>CM053785.1:778290435-778890435 GCA_028749045.1 Cupressus sempervirens | reverse complement strand
GAATAATGAGTGAGCTTGTCGGAAAGCTCTCATCGAGGAGCATCAAACTCAATCACTAATTCTGACATTGCCCATGCCTTGCTGACTTACTAAAAATAATTAGTTTGCCCAACACCATGTAAATCAACTCCATTTTGGCCCGAACTGGAAATGACTAGGTGAAAACATCACAGGATCCCATTGACCTCTTTGTTAGCCTCCAGGACCACACAGAAATAGGCTAACGGTCACACAACTGGACAACTACTAAAGTGGGGACATTACAATAGATTACATCATGAATGACCTTGTATCTTTCATCCTGAGCGTGGTCATCCTTTATCCCACATTGGAATGTGTTCTTGTAATATTCAACCAAGAGTTGAGATTTCGAATCAGCTGAGTTCTGGCATAGCACAACAAGTAGCTCTTATAAGTCTCCTATCTGCCACTACATTATTCTTCCCTTTGACTTATTCAATGTCAAAGCCATAAGTGTGAACTTGCTGATCCACTTTTTCTTTCTCTCATTCAATTCCTTTTGCACCAAGAAAAATGCAACTATTATGGTCCATTCTTAATAGAAACCATCCATCCCCCAAATTTTGCCTGAACTTAGCTTGAGCATGCATAATGGCTAACATCTCCTTATTGTAGGTGGAATACAACTTCTTATGATCCTTCAATTTCCTGCTCTCCTAAACAGATAGTGTACCTATCCTGCACAAGTATTGCACCTATTCCTTCACCTTCCAAAAGAAAACGACCTAGAGAAATCTGGAAATGCTTGCACTAGGCAAGTACTCATAATCCTCTTGACCTTATCAAATATCACTTCGGCATCCTTTGGCCACTTGAAAGAACCCTTTTTCATGAGGTTAGTAAGTGGTGCCACAAGCTGAGAAACCCTTTCACAAACCTCTTGTAATAAGAACATAACTCAAGGAATCCTCTTAAATCTGAAGTGGTTGCCAATCTAGCATAGTTTATATCTTTTCTTGGTGGACTATCTTATCTTGGTGGACTTTAACCCCATAAGCCCCAGTAACATGCCCAAGCTATAAGATCTCTGTTTAACCAAACTCGCATTTGGACTTTGGCAAATAATGAATGTTGCTCGATGACACTCAGGACCTTATCCAAATGTTTTAAATGTTCGTCCCATGTCCTGCTAAATATCAAAATATCATCAAAGAATACTAGTACATACTTGCGGAGCTTCTTTTTTAAAAAGTGAATAATACATGAATGGAATGTGGTAGGTGCGTTGGTGAATCTAAAGGGCATCACCAAAAGATCATAGTGTCCATAGTGGCATTCAAATGTTGTCTTATACACATCCTCCTTGCGCACTCGATACTAATGATATCCTGAGCGAAGATCAATCTTCAAGAAGTAAACAACCCCATGAACTCATCCAATAAGTCATCTATGCGTAGAATAAGATACTTGTTTTTGATAGTCCTCTTATTTATATCCCTGTAATCAACACACATCTGCAGAGTCTCATCTTTCTTTTTAACCAAAACTACTAATGAGCAAAGGGGTTCAAACTCAGCCTAATGTGTCCCATGGCTAGTAATTCCTTGATGGTTTGATCAATCTCCTCCCTATAATGTCTAGGGTGGGGATAAGGTGTATTGATGATGGGTTTCACACCTGCCAATTCTATCACATGCTTAAACCTGCGATTGGGAGGTACCCTAGGGAAATGTCACCAAAAACACCTTGCTGCTTATCTAACATCAACTTTGTTGCTATTGTGCCAAATCTAAAATGGATTTAGTGGAAACAAAGTAATGCATCGCTCATTCCTATCATTATCCCTCAATATGGACTCCACCAATGAGCTGAAAGAATCCTATGAGCTTTGTCAGTCATGGCTCTAAGAATGACCTACTGATCTCTCATAAACTCAATTTTCTTTTGGTCATGATCAATAGTGTACCTGCCAAGACTCTAAATCCATTGTAGGCCCAAAATAGCATCCATCCCTCCTAACTTAATCACATAAAAACCTGGAATCGATGTATAAATTCCCAGCTGAATACTAAGTTGTGTAATCATCCTTGAGTAATTAAGTAGATCCCCATCAACAACCTTAACATCAAACTTCGGAACCACTTCTACTCGCAACTTCTTTTTTTCTACTACAGAGGCACTAATAAAATTATGTGTAGCTCCTGTATCCACTAAACAAACCATTTGCTGCCCTTTCACCACTCTTTTTAGACGGATAAGACTGCTAGTAGGAACCTCTGAGAGGGTGGCAATTGTAGGGGGATGGTTGGAAGCCTGCCCCCAACTCTCTCTACTTGGGGCTGCTTGTGCTTGCCTTCCTAATTGCTTTAATCAAATCTGTCACTTTCATTTTCACCATTAGAAACTCCTCAATAAATGATTCTTACCTTTTCCAAGGGACCTATGATTCTTACATTTTCCAAGAAACTACTTCCTTCTTAGTTTATTCTTGGACTCTTAATCCAACTTGTGTGGGGTTTCTTTGTTCTGATTTGAAGACTTCAGATCCGTCTTTGATCCCTTGAAAAACTTTTTAAGGGGTTGAAGTCCTTTTGATGAACTATCCAATCGATTGCTATCTTCATTGCATCTTGAAGAGTATTTGGTTTGAGCACCTTAACAACCTCTTTGAATTTTTCACTTGATCCTTCCACAAACAACATCATCTTTCTATTTTAAGATATGTTAGGGACCTGATTGATATCCGCTGGGACCTGATTGATATCCGCTGAAACTCATCAATGTATGTGTCCAATGATCCACTATGCTTAAGCTGGGCAAATGTTCTATAATAGACTTCTATGTCCATGTAAAATCGAGTGATCAACTTCTTGCTAAACTCTTCATATGAATTAATCATGTTTTGATCCTGGGTGACAAGTCCATGATGCCACCAATCATATGCTGTCCTCTCTAGGTGCATAGTAGCGAACTTAATTGCCTCCTTTTCAATCATGGGTTTTCATATCAGGAGTATGTCCAATTTGTATATCCAGGCTCTAGCTGTAGTTTTCCCATTGTCATCAAATTTAGGTAAAGTTAATTTGTTCATGGCATGCTTCAAGTCCCTGTTTGGGCCTTTAGGCCTTCTATCTTGTCCAAATGTTGCCATCTCCCTTTGTTGTCCCATATACTAAACAAAGCTCAAATCTGTCTTTACATTATCAAGGAATAGTTCCCACTCTACGTGCATAGCCATAACATCCTCCAAAATAGCAACTACTGCCCTTACATTTACCATCTCAACTTCATCATTGTTCTCAGAAAATATGGGATTTAAAGGTCTTTTTGTGGTAGGAGTGGGTGCTCTAATACCTCATGGTGTTTGTAATGTCCCCATTTTTAGTAGGTCTACGCAGTTGATAGAATTAGCTCATCATAGCGACCCTCGTGAGCTGACAAGGTGTTTTGGGGGTCCCAGCTATAGATTTACTATTTTTAGTAGGTCCATTTTTTGGTAGTGTAGTGGGTGGCTTCAACGTTTGTCACTCGCAGTAAATAAAGTTAATAACTGCTTGATCTCTTGTTTATTTATTCATGAATTATTAAGTTGCATTATTATAATAATGTTTATATTATTATAATAATGACATTAAGTGATATTTCTAAAAAGTGTGTTGGAAAGTTTCTAGTGTTGACTTCTTTTGGGAAACTTCCACAATTTCTGAAGTTGAGTTTTTTAGGAAACTTTGGCCAATGAAGGATTATAAATGAGAGCTCATTTCATTGGGAAAAACATGCGTGGAAATTTATTTATTTTTTTGTGCCTTTGTGGCTTTTTTTGATCTCTAACTTGTGAGCCCTTGTTGAAGTATAAGGGTCTCATCTGAGAAGTTCTCGGCAATTGTGCTGAAGTATACAATTGGCCAACATTCTCCTACTGTATTCCTGTAGCTAAGGAGAATAATCTTGAATATCATATTTTCGTTGCTTCAATTTCCTGGCTGAGGGTTTGAAGAAGTCTAAGAATCATAATTGGCAGTTGTGTTGAGGCAAGTAATTGTCGTAATTCTCCAACTGTGTTCATTGTGGCTACGGAGATAGGTATTTTGAATGAAATTGATTGTAAAGTGTGCATCTAGAAATCGATTTGATAATCGATTGGAGGTACTATGACTATCTTTTTTACTACTAACAGGCTCACTATTATGATACCACTGTAAATCTCTGACTAATGTATCACTGAATGTTTTATAGAAATCTAAGATGGCACTGTCACTACCAAATTTTGAGGAACATAAGAGGGAGTGGTATTGTTGTAGTTTGCAGAGATATTCAAGGGACTCTTTGATTGAAGATAACCATGTACAAGCAGTGACAAAACATAAACAATACATGTTAGTGTTTCAAACGATAATGAGAAATTAAATATCACAACTTCTTTCAAATGCAATTGTCGATTAGTTCTCTTCAACAAATCCCTGTTCTCATTAATTATAACCAAGAACAGACACCAGCAAATAAATATGCATTCGCAATGTCTCGGTTTTACATATATAGAACCATTAAACATAACACACACTGGAGAAATGAGAACCTCAAATCTCTATGCTACGAAAGAGTGACTCAGCAATTTGTTTTGAGTCTTAAATGTTGTGTGGTCAAATAGTGACACCTCTGTAATCCAATATTTCTGAGATGACTTTGTCTATCCTCGAGGAGAACGTTGACATCAACCCTGGAGATGAAATAACAATTTTAGCACACCATTAGATGTCCCTTTCTATGAGTGAACGCCAGAGACTATGGTCACACCATAACCGCATGAGTCCCAACTATTATTCACACCCACAACCGCATGAGTCCCAACTATTATTCACACCCAGATTTAAACTCATAGGCCCGTGTTCGTATCACAGAAGTTAAGTAGATCCCCATCAACAACCTTAACATCAAACTTCGGAACCACTTCTACTCGCAACTTCTTTTTTTCTACTACGGAGGCACTAATAAAATTTTGTCAACACAAAATTAGAATTGCATACTTAGAAAGAAATGTGACCGGGTTTGCATTTGAGTCACATTGATTGAAGGGTTTTTTGTCCTTTTTTTAGCCACCAAACAGTAGAGAAATTTCCTTAGCCCAAAATGCGATGCCTTCCCTTGTTGCAAAACTCCACTTTCATCCTCCTCAAACATCGACTATTTTGCAATGAGAGCATGTGTTACTAAAGCCCAACATGCACCACACCAACCACAGTGTGCTACAAACCTACAACCACTAAGGAAGTACTATCGATGGAAGTTTGCCAAGTAGGAGTGAATGTCACCATCCAAGCCAACCAATAACTTTATGTGACCCCACAGTTAGGCACAAAATATAACTTGGAAATACTAATACTTAGGTGACATTAAATCACAATAATATCACTTATATTCCGGTCCCAACATCCCCTTGCTTTGGAACTTTAGACTACCAAGATGTAATTTAGGCTAAGTGTGAGCTTATGGTTAGTCTATTGGAGGGGACATCACACTACATCACTCTTTGTCATTATTTGACATTAGCATGGAGACATTTGAGTAGCGATTGAATGGATCATCATTGTCTTTGGGCTGTTATGTGCATTGGTCTTTGTTGGATTCTAGATTATAATCTTCATCATTGTGGTTTAGAGCACTTGAGTTGACTATGGTATCTTTCGACATCGACATGGAGATAGTTAAGTAGAGTTCAGAGGTATCATCCATTTTTTCTCTCATATTTCTTTCAAGAACAAGAAGATAACTTACATACTATGTGTTTTTATTTTGTAATAGGAGAATGTTGTTTAATGAGCTTGGATCATCTTCAACATTCATTGTGGGAGATTAATGGTCTCTCTTCTTCTCTCTCATGGAAAAGAATTTTCATTCATATGGTATTTATACTTCTTATGCATTAGAGATCTTATTTTCCCTTGTTTAGGGGAGTTTTTTTCCCACAAGGTTTTCTCCTAATCTGAATGAGGTAAATTGCACTTAAGCATTATCCTTGAGAACCTTAATGGGTGTTGATGTTGAGACTTATTCTTTTTACCTCACCTAAGTTATGCTTAAGAGGGGTGTTTGTTTATGATCAAGCTTAGGTGTTTAGGTGGCTTACCATGTGGCAAGTTAGGCAAGATAGTAGGTAGGATGTAATATCCCCAATTTGAAATATGATTAATTTCATTTTTAATTAAAGATTGAAATTTATTTACAAATAAATGGTGTAAAATTATTACAAATTGAAATATTAGAAGTGTTGAGACCCATTCATAGAGGGAGCAATTTCTCTCCTACATTCATAACACAATAAAGCAACTAAGAATCACATTATTACTGATAGCATCCTTGTCAAAACCTATCTCATTTGAGCAACATAAGGAGATTACACCAAGAAGAAAAGATTAAGGAATTAACAATTATGACTATATACTAACAATAAACAAATTCTCGATAATGGTGAAAACAATGTCTCACATGAAGACCAAACAAGGCATAGGAAGCATGGTGATTAATACCTCAAGACATCACTCATGTAGCATGGAAGAATTTTCTGATATCAAGTAATAAGGAATGTTATATCACAAACAAGGCAGAGGTATGGCTTAAGATATTATAAGGAATGGCGACTTATCAATTATTTGACAAAAGTGAACAAATGGATGTTGGCTAGTTATCCATGTCAACAATACAAATTGCCCATCTCAAGGAATTGAGCAGCCGATATTGAGGAGTCATCAATAATTCTTTCACAGATTCGTATAATTTTCAACATCCATTAAAAGAACATATTGATCAACGATAGTGCAACATTATAACAATTACTGTACTAAAGATACAATTATGAGATTCAACATCCACATCTATTTCTAACACGTACACATTATCTTTGTGGAAGTTTTCCTAAAGAGATAAGTGATGATGAGGTCTGACATGTTCCATGAAATCTCAATGGCACGTACATATGCTATGGTACAAATGTGATTTCCCTTAATAATAGTCAATCAATCTAATAAAGACGTCACTTAGTGGAGCAGTCACAATAATTAAGAACTAACTATGAAGAGACATGTCACCTAAAGTTTAAGAGGCACCACCCTTCGTTGATGAGGATATATTGATTGATTGAGGATGATCAGTAAGGATTATTGAAGAAGATCTGATATTTTACTTCCCTCTGTGGATTTTCTTGAATATAGAGCATAGAAGGTTCATATATTTGCATTACTTGCACATTGTATTGAAGAAGAAATTCAGTTGTTCATATAGTTTCCAAATAATCATAAAAGGGGACACTACAATTGTTACCAGAGCTAACGAACCTGCCAACCTGTAGGAAACATGTTTCAGAGTAATAAAAATGAAAATAATGGGGGAATGAAAATAACAAAGGTCAAAAATGGAAGAAAATGAAAGACTTAGCAATTTCTTCGATAATTTTTTCAAAGGACAAGGAGATATTCAAGAAAAATTGCTAAGTTAGTAGAATTACTCACCAAATAGGAGAGAAAAAGAAATTAGGAATTTTCAAGATATCATACTCTTAAATATAGACCAATGCTTCCTACTTTCCTTCCAAAGAAAGAATGACAAGAAGTTACTTTAGCCAATCGACAAGATCAATGGCGACAAGATTGGTTAAAAGGAGGTCTTCGAGATGATATATCCCTAAAGGACTAAATAGAGATAAAGGACAAGTATTCACCTAAGAGTCAAAGTACTCATCACTTGGACATAGGAAGGGAAAATGGATGTTATGAGCACTCCAAGGAATATGAGACAAGTTATTGAAATATACAACAATTGCTCCACGAGTCTCTCACATCGATGCAACATTGAAAGGAATGGAAGTAGTTACACTAAAGGTAGAAATTAAAATTGAAAAGTGAAGGAAGGATAATGCAAGAAATAATCATCAAGCACCATTAGTGCAAGGAGAGAAAGAAGAGGATATTGACATGCCATGTAACAAAAATTGATCAAGTGTATGGATTCATAAAGATGATAAGGACGATTTCATATCCTCACAAGGATCGTGCACATGGAATGACGACAAAGAGGTTTAATCTTGGAACCATAGTTCAAGTTTTGTGACATTGATTGTTGACCAAAACTTTCTTTCATATTCCATAGACAATTATCATCCATAGTTGAAAATAAGGAGTAATGCTTCTAGTGTAAGGAATTTTAAAGCCACTTCTTGCATTCAACCTAGTCATCATGATGCTACGCCAAAAGCATGTGAAAATGAGATGGAAATCATAATAACACCTATAATTTATGGGACTCAAATGTTAGGAATAGAGGATATTGTTGGCACTTGGGAGTGTTGTAGAGATATTGTATTGATGATAGGTTTTGTCATTGATGTCAACATATATTCCTTGGTTCATGACAGACTCAGTTTTTGTGTATTGTAAGCTACTTATTTGTCAGTGAAGATAGTGGTTCACAAATTTGGGTATGCGAGCTTACACTTGTGTAGCAGGATGAGTGTAGACATCATGTCTTTGTTCGCTGTACTTTATGCGATATTCTAGTTGAGTTATGGTTTGTTTTGTGAAGAGTAGTAGCAAACCAATACGGGAAAATGTGACAAAAACAATTACAATGCTTTTGCTATATCGTGATGGAAAATTGGTATAATGATGAGCGTGGAAATTTGTAGAAGACTCATTCATGCACATATATTTGGATTTGTGAGTCATTTATCTTATTCTGGAAAGGTTGTCTATGTGTAACGTGCAGTGCATTTGATTGGGAGACGATTGGATTGTTGTAGTTGTGAATTATCATTGACGAATGTTATCTTCTTATTGTAGCATGTGGGAGACTTTATGTAATGGTTGTATAGATCCTTATGAAGGCATGCATGCCTTAGCATGGTCCTATGTAATTAATTGCACATTGAGGAAGCTCTACTAGGCTGACCTAACTAATTATTTGTAATGGGTACAAAGGAAAGACATTATCTTTGTTTGGGATAATTGCATGCTATGAACTTGATGGAAAGATGCAAGCCTTGATGTTGGATTATGATGCAAGGGCATCCAACAATTTAAGGGCAATCTTGTATCATCCCTTCCCCCCCACCCCCCAAGAAAAGAAAAAAAAAAAGGAAAGAAAGAGATTATCAGAGCAAAGCGGATATGTTATTTGGATGCTAGTGGACTTCAAAGGAACTTTTTTGGTAAGTAAGTTGAAGATCAGTTAGTTCATGCTTATTGGATATGTTATCTTGAATGATCCATCTTTCACATTTGTTAGAGCATTTGGATAGTGAGTCTACTTGTTCTTATCAACCTTTAACAGGGTTAGAACCTTCTAGCAAGGGTTCAAGGTCTGCTAATAGGGATTTGGCCTTTAACAAGGATAGTTGTACTAAATGAACTATATTTGACTCCTAACAGGGACACATCCTTTCACAAAGAATATATATACCAATACACTATCTTGTTGGCACCATCCTTGTCGGGGTTCTCTTTCTGATCAAGGGTTTCCCTAGTCAACAAAATCATTGTGTTATGGTGTATGGTTTCATATTATGGTGCATCATAGTAGTAATTATTTTTTATTGTTTTTTATAAGTTTGGATTTAATTATATTTGCTCACAATTGATTCACCCCCGCCCTTCCCACCCTGCCCCCGCTACCCCCCTCTCCTACCCCACCTTTCAGGCATGCGTGGACTTTACTTCTTAACAAGTAGTATTAGAGCATTAGGCCCTCTTTTTTAAGGAAGCTTAGTAGCTTGAGGAGATCTAAATTTGATTGTGATAATTATGACAGTTGGAAGAACAAGATGAGAACATAGCTAATCTGTATGGGAATTTATTATTGGATGATTACAAAGGAGAAAATAATTGTCAAAACTGAAAGCAAGGTATCTTCATACATAAATGAGGAAAATGCGCTATTCCAATACAAAATGATTGCAAGGGAGGTGCGGATTAGCACTCTATCTAAAGCAGAGATCAATGAGGTAAGAGAACTTGATTTAGCACATGATATTTGGACTCAATTAGAAAAGTTATATGGAAGTGATGAAAATATAGAGAATGCTAAGTTACAAATTGGAAAGCTAGATTAGAGAATACTATAATGCAAGAAGACAAAACCATCAGAGCATATGTACAAAGGATCACAACGATTGTAACAGGGATAAAGAGCATGAGAGAAGTCATCAGAAGATGAAGTACAAAAAATTCTTAGATCTTTGACATGATCCTATGAGAACAAAATCAATGCTATTGAGGAAGTCATCCCTCTCATCAAGGGATTCAACGAGGAGATGTTAATTGGTAAGTTACAAGCTTTTGAAACTGCAAAATTGCGAGATTCTTTACCTAGAATTGAGACTGCATTTAACACTAGTGTGCATAAGGACAAAAGGATACTAACAAAAAGTGTGAATACTACTAGCAGAAACCTTGGAGATTATGCAAAGGATTGAGCAGAAATTGAAGAAGAAAGAAAGATGGATGTGTCATGCCCTGTCTTGAACAAAATCGAATAATTGATTGATAAAATTTTGATTACCATTTAAATAATAAGTAAAAGTGATTAAATTGAAATATATTAATAATGTATTAATATAATACATTACTATGGTAACAAAATAATATAATAGTAGTGAAGCCTATTATCTCATAAAATAATGATGATAAATAATAAATATTAAACAATTACCAATAAAGGCATTATTGAAAAGATTTTGATAATCATGTATTTTATATATATATATATATATATATATATATATATATATATGAAATAATAATTTCCATATAATGTAAAATAATGATAATGTTCATATCAATATAAGTTACATTAAACATTAATAAATCTCATACCAAATATTAAATATGAATAACATATCAAACATAACATATGGAATGATATCTAATAAACAAAGCCTAAACCTGTCAGTATTATAATGAAAGTGGTATTTGGAGGAGACACCGCCCTCCACAGAGATATAAAATGGAGGTTCCAACTGAGGGAGAGGCATCGAAGGGTTTTCATATTAAATCCAATCTCCAACAATAGCTTCCAATAATATCAGAAAATCATTTTAGATGGAGCGGGTAATAGAAAATTGGAAGGAAGTGTTGCATATAGGTCAGGTGTTCATAGTTTTGACGGCAGTGGAAGATAACTGACAATTCAAGCTTGGAACAGCAGACTGAAAATATCAATCAGAGAGTACAGAAACAGACATTAGGTATCGGGATCACTAGTGGCCTGAACAAATCAGAACTTAGCTCTTCTCATAGCTGGAGCCACACATTGAACAATTCTTTTATCTTTTTAAATTTTTTTTCCACATCTGTTCTCTCAGATTAAACAAGAACCTTCTTGGACATCAGACAATCACAGTACCAAACAAACATTAAAAGCAAATAAAGATAAACATGAGGAAGGAATCAAAAGAATAACACTAAACAACTGCGGTAAGATACAGTCAACAATCATGTTGGTTTCCAACTATTGATATCCAATCCTTGTTCAATAAATTCTCTATAGAATCAAAAAATACATCATTTTATTCCACTTCTCAACACAAATTGTCTGCACCTCTTTGAAGAAAATTTCTTCAGGATCTTGTTCCTTTTCATTGATGACATGTTTCATTTTCTCAAGCATTGAGTCAATTCCATCGTATACCTCTCCTAAACATGGACGATCCATGTCAGTATAATAAATCATACTCATGATGGGCTCAGTGAAACTAAGAGAATATTCCACTCGTTCCCACCAAGTGTCGTCCAAGATCATTAGTTTTACATTTGTAGCCCTTTTAGTACTAGATTGCCTCAATAGTGACCAACTTTGACTAATAACCATACTAGAAAATGACTCTCCCACCTTAAGAAGTCTCCTTAACACAATTGTGTTGGATGCAAATCGAGTCTCGGCAACCTATTCAAAACACAAAAAAATAAAGTTCAAAATACGAAGATGTGCTCACCTTTAAAAACTAAATTCATAATTATTATTGTGAAATACAAAATTTAAAAGTTAAGAACTAAAGTATTTCAATTACATTGAGCAACTCCAACTGCGAAAATAATCTAAAAATGGCATGTGACATGTGATGGTTTGTAATGAACATTTGGATCTCTTCAGCTTTTGCATAGATTTCTTTGATCCAATTTATTTTCCTACCCAACTTTTGTAGCATAAGATTGAGAGAGTGCACTGCACAAGGTGTCCAAAATATGTGTTCAAATCGTGTCTCAATCAACATGTCAGCAGCTTTACAATTCTTTGCATTGTCCGTTATTACTTGGACAACATTCTAAGGGCCCACATCTTGAATGCATTGTATAAGGATGTTAGCAATAAATTGTGCATCCTTCACTTGCCCTTCACAATCTACAGCTTTAAGAAACATTGCCCCTTTAGGGTACACCGCAATCACATTGATTAGAGGCCGATTTTTGGCATCCTTCCACCCATCAGAAATAATTGACACCCCTGTTTGTTTCCATGAATTCCTAATAGGAGCCAATGCAGTATCAATGCTTTTTACCTCCTTTGCTAATAAGGTGCCACGCACCTTCTCATATCCTGGCTCCATGTACCCTTTTGGAGCCTCATTTGCTTTTCTCAACATATCTTGCCAATATGGTGATCGTACAACGTTAAATGACAAACCATTTGCATATAAACATCTTGCAACACCTTGATCTGCAATCTCCCTAGCATCATTCTTAAATGCACTCTCTAATGGCCCCTTGCTTCTCTTTACATTATCAGGTTCTTCAATTCTACCCAAAAATGGGTGACTCTCTACTACAACATCAGGAAAGTCACTATGAGATGGAGGATGCTTTCTTGATTTCTTCCATTTCTTTAAGGATGGTTCGTGCCACGAGAAACTTTTGCATCTGCTTCTTCTTGCTCTCTAATATATCCTACTATTTGTTGAAGTGGTGATCCATTACCATTCTCTCCTAGACATGCTTTGATTCCCTGTTGCAGAATCGCACAAAGATGGACTTTCACACGACTATATGAACTTTTCTACCTCACATTACAAAAATTGCATATCCAAACAAATGTTCAACCCCCTTTTACTTGTTCTATCATTTGGACATATTTCCATAGAGGTGAATTTTGATTGGTCTTGAAGGTGGGAGAGCTAACATTAGTGACCATTATCCTGTCAACGAAATTTTTTTAAAGCAATTAATAATTATTAAATATTAAAGGTCAAATATTTGATCAACTATTAAAAAAAATTAATTAACATGATTATAAACATATATTATAAATTTATAAGTCATATTTTAATAGAAAATTTACTTTATTATTATTTATTTAATACTTCTAGTTCTATCACTAATTATTTTATATATATATATATATATATATATATATATATATATATATTTTAATTAACACATTAAAATACATTGTGCAATATACTAGTTTCATTTTTATTTTATTTTTAACAAAAAAATTACTAAATATTAGAATTAATTTATATTCCTAGATATTATAAAATTAACATTGCTAAATTCTAATATATGAATACAAATTATTAAACTAATTGATAATATTTTATTAATTTAATAATATGATTTTTTATTAACTTAATTTTTCCAATATAAAGACATCATAATATTAAAATACATTAATTAACACCATAAAATTACATATAAAATAAAGATTTGTGCACTTCAAAATGAAAACAAAATATTATTAATTCTATATAAGAAAGAATTATCAAATATAGAGAAAATAAGACAATATGATGAAATTTAATGAACAAATTATTATTATTAGAAACTAGTGAAATTTAATAAACAAATTATTACTTGAAACTATGGAATAATTAAAAATTTCAATTTAATAAATATGATAAACAATATAAAGTCATAAACTATAGTCAATCTTAGATTTTCGATTATTATGATTGACGAATAGAGAGGACGAATTATTAGAAACTGCATGCAGGAAACTTTCAGGTTGCATTTGAGTGCCTCGCCTGTGGTTTGATTGAAGAAGAGTTGGCCGACTCTTGCCTCCTGCCGCGTTGTTTTTCCTCTGCAAAATAATGCAAAATTATTCCTGCCAGGCGTTCGTCCTCCTCCAAAAACATCTGCGAATCGTGGTGTTCAACAGGAAGCATTGCCGTCTATTTATTTTGGCAAATCCCGTGTATGAAATAGAAGGTTTTTTAGAAGGTTAATAAAATAGAAAACTCGTTCCAAAATCACGGCAAACCCCAAAACCGAAAAATCTTTCCCAAATTCGTGTAAATATCTCAGATTCGTTTTGGAAATTTCCGATTGCAATTGGATTTGAGGGGAAATCCATTAAAATGATTCAAAGAAGGAAAATACAATTCAGATACGAATCTAAATGGTATTTTAAGCACATCCGCTTCCAGTACATTTCGTGTTTGGAAACGATTGGATGTAGGCACCGAATTTGCAACTTAGATGGACGTATCTCATTGGGACATAAAGATATAAAATCCTATGAAGAATTCTCCCAAAAGCTCATAAACAGATGTGATGATAAGAACATTGAATGGTATTTCCAAGAACTAACTCAACTTAGGCAAACTGGAACAATGGAAGAATTCACTCGCAGATTCCAAGAGTTATCACTTATGGCTCCAGAACTTTCCCAAAATATGTAAAGTTTCTACAAATTTTGAACCATCAAACTGATATAATGCCTTCTAGTCTTGCTGAAGATGGTCTTTAAGTATACTAGACCTGTATATTAAGTGTTGCTTGGAGTATGATAATTATTCTGAAAATGCTTTTATCCCTATTATAAATCGCATAAGGTAGCAATGCTAAAGGGGCAGACTTATTGTATATCGTGTGTACTTTATCCACATTCTTACCTCTTATGTATATAGCACCCAAGAGGCATGTCGTTAGAAAGGACATGACTCTTTCCAAGTCGGCCCTACATATAAACCAATAATTATATTACCAAGATCAGTGCCTCAAGGATTTACAATTAGTTAGTAAATATACTAACTATAACTACAAATAGAACATTATTAAATGTTCCCAAGGAAGACACCGATTAGGTTTAATTATATAAGGTATTGAGCGGCCAATCCTTTCTAAGGATCTTCATGCTTTACTAGATCAATACGATCTGGAGTTCAAAGTAGCTATGATATCAAAGTTACAAAATTAACACTCCCTCTTAACTTGATAATCATACTGAGAGATAACATATCTAGGACCATCAATTAAGATGAATAAGCATAGATTGATACTCTATATCTATCTGAATTTTCTAAGCATTTGGTATCATTGAACACATGATACTATGTCATATTACTATATCTGTGATATGACTTATCACTTATACTCGTGATAATAGTATTGCATAGAATGCAATATACAGGATAAAATCCGGAGAATGATTAAATTCTCCAAGTTGTGACTCATAAGTACTGGTAGGCCTATATCACAGTATGATCTTGAGTTAAGATCTACCAATCCACAGGATAAAATCTAGAGAATGATTAAATTCTTCCTTTGTCCAAGTTGTGACTCATAGGCATAGAAATGTCTACATCACAATGTGATCTTGAACTCATCCAGATCTAAGAGTAGTTCTCTACTATTCAATACATTATAATAGAGATCATCATCTCTCATAACGTCTTTCATACAAGTGTTCATTATCTCAGAGATGGTTACTTCTTAGATAATGAATACAAATGGTGAAGCCCATAACAATCAATAGCTTGACAATAATAATTTTAAGAATAGAAATGTATTATAACTCAACCATACCAAGTCTTTTTCTGAAGTGATCTATCTTCATTCGAGAGAGAGGTTTGTTAAGAATATCTATTGTCTGATCTGCAGTGCAAATGTATTCTAACTTGACAGTTTTTTTGTCTATCATATCTCTTACATAATGGTAAGTAATTTCAATATGCTTGGACCTATCATGAAAAACTGGATTCACAGAAAGCTTGATGGAACTCTGATTATCATAGTGAATAATAGTGGGATTCATGGGTTAACCAAATAATCCCACAAGTAACTTTCTATGCCAAATTGCTTCCCAAGAGGCCATTGCTGCTACAATGTATTCAACTTCTGTGGAACTTTGTGCTACTGATGCCTGCTTTCTGCATATCCATGATATCGTTAAGCCTAAACTGAAACATCCTGAAGTGCTTTTCCTATCAGTAACCCTTCCATCCCAATCTGAGTCTGTGAACCCATGTAAATCCAAGTCAACTTTCTCATATTTGAGCCCAAGATTAAGAGTGCCTTGTAAGTATCTCGTAATGTATTTGACTGCAACTAGGTGAATCTCCTTTGGCTCACACATAAATTGACTTAAGGCATTAACAGTGTAGCAAATATCAAGTCTTGTATTTAGCAAGTACATAACAAACCCAATCCTCTGTCTATAAAGAGTAGAATGTATGGAAGGTGATTCTGCTACTGCTTTGTTAAGTTTGTGTAGATTAGTCTCCATTGGAGAAGACATAGGTCTGCATTTCCACATTCCAAATCTCTTCAAGATGTCTAATGTATACTTTTCTTGATTAAGTATGATGTTGTCAGAGTTCTGCCACACTTCCAGTCCTAAGAGTGATGGAGTCCTAAATCTTTCATATCAAATTCTTTGATTAGATCTTTGTTGCATTGATCTATAAGATGATCATTACCTATTATTAGTAAATCATCAACATATAGTATCAAAATTATCATATCGTCTTTATTCTTTTTATAATAGAGATTTGGATCAGCTTCATTCTTAGAGAAACCTAAACTGGTGAGATATGTGTCGATTCTTTCATACCATGCCCTGGAACCCTAATTAAGCCCATAGAGAGCTTTGTATTATCTTTGTATTATTCCTTGTAGAGTAATAGAAGTTAAATGTACTTTTTTCCTCTGTCTCTGTCCTATCAACCGGACTTCAGCTCCTTCAGATCTTGTAACCAGATCTCATATTGCGCATCCAATGATCCCTTGGATCGCTTACACGCATTTAGTAAGCATTATGCTCCTCGCACTGCGCATTAATACTTTGCATTCCACTTGATCTTCTTCTTCTAGATACATTACAAATAAGGAAAACAAATTTCTCTTATACCATATCTTCATAATAATTCCTTGAGTCGGCTTTGAGGATTTCCCAATTAATTAAAATAACATAATTAATTAATTCACAATTGCAATAGCAGTGTCGGCTCACAATCTATACGAAACTTCCACACGTGTGACACCACATCTTGCGCACATGCTGACGTCACCACACGACTGTCCTCTATCACTATGTGACTGCGCATCTATCCATTAAATCTCAGATGAAAGATAGCGATAGATCATCAAAACACTGTTTTCCTGTACTTTGTTTCTGCACTGCTTCTAGTAAATCAAGTGTAACTTCCGTACACCATTGACTCAACTTTAGTCCTCTTAACCACATCATTAGGACAACCTTAGGAACATGTCTTTCATTGCGCATCATCTAAACCTTCCTCAGTTTCTACGCATCATAAGATCTCTGACTGCTATTCTTCTATTCTTTACAGAATTATTGGTAAGTTGACATCAATGACAAATGTAGTCATGAATGCAACATACCAATACTCTCCAATGCTTAGGATACTCCCCCAGTGTAGTATCATCAGCATTCATGCTAACAATCTCCCCCTTTGGCATTGATGGCAACATAGATCAAAAAATCTAAGCTCCAAGAATACCAAATTGTACTTTATTGCTGCTGTTGACATCTTCTCAAATCCTCTTCATCAATTTGAATTTTGCTAGAACTGGCATTAGTTGTTTATAGTGAACAACTTACAACACTTTTCTAGCTACATATCTTTCCCATAGAGATATTCTTCTATGCACTTACATTTCCTTCTGTGCACTAACATATTCTTCTGCGCACTTACATGAATCTTTCTAAATCTCTCTAAAGAGATAACACTCCCCTATTGACATCTCAACAGGTGCCTCTTTCACATTTTCTCTCACAATTGCCTAGGAGATGTTTTTCATGTACATATTCTCTCCCCCATTGACATCAATGTCAAAGGTGTCAATACAAGTTGTCTACCAATTTTTGGAATATATTTCTTCCAATTCTTTAATCAGCTTAAGTGTCCAAAGACACTATTTAATACAAAATACCAAAATACCAAGTGTCCTCAATGACTCAGTACATACCAGATACTCCCCCATACAGGAAGCATCAACATTCAGTCTAGTTTGACCTTAGTGCTTTGTACCACTGGATTGATGCACTCTCTGCATCATCTACTTTGAAATAGGCAGGGGCATAACCCCTAGCATACCTGTTAGGTACTCAAAAGTATTCTTAGGAAAAGGCTTCATAAAGATATCTGCAATCTGATTTTATTACTTACATACTCCAACCTTATTTCCTTTTCAGCTGCTTTCTCTCTCAAAACATGATACTTCATTGATATGTGCTTTGTCTTAGAATGCAATACTGGATTTTTAGACATACTTATTGTACTTGTGTTATCACAGTAAATGATAATAAGTTTTGTAAACTCAATCCCAATATCCTTCAACATTTGTTTCATCCACATAACTTGATTATAGTTATTTTCTGCTGCAACATACTCAACCTCAGTTGTACTTTGAGATATATAGTCTTGTTTCTTGCTCAACTAAGAAACCAATCTTCATCCAAGAAAGAATGCTCCACCATTGGTGCTCTTTCTGTCATCCATACTGCCTGCCCAATCTTCATTAGTATATGTGCAGAAAGTAAAATTATTTGATCTGTCATACCAGAGTCCATAATCAAATGTACCTTTCAAATATCTAAATATTCTCTTTACTGCTGCATAATGATACTCTTTAGGATCAGCTTGAAATCTTGTTACATTCCCAACTGCATTTGCTATATCTGGTCCGGTGTGAGTCAGATATTGTAATCCTTCAATCATAGATCTATACTTCTTCTACTCAGCTGTAGGTGTTTCATCTTTACTAGATAACTTTTGAGCAGTTATCATGGGTTTACCAACAAGTTTGCAACTTTCTAAACCAAATCTTTTCAACAAGTCTTTCAGATGCTTGGCTTGTGAAATAAATATTCCATCTCTACTCTACACAATCTGCAATCCCAGGAAAAACTTCATTTCTCCTATCATGCTCATTTCAAATTCATTTTTCATCTATTCAGCAAACTTATCATTTCCTCCAAATATTATGTCATCCACAAATATTACAGTAATAAATAAATCATCATCATTTTTTCTTAAGTACAGATTACTATCTATTGTGCCTTTAATAAATCCAAGTTTAGACAAATATTTGTCCAACCTTGCATACCAAGTTCTAGGTGCTTGCTTCAGACCATACAGTGTTTTCTTCAATCTACATACAAAATCTTTTTCTTCTATCAGCAGGAATCCATCAGGTTGCTCAATGTAGACTTCTTCAAGTTCTCCATTGACTTTTGATAAACCTTGAAATTTTTGCTTGCTGCATAAGCCAAGAACATCCTTACTGCTTCCATTCTTGCTACAGGTGCATATGTTTCCTCATAATCTATGTCTTCTTGTTGTGAGTAACCTTTGCAAACAAGTTTAGCCTTGTTTCTCACAAGTTCTCGTTGCTCATTCATCTTATTTCTGAATACCCACTTGGTTCCTATAACAGTTTTGTCTTTAGTTATAAGAACTAATTCCCATGTCTCATTCTTTGCAATCTGATCTAATTCTTCTTTCATTGCTTGCATCTAGTGATCATCCTTACATGCCTTATTTGCACTCTTAGGTTCCACTTGAGAAATCATACATAACTCCTCATTCACTCTGTTCCTTGTCATCACACCTCTATCCTTGCTCCCAATTATGTTCTCTGCAGGGTATTCTTTGTCATGTTTCTACTGGAGGTAGGAGTTGACATCTCTACTCTTATCTCTTCTCTAGGTTCAGATCTCTTCACTCTGTTCCTTGTCATCACACCCTTATCCTTGCTCCCAATTATCTGCTCTGGAGGGTGATTCTTTGTCATGTTTCTACTAGAGGTAGGAGTTGACATCTCAACTCTTATCTCTTCTCTAGGTTCAGATCTCTTTTCTTCTTTATGCTCAACAGATACATCATTCTACAAGTTATTGTTAGTCTCAAAAAGAACTTCAGCATTCTGTCTTACAATTCCAGAATAATCCTCTTCTTCATCAAAATTATAATCTACCATCTTCTCTTTAGTACCAAACTTTTTATCAGTCTTTACATTTGCGCACTCAACTATTATCTTAATTCTATAGTTGAAACATCTATATGCTTTACATTTTAATGAGTAACCAAGAAACATACCTTCATCGCTTCTAAGATCAAACTTACTAATATCATCATCTCTCTTTATGTAACACTTACTTCCAAATATTCTAAAATACTTGACTGATGGTGAGTGACCAAACCATAACTCATAGGGTGTCTTGCTCATACCTTATTTGATATGTACTCTGTTCAGAGTATATATTGCAGTGTTAATTGTTTCTCTCAAAAATGTCTTTGAGACGTCATTCTCAAATAACATTGCTCTTGTTGCTTCTGCTACTGACTTATTCCTTCTTTCAACAATCCCATTTTGTTGAGGTGTTCATGGTGAAGATAACTGTCTTTTGATTTCATTCTCTTTATAGAACATGTTGAACTCTCCTCTATTTGATCTCAAACATTTAATCTTGACACCAGATTCATTTTCAACTCTATTCTTAAATATCTTAAATTTCTCGAAAGCTTTAGACTTCTCTTTAAGAAATGTTACCCATATCATTCTAGTGAAATCATCAACAGAAATCATAAGTACCTTTCACCATAGAATCCTCTGGTTCTTGCAGGACCACTCAGATATGTGTGAACAATCTCCAATTTCTCTATAGTAGAGAACTTCTTGCTAGGAAAAGACACTTTCCTCTACTTAGCCAAAATACATTCCTTGCAGACAACATTAGTAGGCTTAATAATCTTAAGCAAATCTCTCATTGCAAATGTACTGCTAACCTTCAAAATATTATCAAAGTTTATATGATAGAACCTCCTATGCCACAACCAACTGTTATCAACTTTTGCAACCAAACATGTTATTTTAGTAGGATTCAACTGAAATACATTACCTCTAGATTTGGTTCCAGTACCAATCAGCTTTCCATCTTTGTCTTTGATAATGCAAGTCTTCTCTGTGAACTGCAACATATATCCTTTGTCTACCAACTGTCCAACACTTAACAGATTATGTTTCAAACTATCAACAAAATAAACATCATCAGCGTTAGTTTTACCATCGAGAGTAATAGATCCAATCCGTGTAATATGACAGGCTAAATTGTTACCAACTCTAACAATACCTTCATCATCATTTTTGAACTTAACAAATTAGTTCATATCACCAGTGATGTGATGTGGACATCCACTATCAATTATCCAATCTAATTTCTTCTCAACTTAGGTAACTAGAGCTCTCTCTTCTCTAATTTCTCTATCAAGACCATCTTCCTTGATAGCCACAAATCCTAATTCATCATCATTTTCACTTTGATCTCTTTCATCAGATTCTTCATCCTCATTAGCATATAAACAATTTCTATTTTTATCTTTTCTAGGCTTAAATTTTCCTCTAAACTTTTTCTCTCTTTTAGGACATTTAGATGCATAATGCCCATATTCATCACAAGTTCAACATTTCAAAATTTTCTTACCATCTTTCTCTCTTCTTACTAGAAGGGCTATTCCTTCTTCAATCTTTTTATCTTCTTCAGATCTCCTACTACTGGAAAAGTCTCCTCTTGCACTTGCACTTCTTGACAGATTAGGTTGAATGTTTAGAGCACTGAAAGCTGTCTCAACTCTGGCTAGTTCTCCAGATTGTCTCAATTTTGCTTCTACAGACTCTAACCTTCCAAGCAATGTTTCCTTTTTGAAATCTTTGGTGCAGGGCATTACTAGCTGAATCATCTGAGCTGTCTACTTGAATGGTGGTGTCAAACTTTTCAAGATCTTCCATATAACCTCATCATCTTGTTTAGTTCCACCAAGAGACCGAATACCTGCAATAATTTCTGATATTCTACCAACATAACTTCTTATATATCCATCTTCCAACATCTTACCATCTTGAAATGTGCAAATCCAATTTTGTAATCTCATTCTTTTTGCATGATCATCACCTTCAAAAGTAACTTTTAATGCTTTCCATATTTCATGAGAAGTTTGAAATCTCTTTACCTGATTGTATTCATTCTCTAGAAGAGCTGACAGTAGGGCTTCTCCGGCTCTCATGTTACACATGAATAGAGCTCTTTCGCCCTCAATGCATTCCTCTAGCTTTAATTCTTCAACAATTGCCTTCTTAGCTTTCGTCAAAAGCCAATATCTTGGACCCATGCATAGCAGATGAGTCTTCATATTTTCCTTCCAACTATCATAGTTGGCCCTATCGAATCTTGGACCTATCTTTCCTGAACATGTTCACCATTGATCTCCCAAAGCTATTAAGCCTTATATTCAAGGACCTGATGCTCTGATACCAATTTTTAGAATATATAGTCAACTAATATAACTGAGAGGGGTGGAGTGTGAATCAATTATCCAACTATTATCACAATCATTCACTTTAAACAATCTTAACCATGTGAGTAATGTAAACTGAAACCACAACAAGATACTCATACACAATTAACACCAGATATGTTTAACCAGGGAAACCCTTGATCAGAGGGAAAACCCCGGTGGGAATGGTACTCACAAGATGATGTACTAATATAAATATTCCTTGTTAGAGGATAGACCTTGTTAGAAATCTGTTACAACATTTAGTACATATGAGTCCTTGTTAGGAGACTATGAATCCCTGTTCGGAGATTCCAACCCTGTTAGGAGTTGTGGAATATAGCTGGACCCACTGCCCAAACAGCTTCAAGGTTAAGATCAAAGAACCCACTATCCAAATGATCTTTGTATTATTCCTTACAAAATAATAGAACTGAAATGTACTTCCTTCCTTTGTCTTTGTCTTGTCAATCGGACTTCAACTCCTTCAGATCTTGTAACCATATCTCATACTGCGCATCCATTGATCCCTTGGATCGCTTACATGCATTTAGTAAGCATTTTGCTCCTCGCAGTGTGCATTAGTACTTCGAATTCCACTTGATTTTCTTCTTCAAGATACATTATAAATAAGGAAAACAACTTTCTTTTATACTGTATCTTCATAATAATCCCTTGAGTTGGCCTTGAGGGTTTCCCAATTAATTAAAGTAAGATAATTAATTAACTCACAATTGCATTAGCATTGTCGGCTCACGGTCTATATAAAACTTTCACATGTGCGATACCATGTCTTTTGCACATATTGACGTCACCACACTACTATCCTCTATTACTGTGTGACTACGCATTTATTCATTATATCTTAGATGAAAGATAGCGATAGATCATCAAAACATTGTTTTTCAGTACTCTGTTTCTGCACTGCTTCCAGTAAATCAAGTGTAACTTCTATACACCATTGACTCAAACTTAGTCCTCTTAACCACGTCATCAGGAAAACCTTAGGAACATGTCCTTCACTGTGCATCATAAGATCTCTGACTGCTATTCTTCCAATCTTTACAAAATTACTACTATATGGACATGAATGACAAATGCAATCATGAATGCAACATATCAATACTCTCCAATGCTTAGGATACTCCCCCAATGTAGTATCATCAGCGTTCATACTAATAGTTCCAAATACCTCTTTTGTAATCTTTCCATTCAGAAATGTTGTTTTCACATCCTTTTGATGTACTTTCCATCACTTCGATGCTGCAATAGCTAGGACTGCTCTTACAGAGGTGTATCTGGCAACTGGAGCAAAGGTTTCTTCATAATCAATTCCCTCCTAAGAGAATCCTCTGGCTACGAATTTGACTTCATATTTTTCAATGCTACGGTCAGCAACATGCTTGATTTTAAATATCCATTTAGAAGAAACAACAGAGTTTTCATTTAGGCCTTGGAACAATTTCCCAAACATCATTCTTAATAATGGATTGGTGTTCTTTTGTCATAGCATCCTTCCAAGCTGTATGTTTAATAGCATCTGAAACATTGGTTGGTTTTGATTTAGATAAATCATTCATATTTGCTGCATAGTTAGAAAATCTTTTGGGTCTTTTGCTTTCTCTAAAAGTTCCAAATGGTGCAGCAAAGTCTTGTGCTTCCTCAATAGTCTTAATAGCCCAAAGTGGTCTTTTCTTTGGATTTTGAGTCCTCGAGATTAAGATTTTGAATTTCACCTTCAATTTCTTCAATGTTCTCCCTCTGAAACTCAGATTCTTGACTTTCTTCAAAGCTAGGTATATGTGTAGGATCTTCAAAACCTAGGGTTCTTTTGAATGCTAAATCTTCTTCGAATATTTCATCCCTACTAAGTTCAATGTTTTTCTGACCAAGTATGTAAACTCCATATACTTTAGATGTTTCACTATACTCGACAAAAATACCTTTCCTCCTGGAGGGTTCTAACTTAATTCTCTTTTCTTTTGGAACATACATATAAACTGGGCACCCAAATATCCTAAGATGACTTATATGTGGTTTAACCTTAGAAAAAACATCTTTAGGACTTCTATCTCTAAGGTGGGAGTGAGAACTTCTGTTTTGAATATAGACAGCAGTACATGAGGCTTTTGCCCAAAGATGATATTCTAAATTTTGATCAAATATCATAGCTCTTGATGCTTCTATAATTGTTCTATTCTTCCTTTCTGCTACCCCGTTTTGCTATGAGTTATAAGGAATGGTATACTCTCTTAATTCTTGCTTCTTTACAAAAATCTTTAAAAAAATTTGAAGTATATTCCCCTCCATTATCAGTCCTAAGAGTTTTAATTTTGAGTCCTAATAGTTTTTCAGTTAAGGATTTGAATTCTTTAAATCTCTTAAGGATTTTTTCTAGTTCTTTACATTTTAAGAAGTAAATCCATGTTTTCCTAGAGAAATCATCTATAGAGAGTATATAGTACCAGAATCCTCCACGAGAAGGAACAAACATAGGTCCACATAAATCTGAGTGGACTAATTCTAAAACATTGTCAGTTTTTCTCGTGCTATCTTGAAATGGACTTTCAACGTTCTTACCTAGAGTCCATCCTTTGCATATGCTTGAATGATCTTTATTCAACTTAGGTATACTAGTAACCATTTTTTCCATTGTCAATAAGGCTTTGAAGTTTAGATGTCCCTACCTTCTATGCCACATTTCGTTTATATCAGTAGCTTCATGAATTAAGGCTTGAATAGGTTCTATATTTAATTCATACAAGTATCCCTTTCTTTGACCAATCAACTTTGATTTCTTAAATGAAGAGTTCTTAGACTAGGGCATTACTTTACTATCCATGAATGCAACCTTATGTCCATCATCTTCAAGTGTTGTAATAGAAATTAGATTCCTCTTGATTCCTGGTACATAGAATACTCTTTTGAGATGAAGAGAAATACCCGACTTTAGTTTCAAGGTGTAGTTCCCAATTCCTTTGACAGAATGAGTGGAATTATCACTTATGGTAACTCCGTCATTAACTTCTCATGATATTGAGTCTAATACTTCTTTGTATCCTATAATGCGTCGAGATGATCCACTATCATTTACCCATGCTTTGCTTGATACTTCATTTGATAGCGCTGAATACAATACATGTTTCTCAGGATCATAGTTTTCCCCTTTCCTAGTAACGTTTGTATAGTTTACTTGATGCTTTGTATTCTCAAGGCAATTGGATTTGTAGTGTCCAAACTTTTCACATTTGAAGCATTTGATTTGGATAAATCTCTCTTAGGTTTGTCATTTCTTTGATTACCCTTCTTCTTGAAGTGCTTTTTCTCACCTTTATAGGAATTTGTGTTGAGGACATGAAGTTCTTCAACTTCAGTTTTTAATTTCCCTCCTTTCTTGAGTTGCCTAGATTCTTCTTGAAGGCAATCTCCTTTAAGTGTATTGAAGTCTGGAAGTTTGTTTCTAGCACTTACTCCTTGTGAGAATGTTTCCCATGAATCCGGTTACCCATCTATACCCATAAGTGATAGCTCTTTGTCTTCAATTATGGTCCCTATACTTACAAGTTCATCTCTTAGACTAGCCACCCTTAGGAAATATGAATTCATAGATTCTTTCTTCCTTATCTTTATATGATTTAGTTGCCTTTTTAATGCAAGGGTTCTAGTTGCATTGTTAACCTCATATGCATTTAATAATGCACTCATCATATTAAATGTTGTATGATGTTTCAATAATTTCATTGTTAACTCCGTCTAATATGATTTGCATGACTTTCTTGTTTCCTTTAATCCAGATAGTTTTATGAGGATCAGCATTAGGTTGCTTGGATTCCTTATCAACAAACTATATTACATCATTCTCTTCAAGAATCATCATAAGTTTGAATTTCCAAGGAATGAAGTGTTCAACCCTATCTTCGGGTCTGATTGTGCTAGTTATTGAAGGTAGAAGGATGTTGCTAGGTATTTTAAATCTGATTGTCAATTTGCAGAGCCTAGGTTTGACTACCAAAGCTCTGATACCATGTAAAGTTTCTGCAAATTTTGAACAAGCAAACTGATATAATGCCTTTTAGTCTTGCTGAAGATGGTCTTTAAATATACCAGACCTGCTGTATATTAAGTGTTGTTTGGAGTATGATAATTATTCTGAAATTGTTTTTATCCCTGCTATAAATCGCATAAGGCAGCAATGCTAAAGGAGCAGACTTATTGTATTTTGTGTGTACTTTATCCACATTCTTATCTCTTATGTATATAGCACCCAAGAGGCATGTGCTTACAAGGGACATGGTCAGCCCTACATATAAACCAATAATTATATTAATGCGATCAGATTTCCACAATCCATCTTAGTTATGTTAATCAGTTTCTGGATTAGATTGTGTGGAGATTTTTGTCATCAACGTTTCGAATCACACTTACTTTTTTTGACATCTCCTGCTCTCTCATCCTGATGATGGATCACGTAGTGTGATTCGAAACGTTGATGACAAAAATCTCCACACAATCTAATCCAGAAACTGATTAACATAACAATAATTATATTGCCAAGATCAGCATCTCAATGATTTACAATTAGTTAGTAAATATACTAACTATAACTATGCAAATAGAACATTATTAAATGTTCCCAATGAAGATGCTGATTAGGTTTAATTATATAAGGTATTAAGAGGCCAATCCTTTCTAAGGATCTTCATGCTTTACTAGATCTGTACGATCTGCAGTTCAGATCAGTTATGATATCAGAGTTATAGAATTAACAAAAGAGACTCACCTGTATGTTTATCGAAGGTTTGAAAGATTCAACAAGATACTCTGTAAAAATGCTTGAACCTCAAAACTTGGAAGAAATCATTAGAAAAGAAAGAATGGTAGACTCAAATCCTTTAAAGGAAAGATCTATTACTTTCTCAACCAAGATAGGACATAGACACGAGGACTGTAGAAAAGATGATAAAGGGAAAGAGTGTTATTTTTGCAAAGGGCGTTGGAGTATTGGGCATCAATGCCAAGGTAAGGATGTTCTCAAGCAAAAAGAGGATGTTATGAAGAAAGGCCTATTTTTTTAGGTGCAAAGAACCATGGGCATCTGGACACAAGTGTGGAAAAAGGAATCAAATCAATAGAATAGAAGCAGCATCCAAAAGGGAAATAGAAGTCACGTAACAAAGCAAGACATGATACAAGAGATCTCAATAGTATCCAACCCCAAAATGAAGGAGAGAAGCGATGGACTTTTGAAGAAATTCCACTCAATGCATAAATTTGAGAAGGAAATTAGTAACCATTACTAGAGAAGAAGGGAAAATAAAATGGAATAAGAAAATAGTAAATTTATTCACTTCTAGTTTGTGAAAACTATTCCAGATCGACAAATAAGGTGAACATTTGATTACCGAATTGAAGAAAGGAAAATTGTAATAAAACAAGCAAATTAATGCAAAATATTCAGTTATATTTACTTACACCCAAAATCTTCTCTAAAATTTCCATGTATGAAACTACGAAGACCATGCACTTCTAAAGGCCTACGAAAGGGATAATGTCTCTCCCAAGGGTTATAGAGATGGATTGTCCCAAAGGGGCATCCACAGAGGCCTTAGAGAAAGCTAAAGTCTCTCTCAAAGATTATAGAGATGGGTAATCATGTTGTCTTGCATTTTGTCACCACAAAATCTAGGTAACAGTACAAAACTTTTTCAACTTAGTTTCACATTTCTCATAGATAATTCATTATTTGATTGACAGACATTCATCAACCAACTGACCCCAATTTGTATAATGAATCATTTTATTGAAGGCTTTCGTCAAGTCCTTTTCATTTTTTTTTTTATTAACCCTATACTTGATTTTTGAAGCCTTCAACGTCATTTTTCACGTTTTTTAGTGTGTGTTTGTTTTCTTTTGGTCTTTTGGTGTTGTTCAATCCCTTGCTTTCAGTTTTCCCTTTGATTCAATATATCTTAGGGCTTAGCTTGGCAGTCAAAAGATATGACCATTTAGGTGGACTCTCCATATGTAATTGCATATTTAAAATATCATGTTATATTTTAATGTTGAGATTAACTTTTTGATAAATATAACATAAATTGACTTTATGTTATATTTTTAAGTTACTTTATCACTTAACTTTATTACTTAAGTAAACTATTGAGCACTTTATGTTATATTTTCATGTTGAGTTGTTTTTTGAATTTTTCACCTAACTGTATTAACTATATAGTTTAATTTAATTTTTGAGTTACCCTATGTTCTATTTCAAAACATTCAAGTTAATTATTGCTTTTTGAATAATATTTGCACAGAATATATTAAAGTATATAGTGTAAATACTATTTTTGACCTAATAAAGTGATATTTCCTCAAAAATCAATTAAACATGTGCTTAAATAGTCTTCTAAGTTGTGCAAACTCAACTCACATGTCAATTGCATGTTTATATGTAAATGCAGTCCTAGAGTGTGATTTACACTAGAAATGCATGTAACGGACTTCCTAGTCTACTTTGCATGGAAAATCTTGTTTACATATAAATCACTCTACATGTAATTGCCTCTAGAGAGTGTGATTTGCACTAGAAAGACATTTTATGGACTTAGTGAAAATAAAGCTAAGTTTTTTAAATATGTAATGACCATCCAAAGATGCGTTTTGTATGGAAATGACCTTTTACATGTTAAGTGTGTAATAACCCCAACCGATTATAACTTCATCAAACACCAAATTCTTTTATAATTCAGTTGTTTGACATTTTGTCAAACGCTTTGCAAGCAAGCTCTGATACCACTGTAATAACCTTGTTCAATTATGCTTCTAGCAATACCACTTATTCAAACATTTGACATTTCAACAAACACTTGGCAAACAACCCAATTATCACTGAATATATGGTATTTAAAATTCCAAAACATGGTCTTGGAAAATGCAACAATTGTTGACAAATTCAGTTAACCTTAGCCTTATACATTGCTCAAGTAAATATCAAGCACTAGTATGTAAATCTATCATGTGAATTTGCACATTTAAATCTGAAACAACAAATGGCTCACATCAAATTCTGAATTTATTCATTAACTTAGTATGCTTTAGACAATTCCCGCTTGCAATTACATAAAGATTTTATCACCAGCAAAATCACAAACATCCAGCCTTGAGAAATCCAAATAAAAAATTACCAGAAATCAAAGATATAAATTACGAAATTCCCCAAGATAGAATTGTGCTTTTAGCCACAGTCAATACAGAAAGAGAAGACACTAAATTATTCCAACCAACAATCGCTCCTCAGCCACATAGAATACAGTAGAGAAGATTCAACCAATATACCAAAATATAATTAAATCACTATACTTCAGCAATGATTCAAAACAATTCTCAGAAACTAATTCACAATATCTCAGTTTTGAATTAAAAAGCACTTCTCAGCATCAAAACCCTTATACCTCAGCAAGGGCATCAAAATTCAAAACCTTAGAAAAAGCCACAAAGGCACCAAAAGCAAATAAATATCCAAGCATGCTTTTCTCAACAAATGGGCATGTATTTATAACCTCCAAATTCCCTTTTGTTGCCAAAATGTAACTTCACTCAAGAGGCTTCCCCACATACCATTAATTAGAAGCTTCCTTTAGATTCTCTCACTTGACTTGGCTTAACTAATTAATAAATGGCACTTTCCATTGATAACTCAACACTCAACTTAAGTGAAATTATAAAGTTAAATTATAACTTTATAATAAGCCATTCAATAATTAATAATAATCTCGCCACTAAAAAAATAATAACTCCCAAAATACTCATCATTTAAATGTTGCCAAAAATAGGAGTCATCTATTATTTCTCCATGTGACCAAATGCACTTTCCAAAAATAGAAAGGGTCCATCTCAATCAACACCTGATTTACCACAAATAGTGAGTACACAAAACTAAGCTCAATAGAAGTCCAATCTGAGCCAAACGAAAACCAATCGGTAGCTTACTGAATTGTGGAGAAGACAAGACCCTCCCAAGCCAAGCCACTGCTACATAAGACCCTCTATTCACAATAATTAGCGTAGGAGGATCTCAATAATAGGCTAATCTCTCAATTCTGATGACAACAAAAATGGGGACATTACAAAGTGTTACATGTAATGCCCTTGAGAGAGTGTGATTTAACATTTTAAAACATGTAATTGCATCCTAAGTCTACGTTTTCGCCTTTCAAGGACAAAGTTACCTAATTCATATTACATGGTACATATTTTTAAAATATGTAATAGAGGATGGAGAGTGTGATTTGCATTCTTTACCATATTACAAGTTTTAAAATATCCAATAGCACATGGAGAGTGCAATTTGCATTATTGGCCAAATGCATGCAATTTAATACATTCATTGGGGCATGGAGAATGCGATTTTCCTTTGTAATCTCTAAATGCTTATTTTTAAAACATGTAAAGGCTCCAAGAGAGTGCAATTTGGCATTTGAACACATCCATTTGCTATTGGAGACCACGTTTTTTCCTCCCATGACCAAACGCCCATGCTCTAGCAAGGAAAGGGCTCTTCGAAGAAAAATGCCCAGATTTCTCCATTTCAATTTATGACATCCATCACAAGGGGGTGCTTTTGATTTTTAATGCATACACATGCATTTGGGGCTCATGATATTGCATATCCGAGCCAAAAACGACCAATATTTTTGCTTGAAAAGGGCACTTTTTTTAAAAAACGCCCAGAAATTAATGTTTCCAGCCCATGTATATGCATTTGGAAGAGGCATTTTGGGTTCTGGATGCATGTTCGTCATCCCAAGTCCACGTTTTTGCTTTATTTCTCCAAAAATGACTTATTTACATGCATTTGGAGGGCATATTTTTGCCCGAAAATGCCCCAATAGTTGCATTTCATCAAAAATGTTTTTCATTTTGGGGTTTGAAGATTACGTTTTTGGCATTTGCATACAAAAATGCCTCATTCATTGACTAAGGAAGGTCGCATTTGCAAGCATTGTAATAGTCAAAGAGTTGTTTGGAAAATTTGAAATTGAAGAAAAGTCTTTAATTTCAACTTCTTTCTCTTCCACATTTGGCTCTTCGATCTCCAAGTGAGTCTACATTTTCAACTTTTCTTGTCTATTCTTACTTCGTTATTTTGTTGCATGTTTTGGCTTATCCTTGTACACTTGTTCAAAGACATGCCATGTATTTTGTAAATTTTAAATAAGATGAAAACTTCTGTATTCAAATGCTTGGATTTTCCCCAAACTCCAAATTCGAAATTGCATATAGGAGAGCAACTTAATAGTTGTCATGTTTGAGTCAATAACCAAAGGTATGTTTTTCTTTTTGTGCATAGTTTTGCTTGTTGTTTGCTTGTTTGTTTGGTTTTGTTTTTTGGAAGAAAGTTGAGAATTCTTTCCCAAGAATGCAAGAGCATTTTGCACCTTTTCATGCAAGTGCATCACATCTTTTCATATTTCACCAACACACGTCAAAGCATATTATGTTCATTTTCCAAATGCATTATTTGCTTTGATGTGGAGGATAGTTCATATCATGAAGGCAATATGAGGGGAGAAAGTCAAATACTAATGTGACATCTTTTGTAGGTGGGAAATAACACATAATTCGAGTGGACAACAAAGTGGCATTCACAATAGGGAAGAGATTAGTGCATAACCATCAAATATTAAGCAAGGATCGCACATACTTATCTTGCTATTAATCAGCAACAAGAAAATATGATTTCCATTTGATGATAAAGAGACATAAGAGGATCATATATCAGTGTCAAAAGGCTATATGAATCTCCATTTTGAGCATCAAAAGATTAAGGTCAAGTACATGCAATGATAACATGGGATAAGTGATAAGATCAAACCCTGTGCAGTGTTTAAAGGTATATGTGAGGAATACTATACTTGTAATGTTCTTTTAAACATTAGTCATACCATTAGTAATAGAAATTATAATGGTTTGTGAAATGAATGAATAATAGATAGACAATGTTCTTATTAAAATAGTTAATATTTCATAAAAAAGATTAATATTAGAGTCCCTTATGAAGGGAAGAGAGCGATCTTAGGCTCTTCGTGCCAGTACCAGAGATGGGTCAAATTCCCATTTGGCTGACATGATAGAGATGGAGCCCAAATTCCTAGTTTTAGTACCAGAGATGGGAGAAATTCATGTTCAACTGACATGATGGAGGTGGAATGGAAATTCTTAGTGTTAGTATTAGAGATGGGTGTAATTGGCTGACATGACAAAAATGGATTTATAGTGATGGTATTAGATGAGTGTCATTCCCATTTGGCCGACACCACTTAAATGGATATAATCTCTATAATGTTGGTATGTGAGAAGTATCTCCATCTGACCAACATGCCCAAGGTTAATATAATGGCCAGAATATTCTGGTGATGTCAACATATGCATATGTGATAAAGCCTTGGATAGGGAATGTCCCTTGCAAGAGGAACCTTAGGGAGTGCACTCCAGAGAAGACGGTGAAATAACTGAGGATGGTTCTAGAATTGATATTATATCATTTAGACCCTTGGAGATCCTCAGAAGGGTTAGGAATCCTGATCTGGAGACGTCTTAAAGGTTGGGGTTAGGATAGAGGGTAGAATAATATAGTTCATTGTTTGAATTCTGACATTTATTTTGCGAGTATTACTTGTCCCAAGCTAACCTAGATAGTGAGGACATTACAGAGAGGGCAATGAGTAATTATGAAAGCCACTAGCTGTCTTCTCTAACTTCTCAAACAATGGTATCTGCTTGGAGATAGAAAATGGAGACTCTACTCTAGTGGAAAAGTAGATACTTCAAATTTGATTTTTTTGATTCTGTCTTTTTTTTTTTGCATATTTTGTTAGTTTACACCAATTGGAATTGGGCATCTAGAGAACAGTTATTCTGTGTTTAGGATCTATTAACCCTTGGTTCCTATACATATACCCATGAAATAGAACCTTAAATTAAATTTTGCTTTGTCTCCATCAGTGGTTGCCTATTCACTTAGTTCAATTAGGGTATTGAGCTTCACAAAATTATCTAACAAATCACAATCATAAGTAAGTAATTCTTCAATAAATGTTTGTCTAAAATATTTATTATGAGATCAACAGTGTGAAAGCAAGTTATTGTTTGAAATTAACGTTTATCTGAAGTCATGAATTTGAATAATTCTCCTTCCTTTGTCAAACATACCATTTTATGAGGTTCATAGGATTAATTTAGAAGATTTTAAGTAGAACTGTTTCTTGGGGCTCTTTAAAACAAAGGGTAGCTTGTTTTCTTCTGAAATCTATTTCTGAAGACAAATATGGAAAATAATTTGGAAAATCCAACCTCTGATGTTCAATATATAATTTGCTTCACTTGATTTGAAAGTCGTACAGCTAAACTTCAATAGCCATAACTTTTCGCATGAAACATTCTTGCATGATACAATCTTCTCTTTGTGGGATGGAATGGTATTCAATAAAGGCAAGTAAGGAGTCAGTTACATTTTGTTAATCAATGTTTACTAATCTATGGCCATTGAAGTTCAACTGAAATTTTAAATGAAGGGGAGCGGATTATATATTCAAAGTAATTGTAAGGATTTCCAAATCCTCTCCTATATTTTTTTTCTCAGATAGATTTTAGAAGAAAAGTTGCTTGTGTTTTTGAAAAGCCCAATCAACAGTTCTACTTCCACTTCTCTAGTTAAATTCCATGTTGTACCACATAATTAAACGATATCAAAATTTCAAAAATGGATGAAAGAGAAACATTTTTAAGAATTGAGTCCAATATTGACAATAATAATTTGTCTTCCTGATGGGAAAACAAAGAACTAAATTTAAATGCAAATGACTTGAAAAGGACAAATCTAGAATATTTTTTTCTCTTTGATGTTCATTTTCATGGAAGACACTTGCTAAAGCACAGGGGATGTTAAATAACCCAAATGATATGCCTCTTATTTTTTATCGCTTTTTACCTATATGTTATTATTGATTGTTCAATCTCAATTTATTATATATGTTTGGATCCTCTCTTTGCATTTTGTATTTCCATTAATATATCCGTCTTACTATAACTCCAAAACTGAACTGTCATATTTTCTGGGCAGGATCCTACTGTTATTAAGGTAATTGAAAGGCCTTTAACAGAGGATGAGAGGTTTGCGTTGGCATTTGCAGCTCGACGAATAGCATTCGCAATTTGTCCAATCAGATTAGTTCCAAAATGTTAACTGGAGTTCGCAACTTGTATATTATTAGTGGGTTCAATTGCAAAGCATCATGTATCAGAGGAAAATAAAGTGGTAAGGAAAACTGATGCTGCTTCAAGAATGAATCTTAAAGCAGTCCTAATAACTTAAAAAATAAAGCAACGTGTACAAACAATATACATAAGCATAAGCTTAAATGGCTTGCATGTGTATTAATAGCCACCTCATTTAGGTATTTATTTTTTCCAAATTTGTTGCAGTTGAAATAATATCAACCATGGAAATAATACCATTACTCGTCAAATGTTTGATGGAATAAACCTTCAAATTTTGTACTAATTATTAAAACTTCATTTATGGATTAAATATACCGCCATGGGGATCGATAATTACTATAAGAATAGCCTTAATATATTATTTGCGATGTCTATGTGAAACTTTTAGATAACAATCCTGACCTTACCGATGCATTGACAGGAAACTACAGTCATGGTATCAACAGAGTTAGATGCAGGTCTTATTAACGAGGATAATATATTGTAATGGATACAGATAATATTTAAAGGATATATATATATATATATCCTTTAAATATTATCTGTATCCATAATATGGTATACAAAAGAGATATATTCTTTAAATATTATCTGTATACAGATAATATTATCTGTATCCATAATATATAAAATAATATTCTTAAATATCAAAAGAGATGTTCAATGATGGCTATTAAGATGGTATACAAAAACTATTAAAAACTATCATTATTAAAAGAGGTTAGACACGGATTAAAGAGCTATCACAGATATAAAAGATATGGCCAGTGGCCTTCAAGTGAGATTATTTTTTAATCAATTGATAAATTTTCATGCATGTACATATCTTAACCTTATGTTACTTCTTAGTTGAAATATGATAGGAAAGATATTTCAAACTGTAAACTTATTTACAGATGTAAGATTATAAATTTGTTGTTGGCGTTTGAAGACAGTTTTGGAGGGAGTTGGTGTTAGCAGGCAAGGTAGTTCAATCAACAGCTTGATTAGGTGGATATGGTTTTGAATTGTAGACTATAAACATGTAGTTTGGATCAATGAATTTCGATAAAGAACTTCGGTGTATCTTCCAATTGTCTCTACATTTTTGTGTGTCGATCATTAAAATTTTGTTTGCAAAAGATCTTTTCAATTGGTATGAGCATAGGTAAAGAGAAACTCATCTATGAAAGCAGATTGTATTTTTTCTCTGTCATCTTCTTGCAAGGAGAGTTCATTGCCTATTAGAGAGGAAGACATGGCTCTTGAACTAAGAGAAGCCGATAGAGAGAGAGGGAGAGAGGAAAATTGGATGAATGGCTACATAGAAGCCTGATAGAAATCAAAGAAAAGTTGGATTTCTTTGTAAGCCATAAATGGTAACGAAGAAAATAGAGGCAATTTGCAAAGCAGTAATGTGAATTAAATGTCATTTGAAGATTACTTTAGATCATATAGGAAACCAGGTTTTGCTAATATTTTTTCATGGTATTTATCAAATAACAGCAACAATTATTTGAAAAAATATAATGCATATCTAGCAATGACGATGATCTAGAGCCCAACTATGTAGGAGAAGGATTCTCAAAAGAAGCTTTTTCTATATACCAAGCCGATGAGCTATAGAAAGACACAATCTCATTCATTCTTTGAACACATTTCAATTTCACTTAGTGCAATGGGGATCTTGTGAAGGGGAAATCAGATTGTCACCCAATGTCGAGTTCTTTTTTCTTCCATTATTTGGAATAAAACAGGAAATGGAAGAAGTCAACGAAGGTTGGGAACAATACAAGGGGAGGTTCCTTTCAAAACATGTTAGTTTCCTCTAGATTTAGAGAAAGTAGGAGGAACAAAAGCAATCTTTGTAGTGTGAAGATTTCTATGTTGTGTCAAGTGCTTCCCTTGTAGTCTTGCATAGGATGGCAGAGGTGGTAATTGTACATAAACAAGTCAGTATTTTACAGATGTGGAAGGATTGCAACTTCAAGTTATGTTGTGTTCATCTCTTGTTGGAATGAGATGAACTATTAGGATCTTTAAAAAAATGAAGGGTCCATAGGGGTAGCAATTGGAATGGGCTCTGTGGAACCAGAGGCAGACAATTAGTCAGCATTACTAGCTTTGAAATTTTGGTAGAATAGGTACAAGAAGTCTTAGAGAGGATTTGGAGACTCAACAAGATAAGGCTATAAGTAATCAAGTGAAACAACACCCCAATGAGATGAGGGTTCAAGTCACTATGGTAAATAGTTAACACATTGTCATCAATTGGAAACTTTAAACACTTATGGTTGGAACTACTTTCATAGAATGACTGAAGGATGATCCAACTTCACATGAAATCACTTTGAAGAAGGAATGATGGAAAAGGATACATCCAAGAGATTGGAACCTAGACATGGAGTCTTATGGAATCAATGATAAGATAGGTGGAACCATTGGGCATGCTAACCTAAACTTGTTATTCGTTTTCATGTCTTGATCCAATTCATGGACATAGAGCAACTCTATAGTAACATTCACTATGCAAACGAGATGAGTGATTACTCCATGTATTGGTTTATCATTCATTCTAGTAGTAAAGTACAAAGTTCCCATGAAGTGCATGCAAGTAAAAGTAATGATAGGATTCAGTTTAAGTCAGCAAGGACAAGTAGCTATCACATTAACCATAATTTTTAAGTTGGTTATCTTGAGGTTCAAGATCAGAACACGCTACATCTATGGAAGGCTCTACAATCTTAGTTGAATGGGATAGCAAAGTGCTATTGAAAAATTGAAATTTTGGACACGAGGAGCTATTTATTTATTCCCTTTGTCATTGGCATCATCTACCTATAGGACATTAGAATCAATTAGGTTTTGGTTTCATTCCTAAGTTGCAAGCATCCATGAATATCATGTCTAGTAGCTTAATGACCTTAACATAAGGGGTTAACATTAAGGGACAAAGATTAAGATGTCTTGTTTTACTTCTTGAATGGTTTGAAAAACAATTGTCCAACAAGAGTTATGGTGTTTATTATATCCACTCGATAATTTAGGCTAATTGAATCAACTTCCATGATTCAAGGATGAACTATTCTATATGGACCAACAAATCATGGGCCATAAGGTACATTTAGCTTGTTAACCCAAGTGTGTGAGCTTGGACTAGGTCAACATTATACGAGCAGGGTGAGTCTATCTAAGCCATTTGTTTCTAAAACAACTCTTATATTAATTTCAAAAGGAAATACTTCATCTAAAGTAAATTACAACTACAAAAGGATATAAACATATGACAAGAATAAATAATTATTTAAAACAATAATCAAATGAATGTATTCCATAGCCACTAAAAAAGAAATCTTTTTACAAGAGTTGAGAATTACATACTAAAAATCTATGTTGCAATATAATCAAAATAAACATAAGTTGCTAAATTAAAATAACTATTTTACATAATGAAACATAATAGTGTTTACCTCAAGTGAGCCTTTCCTTGTGGAAAATGTGCTCTCAGATTATTGATAAGATGAAGTTTTTAAATTAGAATATTTTCATTGAAGAAAATTCACTATGCATAAAACATAATGTAAAACTATTGCACAAGGTAATAATTGTACCAAAGAGTTTTTAACCACATTTTATTTTTTCTTGACTCATTTATAGATTGACTAATTAGCACCAGTTATCACTCAATCCAAGTATTAAGGAAGAATATCATTGATTTATAAGTGTAAACAAAAATAAAACCATATTAGGGTTGTACAACCAACCACTAAAACATAAATATCCATGATGCAAAATCACAACAAATTCTTAATGGTAGACATAATGAAAATGAATCTTGTATCTTGAGAGGTTAAACAACTAGCAAGAGTAAGGCCATTGGCTATTGAATGAACATACTAGTGTTGAATGCTCAAGCTGCACCCTACCATTGGCTATTGAATGAACGTACCAGTGTTGAATGCTCAAGTTGCATCCTACTTGTGTGATGTATGAGTTGCCTCTTGTGCTATTGTCATTTATTGCAAGAACAACTCCAAGAGATCCAATTGAATGTTGCATAATATATTTGTGCACAAGAACCTTCCACACAATGATAACCATATAAATCCAACACAATCTTATACAAAATTATACATTTGTATATAAGGCTTATTAATGGGCAGGATTGAGTTGATCCAACAACTTACAGTAGTTTGAAAGAGATTTGGGAGTCTCTGGGTATAGGGTGGACGAAAATGAATTTCAATGGACCATCTAAGTGAAATCTAAGCCCCTCTAGTGCTAGTGTTGGTTCTATGGTTAGGAATTGTGATGGGAATATTTTGGCGATGGATTGAAATGACAACATTCTAGCAATATGATGTCAAAGGTGGGGGCATTATTTAATAAGGTGGTGGATGTAGGGTTGTATTATGAGGTTTTCACACCATCAACCCATTGCAAATGAGGACCCCCTCGTTTTCATTTTTTTGTAGGGTTAGTGGTCTTACATGGTAGTAATTTTCAATTCTCCAAATCAAAGAGACAAGTTTAAGCAATTCTGGCCTGTTGGGAAGTCAAGCTCGTCTAGGATGTGAGTAAGAGTTGGGCTAAGCTAGTTAAGGATGGGGAGTTGAAATCAAGGGATTTATGGTGAAATGAGTTAAATATTTTCGAAAAATCTTGTTTCAGCTTCAATTTGATATTAGAAAGTCAAGATTGGTTGTGGGATGTAACACTTCCGAAGGCGTGTTGAATCTTGAAATTTGGGCAAATTGAGAATTTTTTTGAAAACTCCATAAATCTAGAATCTTTATTATAACTCCTATAAAGATGACACCTATCTCAAACATCCTGACAACATTTATATAAAGCATAACTTAATGTATAAATAAGAAATAAAATAAATATAACTTAAGTGACATATTTTATATAAATCCTCTTGTCCTCAAAGGCGAGAAAATGAGAAGTATAGACACGAAGCTTTTGAAAGGAAAATTCTTTTGAGCGTGATGGATTCTACCTTCCCCAAAGGAATTTAAATTCCTTTAATCCCCCAAAATTTAACCATTTGCAAAGGCCAATTCCAAATTCAAATTGGTGAAAAAAGGTGGAGAAAATGCAAGAATGATGTTTTTTTAAGGTGAAGTTGTGCATAGAGGAAATTCCTCTTGGCACGGTAGATTCTACCTACTCTAGAGGAATCAAAATTCTTATGACATGTTTTATTTCCACCCTCTATTGGTTGCTTGAATTCCTCAAATCCACCTTTAGGTAAGTAGTCAAGGTCATTAGGTGAGCAAATAAGTATTTTTGTAGGTACAAATATCAAAAAGTAAAAATCAAAGAGAGGAAAATTTTCCTTTGAGCATGGTGGAATCCACCAACTCTCGAGGAATCAAAATTCCTCTCTCTAGTGCTATGAAATTAGTGTGCAAAGAATATCAAAGTTAATCTAACATTCACAAACTAATGAAACAACAATATTGTGTATGATAAGACAAAGGAAACACTATAGGAAGGCAAACAAAAAATGGTGAGCTCCCTAAATGTGGTCTTGATACTTTGATGTGTCTAATTGATGATGGATGTATGCTCAAGTGTGCTCAAGCTTCAAACTATGGATTTGTGATCAAGCATGAACATGGATGAAGGATTCAACAATGGAGGTGTAAATGAGTTTTGACATGGTAAGGATGCAATGGATAACTTTAGTGTTTAATGGAGCATTATAAGTTTGCATGAAAAAGTGGATGATTTGTGAGAGGGGAAGGGTCCAATTTATAGGCCAAGGGGTGGTAAGATGGATGGCTTGGATGTGAGGATGGAGAAAAGATGGAGGGCTAAGATGCAAGGAAGCAGAAGCACACAGATTGTGCTTCTTCAAATCCAAAGCCTTGCGACAAGTGTCACAAGGGGATTGGATAGGGGAAGTGGGTCAAAATGGGTGGTCAAAGGAGTTATGAGGGAGAATGAGTGTGGAAGAGGAATGTAAGAGGTCACTAAAGAACTATTAATGTTCTGTAAGAGCCTTAAAGTCCTTGCATAAGAATGTAAGAGGATGAGGGCGGACTTTGACTTTGGCTTGGGTCAGAAAGTCTTAACTCTTGTTTAAAGTTGTGCACGTGTTTAGGTGGGAGATTAAGCTTAACTTAGAAGGGGATTAGGATGGTAAGTGACTTAACATTAATGGGATAGGTTAATTAGCTAGCTAAGTGAGGCTAGCATGGGTGAATCTATTGGATTTGAATAATGATAGGGTTTAGGAATGGTTTAGGAGTTAGGAATTGATTTGTTAAATGATTTATTCAATAAAAGGGCATGTGAGATTAAACTAAATAGGTATAGTGCAATTATTTAATTTAATAGAGGAATAGGAATTTAATTGATAATTTGACTTTGGGTTGTCATTTGATTTTATTAGTTGGACTATAGTTAATTTAATTAATTAATTCACTGGGAGGATGACGATTAAATAATTAAATATAAAATATTTAATCAATAATATCCTAGAAGATGACTAAATAAGATTACTTAGTAATGTAATCAAATTTAGGTGTCTACATTTTGCCTCTCTTTGACATAGTGTTGAGACAATACTATCTCAAAGAAGTTTGAACATAAACAACGTGGAGAAGATTTTTAAAGAAATAGGGTTGCCCCAGTCTCAAGTAGAAGGGGAGAGACTAGACTGTGTGATGCCCTCTCAAGAAGGCAGCGGGGAGAGAAGATGAGGCTCAATGACTTCTTGAAAAGGTACAACAAGCCGAGATAAGCAGGAAGAAGCAAAGGGACTAAAAGAGTGTTAAAATGACAATAAAATTGAAAATATAACATGAATTGAGAAAAAAAGGGGCACTAGAGGGATCAAAGAGGGAAGTAAGCACCACAAGGGGTTTATAAGAGGGTCTAGGAGGGCTAGAAAGGAGTGTCTGCTCTTATATTTACAACGATATATTATTATTTTTGAGATCTGGTTTGGAGGATGTGATGGCGGCATAGGGACAACCAGAGCATCGGGCATACATGGTACGATGAGTAAGGGCATGATGGACACCAGACTAATTGATAGGCACTAAAAATTTTATGTCTGATTTTGTATTTTCAGTTATAGCGTTCCCAAAAAATCAAAAAGGTGTTCCCACAAGCACAGGTTCTACGGGATCATGCTAGGGATTAGCGAGATCACAATCCTGCAAAATGGTTGAGGGAAAAGGGGAGAAATAGGGTTGGAAGTCATTTTTGTGGGAAAGTGAATCTAGTTTACAGACCCCTTGGGTTAGTGGACCTGACTTACAATTTTCGTGGGATAGCAATTTTGAACGCGAGAAAGCGCTCCCATTAGTGAGAATGCAGTCCCACTAGCTAAGGTGGGATAGGGTAAAAGTCAATGTGGGAAAGAGTAAGGGTTTGACCAGGGAGGGATAAATGGGAAAGGCATTCCTGTTGTGATCTACAGCTATGGGAACGCGAGGACAGGGAGGGGTCATGGGAACGCGGTCACATTTGTGGGAATATAGGTAAAGGTTTTTTTAGTGTTTAGAGGGGTAAAGGGAGGGTTATGAAATATGGGCAAAAGGGGTTAAGGGAAAGCAGAATTGATTGATGTTTGATGTTGGCTAGATGCAATGGTCATTGGATGCATTGGTGTCGCAAGAGCAACATGTTGTGGTTCTGCACATTGGAGAGTAGTTCACACCAATGGACTAGGCTAGGATTGACACTATCGGGTTGGGATATCTAGCAAGGTTGCCACATACATGCATATACATGGCAATGGTGATAGCTTTGTGCAAGCACTAGCACAATGAGACAGGGACATTCCATTTTCTAACATGTGAGATGACTATTACCTTGGAGGATGTCTACAGGATCTTTTGACTGCCAGTGCGAGGCATGCCATTGATGGCAGATAGAGGAGTCACATGGAAATGGGTTGTGCGATGACTAGTGGGGCTCAGAGTCCAATTCCAAATATAGAGGGAGCACTTTGCTTTAGACGAGCACTTGGATCCAATGGCCATAGATCAATGGATATACTTCTATGTGTGCGGGCTAGTGTTAGGATACATTTCCCTAGATACTAGCAGGACGAGAGTTACACTAGCATTGATTCCTACGATCATTCAGATCATAGATGAGGGAGTCCCATCTACATGGGGCTTTTTGATGTTGGCAGAGTTATATAGGGACCTACATAAGATTATATATTAGGGCGCAAGGCATCAACAAGGGAGGAGTGTGGGTTTTCCGACCCTTCTATAGGTTTGGACGTGAGAGCATACTATAGTTTTCAGATTGATTGGGTGGAGGGACAGGCAATCGGAGGAGCTAGTGGTATACAATTGGGGAGATTTATTGACATACCACCATATAGAGGAGGTGGACTACTCGCAAGTCCAGATTGACGAGATCTAGGCAGTGACATGGAGGCCATATATGGGTCTCAGACCATGGTCGAAGGAGAGACAACAACTTTTGTACACCATATCATCATGTTTTATTTTTGGTCGGTGGGAGTACATAGCCAAGTAGTATCGGCCAGAAAGGGTGTTGTGATAGTTAGAATGGCCACAAGACATGCTAGGGGATCATGTGTGGTACCAGAGGGTTACTAGAGAGCTAGTCACACTATTTGGGTGACCCTTATAGAGAGGGATTATTTTAGGCAAGGCAAGATCTAGCACCCCAAGATTGGAACTGGTTTGGCAGGGTTGCAAATGTTGGGTCCTCTTAGGGCTACAGGGATTAGTTCTAGCACCTAAGGTCGGTGGGGAGAGCACAGGTGATGAGGGTGGCAGTGGTGGCAGGAGAGACCACCCGAGTGACAAGGAGGGGGAGGTATGAGGCGAGGGGCTTGAGATAGTGGGTGGAGGTTGTACTGTAGGGGGAGGTGCCACAAAGGAAGAGGCAGAGAGAGGGAGAGGAGAGGGGGTAGGAGGAGGGGAGGCAAGAGGATGTGAGGCCACAAAAGGAGGGAGGACAACGGACCCAAGGGTCATTTGGGGGAAGGTGGGGGTCATCATCAGGAGGGGGGATGGTCGACTGGTAGGGAGATATGTGTCCTTGTAGTAGGCACACGAGTCTATGAGCCAGTTGTTGTGGGATTCACAGCACGAGAGGGACCAGCTTAGAGATGATTGAGATTGATTCTAGAGGGAGTGTGATGCTACTCAGGGACAACTTGACAGAGTAGAGATTGAGTTGGGGGTTTGTGGCTGGAGTCGAGGCGTTTGGAGGGGAGATTGGAGGTGATGGAGTCAGAGAGGGACTCTAAGGGCATAGATGGCAGTGGGGGGAGGATTGGAGGAGTTGAGGTGATAGAGGGGGAAGGTGGAGGATCTATGGGAGAGAGCAGGTTTCTACAGGGGGAGATACTATGCAACTGTGCCAACAAATCAGATCGAGCATTATAGGCAGTCGACGTGGTCGGATACAGCTAGCACATGTATAGGTATGCAAGGTGGTGGGGAGAGTGGATGGAGTACCAAAGGGTCGTAGAGGATGGGTGGGTCTCAACGGATAGGACAGAGTTAGAGGCGAGAGAGGGGGACATCACGGAGGAGAGATGAGGCATAGAGTTCATAGACCAGAGGAGGAGGGAGGATGGGGCCACCACCACCAATACTGGCATAGGGTGTGGAGAGGAACCCTTGTGAGTTTCATGGAGAGGACGCGATGGACGAGGATTTTTTTGTGATTTTTAGGATATTTTGGGTAGAAATGTGTTTTTTGCAGGCACAGGCCCAGATGTATTTGTATTGATGTATATGTACTATATGTACACTAGTTTGGACTATGATGGACATTTTTTTTATTCTTTCGGGGTTGGGTGGTGTATTCTTTATTCTTTGGAGGATATGATGCATTGATGATGAGCATTCTTTGGGACGGGATGTGTGTAATGTGCCTATGAGATTTTATTGTGTTGTATTCTTTTATGAAATGTATGTGGATATATGCATGAAGTGTACTGACATGTGATGCAAAATGTGATGCTTAATATGAGATGTATGATATGCATGATTTTACTGATGCTTTGTGATGCAGGATGGGATGCTTTATATGAGATGTATGAGATGCATGATTTTATTAATGCTTTGTGATGCAAGATGCGATGCTTTTACATGAGATGTATGATAAAAAGGAAAAATGGAAAGATTGTGATGATGCAAAATGAGAACGAAAAAGAACCCAAAAGTTATGATGATGCAAGATGGATAACTAAAATGAGCCTAAAAGCTATGATGATGCAAAATGGATAACTAAAATGAACTTAAAAATCTATGATGATGCAAAAGGATAACAAAAATAAACCTTAAAACTACGATGATGGAAAAGAATAACTAAAATGAACCTAAAAACTATGATAGTGGAAAAGAATAACTAAAATGAACCTAAAAACTATGATGATGGAAAACAAGAATTAAAATGAACCTAAAAACTATGATGACGGAAAAGAATAACTAAAATGAACCAAAAAACTACAATGATTGAAAAGAATAATTAAAATGAACCCAAAAACTATGATGATGAAAAATGATACCTAAAAACTATGAAGATGGAAAATGATAACTAAAATGAACCTAAAAACTATGATGATGGAAAAGGATAACTAAGATTAACCTAAAAAGGAATCTAAAATGTATGATGATGCAATGATAATGGAACTTAAAGAGACCATGATAATGAGGTAAGAGATGAATGGATGTGATATGAATGCAAGTATTATGGTAGGGGAGTGAATGTGGGAGTAGGGGGGGAATGGGTAGGATGGATGTGTAGTATATCACTGATCAACCCAACTTCGGTTGGGGGTGGGGGGGGGGGTTATGATGAATGTGCACAACTTTGAACATAAGTAGTGGGAGATAGGAGATTCAGGGAGAGTTGATGGGCTAGGGGATTGGGGAAAAGGGAAAACAGAAATGGGATAGATGTTAGATTGGACCCACGTGGTGGAGTGGAATGAGATATGAAAGATAGAAAAATTAGGGATGGTTCAAGAAATAGAAATTGGAGGATAGATAGGACGGATGTGTACGTAATATATGAATGTGTAGGAGTGATAGTACAAATGTGGTAAAGTGAGATGAGGGAGATTTTATTTTTAGGAAAAATAGAGGTAATGGGGGGATGAAATTATGCTTGAAGCTTGAGGGTGGGGTAATTTTTAGAGAAGTACCACCATGTAGTTTGAGCACTTAGTTTGATATCAGAATATTGGGGATATGCCAAGGTTACCAAGAACATCAAGGCTTGTTCATCAATATTACATAGGACTAACTCGAAACAACCACACAAGGATTGCTCCAATATCACACATGAATCTCGAAGGAATCGGAGTGGGAACAATATTGGGTGATCCACAAGCAAGTGATATTTCCCATTGCACCATGTGATAAAAAATGTCACATGTTTGGAATGTGTAAGGGTTGCATCTGACTGACTCGCAAGCATAAACAACCTAATTAAAACCTCACACTCTAATTTCCCCATTCGTAGCACACTGTGATATAAAAGATCATGGTGACCTTGACGATGAAACAACCAAATTATTTGGAAAGATACTTTAAGAATCGAAAAGTGAAATCCAATATCAAAAGAAAAGAATAAATCCATAAAAAGTAACATTTTACAAAAGAGATCAGTAGGACTGGATACTAATGGACCAAGATTAGACATGAGGAAGGATGAATTCTAGAAGGACCTATTGGTAGTATTTGGGGCTATGACAAGTTTGGCAACTATAAATTTCTAAGGACAATTCTTTGATTACGAGATCTCGTATAATGATTCACGAAAGTATTTATCCAAGAGAACAAAAAATTGGTGACCAGATACGAACTAACATGAATAAATGAGAGATATATAATGGGACTAAGTGAAGGAATAACTACAAGGATATATATGAAAAATTGACCAAGGAATTTAAAGGAACTACTATACCAAATTTCAAAGGGATGGGGTACTTAGTATAATAGGTGAGTGGTTTCATGTATAATGGAAAAAGCTTAGGATTAGGAGATAGCGGAAAAAGATGATATGGGACACGGATTATAATACAGGGATATGATACACCGATATCATACATGTGATAATATGCAAAGTTATGACACAAGCAATATAATACATGTGGGAAGGGTTATGATAAAATAAGTTTCTCTAATTTAGTTTCCAAGCTCAAGGAAGGCGATAGCGATAGTGATAGTGTGGTGATGGGATCGTTGGAACGCCTTGGGGAAATGGGAAGATGGGCAACAAGATGTATGGGGAGATGGTGGATGGATGTAGATCACTAATAGATAATGAAAAGGCCAAGTACACATGGCACCTATTTGCTAGGTTTTCACCAAGGTATCTATCCAAGGCGCTTGAATTGTCAAGGTTTCACCATTGGACACTTCTTTTTCTTTTTCTTCTTCTTTTCTTCCCTTCTCTTTTGCATTTCTCTTTTTTCGGTACTTATATATTTATGGTTTTTTTCCATAGGATTTGTAGGATACATTGAGTGTGTTAAGCATAGAACTTCTTGAGATGAATGATGTTAGTGGGATCGTTCAATGTTTCACCTTCAAGCGTTGATAGCTAATATGCTCCTAAGATGAAAGATGCTATGACCACATACTAACCAAACCATGCGGGCTGAAACTTTCCCTTATTTTCTTGGTCTATCTGGACTTTCATATTTTCTTTGAGGACCATGTCACCTACTTAAACTTGTCATGGATGAACCTTCTTGTTGAAGTTGCACTTGAGGCAATTTTGATAGACAGTGAGATGGTCATAGGCATGTTGCCCTTTTTCATCAAGTAGATCTAGTTGTGTGAGTCTAGCTACTCTATAATCCTCATCTGATATTTGTCCTCACAAAGAGATGTGCAGGGACAAGAGTTCAACTTCAATAGGTAGGACTACTTCAACACCATAGACCAGGGAGTATGGGGTTGTGCATGTGGATGTATGAAATGGGGTGTGGTAAGCCCATAGGGTGGGCTTGATTTGCAAATGCCAATCGCATCCATAATCATTGACAACTTTCTTGAGGATTTTGAGTAGGGTTTTGGTAATTGCATCAGCCTGACCATTACCTTGTGGGAAGTAGGGGCTGGAAAATGGTGATGAATGTGGAGGGAGGTGCACAACTCTTCCATATTGAGGTTTTCAAAGTTACCTCCATGGTTAGTGAAAATGGTAGTAGGGATATCGAATTGGCATATAATGTGATAGAGGATAAAATTTGATACTTGAACTCCTGCGACAGTGGCAAGTGGGACTGCTTTTACCCATTTGGTGAAATAATCCATTGCAGTGATTATTCGTTTGTGGTCTTCTGAAGAGAGAGGTGCAATAACACCAATGAGGTCAAACCCTCAACATGCAAACGACCATGGTGGTGCAATGGGTTGAATATTTTGAGTTGGAGCTTGTATTAATTTTTCATGTTGCTAACAAGGTAGACACCTTTTGACAAAGTCACAAGCATCATGTTCTAGAGTAGGCCAGTAATATCCAACTCTAAGTATTTCTTTTAGCTAGGACTATACCACTCGTGTGAGTACCACAAAGTATAGTGTGTACCTCTTTGAGAGTCATTACAGCCTCATTTTGGTCTGAACACTAAGAGAGAGTATCATGATAACCTCGACGATATAGGATGTTAGCTACGATAGTGTAGCGGGATGCTCTAGGAATGAGGTTTTGGCATTGGGTTTTTGTGAGATGGGGAGATATGATACCATTTTGTAGATAAGCATGAATTTTGTGGTACCACGAGGATTGTGGACCAACCAAGATGCAAATCCATGTTGATTCATCATTCTTGTATGCGGGCTCGTGTAGTTGCTCAACTAAGAATTCATGTTGTGTAGCTTCTTGAGGAATTTTCAAGAGCGAACCAATAGTAGCCATGGCATCTAAAACCTTGTTTTGCAACCTTGGTACCTGTATGAATTGGAATTGAGAGAAATATTGCTTTAATTGATCAACCAATTCTTTGTAGGGTTGGAGTTTATTATGTTTTGTTTGGTAGTCATCAAGGACTTGCTTGATAATTAGTTGTGAATCTTCAAAGACCTATAGCTCTGTGATGTTCCACTCAACTTCCATCTTAAGACCTACAATAAGAGCTTCATACTCTGAGATGTTGGTGGTGCTCTAGAACTGGAGTTTGAAGGACTTAGGAATATAGTAGCCTTGAGGGTTGACCAACAACCTACTCCAAAACATGTGATGTATAAGATCCATCAAAGTATACCTTCCATGATGGTTGTTCCTCTATCATGCAAAGATGTTCATCTGGAAACTCCATAATGAGAGGGTGATCAACGACTAAGGGTTCATTAGCCAAATGATCTGCAATAACTTGTCCTTTGATTTCCTTTCTATCAACATATTGGATGTTAAATTTTCTAAGAAGCATGACCCATTTGGCCATGTGGCCTGTGAGTATCGTGCGTGATAACATGTATCTAAAAGGATCAATTTTGGAGGTAAGTTGCACAATATGACTCAACATGTAATGGCAGAGCTTCTTAGTGGAAAAAACCACAACTAAACAAGCCTTTTCCATGGGAGTGTAATTAAGCTCATAACCAACTAGAGTGCCACTAGTATAGTAAATTTCTCTTTCTTTTCCTTTTTCATCAAGCTATTATAGAAGTACACCTAGTGTTGTTGAGGTAGTTGTTATATGCAATATTAATGGTCTCCCAACAACTCGTGAAACTAGGATAGATGAGTTAGCCAAGTATTGCTTGACCTATTCAAAGTTGCGTTGGCAAATAGGACCCCATCTGAAATTTTAACCCTTTTTGAATAGATGTGTAAAGGGTTGACACTTATCTGCTAACTGTGAGATGAATTTTTTGATTGATTGCAACTTTCCTTGAAGGGAGAGAAGTTATTGGAGTGTCTTGGGAGGAGACATATCCATGACAGATTTGATCTTCTAAGGGTCAATCTCAATATCGTGCCTAGATACAATAAATCCTAGGAGCTTGCCAGATGTAACACCACAAACACATTTCTTTGGGTTGACCATGAGATGGTACTTGTCTAGCCGATCAAACACTTCCTCAAGATGAGATAAGTGATTGAGGGCATTGTGAGATTTGACCAAGATGTCATCTACATAATCTTCAAGATTTTTGTGGACGAGATCATGGAAAATGACCGTCATAGCTCGCCAATAGGTTTCCCCAGTGTTCTTTAACCCACGACATCATGTTGTAACAAAAGGCTCCCCAAGGAGTGGTAAATGCTATCTTATGTTGAGATGCTTCTTATATCTAAATCTAATTGTACCCAGAAAAACCATCCATGAGAGATAAGAGCTCATGGCCTATGGTGAGATCGATAATCATGTCTATATTTGGTAAGGGGAAATCATCTTTAGGACCAACCTTGTTGAGATCACTAAAATATGTGCAAATTTTGATATCGTTAGAGGGTTTGGTGATAGGTTCTATGTTAGACATCCAATTTGAATAATCAATTGGACAAATGATCTTCACATCTATCATTTTTTCAAACTCCACTTTGACCAGTAAAGAAACTTTGGGATGTATCTTTCAAGTTTTTGTTTGATTGGTTTGACATGTGTGTCTACGAATGAATGATGTACTACTAACTTAGGATCTAATCTTGGCATTTCTTGATAAGACCATGCAAAGAGGACAATATTTTATTGAAGCACCTCAATGAGAAGGTCCTCTTGTTCTAGTGGCAAAGATGTTACAATGTATGTGATCCTTGGTATCTTTGTTAGATTGATGTTGACTAGTCTGGTGTCCTCCATTAGGATTGACAATATTGTAGGCATATGATCTTCTGGGGAAAGGATGAAATCTCCATCCTCATGTCCCTCAGAAAGGTTTTCACCATCAAATACATCCTTTATCTTCATTTCATTTTTTGAATGATCTTATGGTGCTCTAGAAGAGTTTTCACTAGGGGATACTTTTGCCTTGCTTTTGTGCTTTTTGTTTTCTTTCTTTTGATCATTTTTGTGATTGGAAATTTCCTCCTCACCAAAGTAACCTTTTGGATCCAACTTGTAGACATAAGTTGATTGTTGAGGTGGCTTTTTATGTAGCGTCTCAACTCCCATGAATCTAAGGAGTGCATGCTACGTAGAGAACTTGTCAACATGGATAACACTTGGTTGGGCGGAATCGATGAATTCAAGATGAATGAGGGGTAGGTTGATGAGGTTAATGGATAGTTGACAGAGCACAGAGGCTCCTAAGATAAGTTCATTAAGGAAAATATCATCATAGGCTTTCTTTTTTACTTCCTTTGGGATGGCTTCAACCTCTACGAGATTGTTCTGGATATTTAAAATGGCATGATCGTATTTTGTGGTTCCCCTAGTTGTGGGCAGTCCATAGCCTAGACCTTTCTTTTTTTCCTCTTCGTATGCTCTACAGGTTATCTAATGCCTGACACTTCATGACCTAGGCCACCTCCTTAATAATCCCATTGTTTGATAGCAAGGTAGTGTGAGTGCGAGTGTGAGTATTTCTATTTGAAATAACCAAGTAGTTCTTTCCTCTTTGGGGGTGGATCTTTGTACAACCATGTGCTAATATCATGAGTTGTTGGTAATAAATGTGGTGGCCCCCAGTTGTGTGAGTTGGGGATTTGTGTCTACCTCTCATCCCTGATAGGTCAGGCACCCTCAAGTATGTGGGTCAAGAGGTAGAGCATTGATAGCAAAGGCATCTGAAAGACTATATTCTCCACAACCTTGGTAGTTGATCTTAACTGTGGAAAGAGTGGAGGCTAAAGTGGTGTCTGGATTGTGGCAAGTGCCAAAGCAGTTAGCCATGGTGCCGCCAATCTTGATTCTAGGAAAATGGTTTTCATATGAGGCTTCTACCGCATTGCAATAAGCAAAGGGTTCAAGATTAGTGTGGATGGTTATCTCAGTGACATGATGCAGAAATTTGATGCATTGATAATAATAAGTGGAGGGAACAACCTTCATAGCATGAATCCATGGTCGACCAAGGAGGATTTTGAAGGGTATGTGAAGATCAACTACATGAAAGATTGTTTCTTGAGTAGCGAGGCCAACTCTAATAGGTAGCAAGATAGATCCTTCAGTAGTCCACTCCAAATTGTCATAGGCTTTGATAGCAATGACCTTATTTAGGATATCCACCTCAGTGTATCCTACATGTTTGATGAATTTCAAATTACATAGATTTAAGGCCGGTCCATTATCTATAGTGACCCTTTTGCCAACAAAGTCAGAAACCATGACGATGGTGCGAAGTAGGATGATATGATTTGGCTCAAATAGTTGGGATGTTAGAAGTTTTGAAGCACAATGTACATGATGCAAAGAGAGGGCCTACCAGGTTTTGAAATTATGTGACATTGATATCAGTAGGGACCCTTGACTCATGAAGAGCACTATCAAGTATTTATTTGTAAAGCGGACTAGTGCGCAAAAGATCTAGAATAGAGATTTGAGTTGGCATTTTCCAAAGGTGTTCCAAGATATTATACTATGGTTATGATGGGGTAGGTGTAGATTGTCCGACTATGTTGAGTCAAGTTCTTCTTGTGGTAACTACACTTTGGTTATCTAGGCCTTTGATATTTATCACATTTATATAAGGATCTATCTAAGATATGTAGCTAATCAAATTACGATAATCTAGTACGTTGTCATATAGTTCTATGCTTTATCACAATTATCATCTTGTTTGTTTTGAACATTTTTTTGTTTGTTGGTGTTGTTGGTGGTGGGATTTTTTACAGGAACTTTGCCTGTATTTTTTGTTTCATTTTTGTTGTGTGGAGGGAATGCATTTTGGTAGATTAATAACTCTACATCTGGAGAGGTTTGTTCCCCCACTATTATTTCCTTTTGATCGATGAGATCTTGCACACGGTGTTTGAGTTGCATACACTTGAGGTGGGATGTCCTTTAACATGATGAAATTTGCAGAATTCATTTTCTCGATACCAAGGCATCCTTGATTGATTTTGATCTAATGGTTGAGTCTATGGATGTCTAATAAGATTGCCTTTGGCTAATTTTTCAAAAATGACATCAAGGGGTCCACCCAAAGGGGTTTATACTCGAGGTTGTCTTTGGATGCATGGTCGTGGTCTAGCTAAGATGGTAATGGTGTTGGTTTGATTTTGAGGATTGGATGCTTGGGTATTGTATTGATTGTTCTATAATGGAGGTCGTTGATAGGATTGTTAGTATGTACTCTTTTAATTGGGGTATCGTGGTGGATGAAATGAGGATTGAATTGTAGTTTGGATGTGATTCATTGGTTGTTGGGTTGGTGGTTGAACTATTGATATATTATGGATACTACATTTGTTAGGTAAATTATTGATATTGCAGTTGTTGTTGGGGCAGATAGGTATGGGATTTCTGCCCAACTGTATAATTTTGTATTGATGCTTGGATATATGGTTTTTGTGGTGGTTGTTGCTTGAGAGGTGGTGGTGGAAATACTGGGGCTATGTTTTGAGATTGTATATTCTTCCTAACATATGTTGGTTGTGCTCCTGCTTGAGAATGCAACTGTGTTGTTGGGTGCCAAATAGTTGGTAGAGGGAATCATCCCTATGGCTAGTGGTTGTTGTGGAATTTTTTGGCTACTTCCTAAGGGTGGCATAGAAAAGTATTTGGTGATGGGTGGTAATGGATTGATTTGTGGTGGCAGTGGTTGGTGTGCTTGGAAAGTTGGCATGAACAAAGTACTAAAAGGGAAGCTTTTGGTTGGCCCTTATAATTTTCCTATTGTGGATTGTGATGCTAATTGGGTGTTGAGCTGAAATGTTCTTGATGCACTACTAGTGGGTATGAATGAGATGGAAGAAACACTCTGGGAGATGGAAGGCCCTATGATATTAAAGGGAATGGATACAAATTGTGAAGTACTCCCAACAATAGCAGTGGAAGCAGTAGGTCGCTGAGGTGTTGTGTTGATTAGTGATTGTGTGATGGTGGATTGATTATTTTGCAGAATAGGAGCACCAAGATGGGTTTATGGGATATTTGGATCCATGGGTTTTGGTTGCATCGTTTGATGTTCGCTTTCTATGATGAAAAAAGGGATGATTTGGATTAGATGGACTAATGGGGGTTGGCATCCTACCAAATAAGGGATGAGTAGGATCATATATCTAAAGGTGGTGGTCTCCCAAAACCAAAGACACTAATGTTGTCTCTTAGGATATTTCCCATAATGGTTTACCTATGCTGACTGATGGTGGTGTTGACAATAGTTGCATGTCCTAGTTGGTTCATGAAATTATCTATGTCTAGTGAAGGACTTGACTCTTCTAAATTTTGTGGTGGTGGATCATGAGTAATTATAGGTACCGTTGGGTATGGTTGTGCACTAGCTAAACTACCACTAAGACTAGGATCCATGTCTTTCTTCTTCCATTTTTTCTTACCGAAATGTGTGGTAGGTGGCATGAAATGATGATGTTCCTATGGATGAGATGCAATATTTTCAAGACAATGAGTGTAAGTAGACATGGGTGGATGGTTTTGCTAAATTTTCTTAAGGATATAACTATGATGGTGGGATTTTCTAGGATGCACAAAGACGTATGATAGATGTGTGGGAAGGACCCTAACTCTAATGATACGGTTCCTAGGAAGCCTAAGGATAAGTGATATGATGTCAAAGTAAAAGAGAAGATGTTTTCATTATGTGTAAGCCTGTGATATGATAGTGATGTCAACCCTAAGGTAGCCTTGTGACCTTTTGGAAGACAAGAGATGATCAAGTGTGGAGCCTAACCTTTTTCTCTAGGTGATGAGGGACACAAATGACAAAGATAGATTACCCTAAACAATGCTAAGTTTAAGGGATAATCAAGATAGTGTGATGGATGTAGGATGTAAGCTAGACAATTCTCAACAAAGTGACACCAAATGTTTAAGTATGTTGGAGGTGATGGAGGATGTTAGATCTATGATTTTTGAGTTGGATGAGGCTGGATTTCAAAAGCATGCCCTAAAGATGATAAATCTGAAAAATGCCTAAGTAGGATGAGCAACTATATAAAGACCTAAATCTATGATATGATAAGTTCAAAGTGTGTGTGGAAGAAGATGAACCTAATCAAAGTGGGTATAGCTAGTATAATCGATAAGGCTTTGATTGACTCCACTTCTTAAGGTTAAGTTTCAAATTTTGTGATCCCACTCAGTTTGTAGAGAAACTTCAACACCTTCTTTCTCAATTTGAGCTAGTTTAGAAAGTCATGTGTTTCTTGCATTCTACTTCTATCTCTTTGTAAATATCTATTTGTGGAAGCTTGATCTTTTTGAACTTGGGTTTTGATTGGTCTAACATGAGGTATTCGGACTAAGTTTATCACAACTGTGGGTTAAGGTAGTGACTACGCTAAGTATACCTTTTACTTTAGGTTGGACAACATGGATCTTTTGGATAGCAAAATAGGTCTAGGTAGATAAGAAATGGTGTTAACAAAGGATGATGTAATGATTTTTAGTTTAAAGATAAGGGCTAAAGTAGAGAAAACTAGACTTAGGGTTGTTGCGAATAGGCTTTCTAACAACCTTTTTGAAATGGCCAAGACAAGTTTCTCTTGATAATGGATGGTTTTAAATAGATATGTAGTGATTTTTATCAAAAGATGGTGCAATGAATTTTTTTTTGGAAGAGGTGAAGTAAAACCAACTAGACTGAGGGTTGTTATGCATAGACTTACTAACAACTATTTTGAAACAACAAGGACAAAGATCTTTCAAGAAATGGATATGGTGTATTATGAGAAAACAATCTCTCAACGGAAAAAGAAACTTTGTGAGAGATAGACAAGTGATCTCTTTAGAAAAAGGATTTGATAGTAACCAATGTGTATGTTTTACAAATATTTTTCACGAGCTCCATTCACAAGTAAAACAATTCAAGCACATTGTTTATCCTTAAGGTTGATTTGGATTCAATATTTTATTCGACAACCCACAACTTATGTCTCCTTGTTATAGTACAATATGTCCCTCTTATCAAAGAGGTGATTCGATCAAAAAATTATACACATCAAAGAATATTCCAGGCATGGAAAATAGAAGTCCCCCTTCTGCTAGGATAATGGCTCTTAGAGATGAAACCCAACTACTTGTCGTATTTGGTTTGGTATTGCTATTGCACATGACTTTGAGAGTCATGATGATATTACCGAAGAGCACCTTTATCAAAAGATTTTTGCTTCTCACTTTGGTCAGTTAGCTATAATCTTTCTATGGACCTCTGGTAAGTAGTCTCATGCCTCTACCAAGGGAGCACAATGGTAAGTAATATTGAGGGATGTTGTTTCCCTTTCACCACAAATAACATACCAAGGATAAAAGGGTAGCTACTAAGCTGGTTCGTAATAAGATCTATGGAGTTAGCAACTCAATTGTTAAGTATGTGATCCACTTAAGAATCTATTCCAGACATGTTGATGGAAAAAATTTCCCACCTCAATATATCCCCAAAAACACACCGCCTGAACTTTCTTGATGGAGAAATAATGTTTACCCTTCCTCTCATGTATATACCAGCCAGAGCATTTTACTAGTTTGAGCTTCTATCCAAAGGGGACGCTCTTTCTAGAGGATGATGAACTCGCTAGAAGCACTCCTAGGTTGTTGTGGATGATCTTGCTAACAACTTTCAATACATGTGTCACGTATTTAAATGGTTCTATTTTACATGAAATAGAGAAGTCAAAGATGTGCTAAAAGGCCCAATCTCAATACACGCAAGGCACTTGATTCATTTTTTAAAGCATTTAATGTATCCTTCCAATTGATGACTTGAAAATACTCATGATTAACATAAAAGGTTAATTGCAACTTAAAATAGTGGTTAACATAGTAAATCAAGCCAACACAATAAATTATTCACACGAAAGATTTGATAAGGATGGGAATAAGAGCAATTTTTTCTTTAAGGCATTCAAGATTGTGTGAATTATTTTAAGAAGTAAAATTTGAAGTGTTTGATCCATAATGTTCATTCAACACTCAAATCAAATGTTCATCACATTCATTCTTTTTAGTAATTGGCATTCCATATTTTTTTTCTACTTAGTCATTCATTCCATTCGAAAGCATGACAATTCGTCTATAGGGCATTCAAGATTGAATTTGATAATCACAAAAACTAAAGTAAACTTGCAAGCAGACAATTAAGGGACCAAATAGAAAACAAATATCCACACATCGTTCCTTCTATAAGAATTCAATGTAACCGATTAAAAATACCTAGGAACTCGTAGGAGTCAACCTGTGATCTCGCAATGTAGGAATGCAATCAAACTAAGCAAGATCATGGTACACAAACTGGTAAAAAAATAGATGAAATTGCAAAATGTGGAAGAAATACTTACAGAAAAAAAACATGCAAACAGATCGATCCCGCTACTTTGGTAGGCCTTCCTGTGGATAGGATCAACTGCAGGTTTGACAACAATAAATTCAACAAGTCTTTATGTGATTGAATTTTTGACAGAGTGATCTCATAGGTATTGTAAGCGAACCCAGTAACCATGACAAGCAATCCTTCATAGAGATTGAAGGGTAGGAATGGAGAAAGGTATTTTAATATTTTTTGCGATGAACTCAATCCTTCATTCATGGGGTCACATTTTTGCAAAGTTCTTTTCGCAAACTCACAGCCACAGGTTCATGAAAATAAATTTTTGTTTAGGTTGATTTGGTAGGAAATGAATGATATGGTTGGGAGCACATTTCCTATATTGTGATTAAAACACATGCAAACAATGTTAGAAGCCTAACACATAACAACAGTAAGCACAATACGTTAGTTTGGTTAAAGAGTAAATGTAAGTGGAAAAATGATTAAAAGTGACCCGAATGTGGGGTCTCACTAGACATGCCAAAATATAGTGCTATGAAATTAGTTTGCAAATAATATCGAAGTTAATTTAACATTCACAAACTAATGAAACAACAATATGTATGATAAGACAAAGGAAACATTTTAGAGGAAGGCAAACCAAAAATGGTGATCTCCCCAACTACGGCCTTGATACTTCCATGTGTCCAAGTGATGATGGATGTATGCTCAATTGTGCCCAAGCTTCATATGATGGATTTTTTATCAAGCATGAAGATGGATGCAAGATTCAACAATGGAGTTATAAATGGGTTTTGACATGGTAAGGATGCAATGGATAACTTTGGTATTTATTGGGGTATTATAAGTTTGCATGAAAAAGTGGATGATTTGTGAGAGGGGAAGAGTCAAATTTATAGGCCAAAGGGTGGTAATATGGATGAATTGGATGCAATGGTGGAGAAAAGATGACGGTCGACTAAGATACAAGGAAGGGGAAGCACATGGATTGTGCTTCTTCAAATCCATAGCCTTGCAACAAGTGTCACAAGGGGATTGGAAAGTGGAAGAGGGTCAAATTGGGTGGTCAAAGGGAGTTATGAGGGAGGAGTGTGGAAGAGGGATGTGAGAGGTCATTAAAGAGCCATTAATACTCTGTAAGAGCCTTAAAGTCCTTGGATAGGAATGTAAGAGGATGAGGGTGGACTTTGACTTTGGCTTGGGTTAGAAAGTCTTAACCCTTGTTTAAAGTTGTGCTCATGTTTAGGAGGGGGATTGGGTTAGTTTAGGAGGGGATTAGGATGGTAAGTGACTTAGCATTAATGAGATAGGTTAATTAGCTAGCTAAAAGTGAGGTTAGCATGGATGAATGGGTTGGATTTAGACAATGATAGGGTTTAGCAATGGTTTTGGAGTTAGGAATTGATTTATTTAATAAAAGGGGATGTGGAATTAAATTAAATAGGTATAGTGTAATTATTTAATTTAATAGAGGAATGTGAATTTTATTGATAATTTGACTTTGGGTTGTCACTTGATTTTATCAATTGGGCTATAGTTAATTTAATTAATTAATTAACTAGAGGATGTTGATTAATTAATTAAATATAAAATATTTATTAAATAATGTCCTAGAAGATGACTAAAAAAGATTACTTAGTAATGAAATCAGATTTAGGTGTCTACAATCTCATACAAGATCATTTTGCAATAATGGTTGCATGTTTGAAGTGGAACCAAGGTAGATAAACAAAATAGAAGCGATCAAAATATGAATGTGAGAAAATTCATCTTTTCCCTTTGATTTCCACCGCCTTTTTTAGGGAAAAAACTAAAAGGTGAAGGCCAACATTTGGAAAGCTTGTAAAAGGAAAAGGAGATGAAACAAAATGAAAGAGGAAAATTCTTTAAGGCTAGGCGGAATTTGGCTACATTTGAGGAATCTTAATTTATCTCAACCCCCAATTTCTCACTTATCATTAAAATGATTTAAAAAAATGAATGCAAACTCTAAACTTCATGAAATGTTGAACAAGGAACATGAAAATTATAAAGGATATCAAGAAATTGGCAAGTACTTATGTGGAGGTTGTAAACTTGAGAAGTTTGGAGCGAAAGAAAAATTTCTTTAAGCATGGTAGAATACACCACCTCTTGATAAATAAAAATTCCTCTCTTACCTCATATTTCCACCTTGGAAAATAGAGACACAAGCATGTATTAATACACAATTCACATTGCAAAGAGAATTCAAAGAATAGATGGACGGTCAGGTGGGAGAAATTCAAGGTGAAAATGTGAAATAAGATGCAAGAGGAGGATTCCTCAAGGAATGGAAGATCCTCCATTCTTGGAGGAATCCAAATTCCTCTCCAATACCCAAATTTTTTCCCTGCAAAAATTAGAAAATTTACAATTATTTTTCCCACTTTAAAAAAAATGTATAATGAATGAAATCTGATCCTAAGATTAAGAAATAAGGACTAATTAGATCGAGCTTTTTTTTGAAATGGAGATTGAGGCAATGAGAGGAATCCAAATCCCTCTTGACATAGTGATTTTCACTTTGTGTTTGTGGCTTGAAAACATGAATTGTTTACTTCCAAACCTGCATGATAATCAACAAAATAAAGGATTAAATGATGCAGCAATTTTAATAAGAAACATCAAGATTGAGGAAAAGTAGTAGTGGAGAGGAATTTTTTCCTCTATAAGCCATGGATTTCACCACCTATAGAGGAACCCATTTTCATCTAGGAGGTTTGATGTATGCCCTATATTCCAATGCTCGAAATTTGATCCTTTATCTTCAAGATTACGTGACAAGGAAGGGTAAAAAGGAGAAGAAGATGAAACGAATGTCAACTTGTGTAGTTTGGGAAAGGTTTTTTTTCAAATGTTGAGTTTGGAGAAAAAAATAAGAGAATAAAAATTCCTCTAAGAGTGGTGGTTTCCATAACCCTAAGAGGAATCCATTTTCCTCTCACATGCTTGAATTTCACTCCTTTATAAAGAAGGTAGAAATAAAAAAAACTTACTTGTGTAAAATGAAAAGATATTTTTATTTTTGAGAATGATGGTTAAAACTTGAAATTAGAGGGGAGACAAATGTGGAGTGAGAAAAATGTTGAAAATGTAATTTCTTCCAAATGAAGGCATGTTTTTATAAAAAAATTGATATTAAAAGGTGGAGAGATAGTAAAGTCTAGGTAAATCATATTGCCAAATTCATTTTTTCCCATATTTTTAACAAAACTTCATTTGAAATTTTGCAAGAAGAAAAGAAATTTGGTTTTGAAATAAGGGAAATGCATGATTGCATTACATTGTGTGTCCGCTTTTTGATGTTGATGCAATCTTATTTCATATGAACTTTCAAATTTCCTTCATATTTTCTTATCATTTTGTGATCTTAATATAATCTCTCTCTTGTTTTGCATGGAATGTTATTGAGGGTGGAGCTTAGAAAGAAATAAGACGATAACAAGGGAAAGCTTAAAGCTTCAAGAAATGTCAAGATTGAGAACTCAAATGAGAAGAAGATCCAAATCAAGTTTTTAAAGTACAACTTCAAGATCAAGATCAAGATTGAATTTAAGAAAGAAAAGAAGAATTAGAGAAAAATTCTTCAACTTTAATTTCCTTTAGAAATCCAAGTTCATTTGGAGTATCCATCTAAATGAAGACTTCATCACTTTGATAAGTCCAAGAAATACCAATTTTGAAAGTTCAAGCAAGTTGAATTCATGCAACGAGAAAGTTTCCAAGAATAGAGATGGAGAAAACTTGAGAAGATAAAGCAATTTAGGAATATTCTATCACAATTCAAGGCTTGATAATGTTGAGTAGCAGTAGATCTTTTCTTATCATCAAAGAATTGATCAAGTCTACAAGATAAGGATGTTAAGGTGGCACCCACTTGTCTTCTACCAATCAAAAAGTTCTAGTAACATGTGTTGAAGCCTGTTCAATCATATTATGCCAAATGTACAATTTCTCATTGGCTCTCACAAATATTATAATTTATTACTAGCCCACAAGGTGACTCCATGTAATTGGGTGATATGGTGGGATCTCTAATTAGGGTTTGTAGGGGTAAATATTGGTCCTTGATTTTGAGGCAATCTTGACCAAGGCCTTCTCATTCATAATAATTAGTGGATTAGTTTTTAGACATTAGAGAAGCTAGCAAGTAGTAGAAGTAGAGTAAGAGAGGAGACTTGGTGAATATATTTTTGTTGACACAAAAGCTTGCACCCTCGCCTAAAGTTTTACCTAAAGGCAACCTTGTATAACATGGAAACAATCTCTAAAGTGTGGGACCTTGTGACTTGAGATTGAATCTCTGAAGAAGTTCAACTTCCTTACTATCAGGATGCACCTAACTATTTCTTGAGAGGAAAAGGGAGAAGGAATGCATGAAAGCAAACTACCTAATCTAATATAAGAGAAGGTGATACACCAAATAGTATGTTCAACCTTATCTCTGCCCAAGAATGCACAGTGCATCAATATAACATCAAAGTATACAAATTCAATCCTTTCTTAATCCAACAACCATATGTAGATCAGAAACCAAAAGAATGCTATAAGGAAGAGATTTCACTTTATATCCTTCAAAAATCCAAATAGATACAATCATACAGTTGACAAATGAAGACAACATATTAACACAAAGGAAAGAAGGTATTGCACGGTATATTAATGGAGGAAAGAGATACAATAGAGGAGTATATTAACTCAGAGGCAAAGGAAATTGTAGTAGCAAAGCATAGATATACAATGCTACAGAATCAGAGAAAAGATTGACCCTAAGAAGGGTTACAAAATCTTCTTTTATAGTCAAGCATAACTCAGATAGCTTCTACCCTAAGGAAAAACTCAACAACTACATTTAAGGTTGCAAAGAACAATCACTACAAATGTAGGAAAGATCTAGTCATGGTACACATCTAGATGTAGGAAAATCATATCTATTTATCAAACATAACCTTGAGAAGACAAAAATAGTGTCCATTAACGTTCTAACTAGGTAGATGGATAATCAGGCAGTGATGGAGTGTCTCTTTACATTTATCAAGCATGGGGACTGACAAAAGTGGTTGAAGGTGATTGAGAAGATTAGGTTCATGATTAAATAGTTGCTTCCTTTGTTATCAACACACCAAGTCAGCCATGTCATTGGTCAACTAGAATCAATCCTCGAGCTTCACCACATGGACCGAGCATATTTTACCATTTCACCACCCTGCCAACATTCAACTTATGTTTCATGTTTGACCTTGACTACCTGTGATCGTAGCTTTGCAACCACCTTTCTTTATTAGTTTTTATTCCTTATGAAATTGTGATCGACTATCTATCACTACTTCACATCTTGTCTTCAACATTTTCCACTAATTGTTGCGACCCAACGATCGCATGAAACTAGCATCTCGCAACATCGCCATGGTTAGGGCTTTGACATTTATCTTACCTATGACATTGTGAAGCTAGAACCTTACTTTATCGCATCATCACAACATAATATACAACTAGCATTAGATGCCTATGACTGTGCGAAACTTTGAACTTAACTACCACTACTTACTTGCCACCTAGACCCACTGAGACACATGTCACACTATCACTATCTCGCTATGTATTTTCATCGTACACTTTTCCTTAGTGACATAACAACATGCATTGATCTTTGGAGATTAGTTAGCCAAGGGAAAACCACAGGTTACCACCCCTGTCAAAACTTCTGACCAATTAAGTGTCGCCACATCATCAGAGTCCATACGGCACCATGCCACAACTTTAATATGAGGTTATCCTAAAACTCATGCATTCATGCAAACAAAAGAGAGTCGCTCCATCACCACCTAAACCCTAGTTAACTATTTTAACCTTGCAAACATGTGGAGCAAAGGAAAACGTGGCATCACATCCTTGATCTTGAGTTAAACTTAATCCTCTATGACCCTGTGATGAAGCCAATCAATAAACTGCAATCGCACAATTGCAACCATTAGCTAGTTATTAATACTTTAAACCATGACCCTACGTTAACCACAACGATAACTACCTTGCACCTTCGCAGCTTGGTAAATGGTTAAGTCACAAACTGCGGTGACTAGGCGATGAAAGATAACCACATGGTCATGACTAAGAACTCCAAAGGGGTAAATCATAAAAAGCTTGAACTTAGGAAAACAAGAGATAAGCCAAATTTTTAACTATATCCTTATGTCATTTGAATTATTCGAATATTTGAATAGATATGAATTTTGGCCATGCTTGATAGGGAAAACTCAATGTTTTGACAAGAGGGCAAATATGGCTAACAGTTTCCATAATGTTATCAAAGTAATTGATAATTTATGGTTGGACTTCATGGTGGATAACTTAATGTTGTTTTGAATTGTTGCACAATTTCTCTAATTCCTTTCTTAGATTAGACTATATTTCATGTTAAGTAGAAGTATAAGTGAATGAAAGATATTGTTGAATGGTAATTAATGTTGAAGCTAGTATCCATACCTTTTGGCACATATTGATTGTAAGTAACAGGGCAAGGCCAGTCTTGGCTTGAGTTGCACATGTTAATTTTATATTAGATATATTCATTTATATTGTGCCTTCATATGCTATCTGGATTAATATTGACAATGTGAAAATCGTCCTTGTATCCATATAAGAAAACATCCTCCTATGTCTAGTTAATGTAAAGAGGAAAGCTATACGCTCACCCATTATCAAAATTGTCTTACAATCTTTAAGTTAGATAACTTTTATTTTCTTTTGCAAGTTATTTAGTTGGAATTGATTTTAGAAGTCAAAATTAAGTTGATACCTAGTGAATGAATGTCGTAAAACCCTTTGTGATAACCAACATATCACATCATAGAATTGAGTGGAGTATGCAACTAAGAAGGAGCCTTAAAGTTGTCTCATTGGATCACGCAATTCATCTACATTGTTTAGCATACAAGAATCCATATTCAAGAGAGTATTGTGAATTTGATATTTCATCTTGGAATGATAAATATTGGATTTTGTATGTTGTAGTGGAAAGAAGCTCACATCAATAAGTTGTATGAAAAATGTTGAGGAACTTATGGAGAGGAGTTGTTAGTATATGCAATATATGAAAATGAATTTCTTTGATATATTAAATGTGTAGCCACCTTTCACACTTTGCTAGAGCATTTTTTTAATTTATGGGTCATTGGTGGAAATAAAATCTAGTAGAGAGTGTATTGGGAGGCGTAGAGAAGAAGGAAATGTGGAAGGGGATATCACTGTCATTTGCATTTAACATCAGTAGTGTATTTTATGAGATATCAAGGTGAAATTCCTTACAAACATTTTCAAATGTAATGAACTTGTCTTTTGGAAAACTCTTGATGTCATTCTTAATGAGGTCCTCATGAAGACAAAATATAGATATCACTCTAATATCAACAGTGTCTCAACTTTATTTACTTGGGCATTATAATTAGGGTTGATGGAAGATCTAGAGGATATGATAAGGGAATGTGTCAAATATGAGTGGCATGGTGGTCTCTCACTTGTTTTAGAAATTATAGAGATAGGTGTGGGACTATGTGCTCAATATGGTGATTTGTGTATTGTGGTGAATGTTGGTGCCTTGAAACAACCCTTTATAGGGTGGGGTGTTTTATATAATGACAAAGCTTGCCATGTGGAAACTTATCTCAAGTGGTTTTCATTGCTTGAATATATGGAGGAAAAAGAGAAGGAATGGGTAATGGATAGAGAAAAGAAGGAAATAAGTCTATTTTATAATTTTTAATTATTTCTTTTACCGTTAATGTGGTCTGGAATTATATTATGAAAAGTTTGTGTAATATGGTTTGTCTATTCGGTCGCAAGTAGCACTTATGATTTTTTTTCATGTATGTAAATTTGTATACTTGTTTGTTAGTTTATACACCAAAAAATGGTCAATGATTAAACATTAATTAAATTCTATCAATTTAATTAATAATATCAATTTTCTTCTAGTAGGTAATTGAATTAAACATTTAATTGTATAGTTTGTCCTCAATTAATTATTCTTTCAAATAAATCCAAATCCCAACTCATCACATGTCTGACCAGCTCATCACATGACTTATCACCTATGGCTAAAATAATTCATTATTTAGAATTTAATCATATCCAAAAATTTCTCACCTACCCCAAAAGACAAAAACATCAATAAGCAACAAGAGGCAAGAAACAAGCTCACATGGATCACTAATAGCCTTTTATATTCTAGTCATTCAATATTGACCATTAATCACAAATACACCCCAAACCTTGAGAAACTCTATAAATAGGATGTGTTCTTAGTTCATTGATCATCCATCATCATTCTAGCAAGTGCATTATTGTGATTTTGCATACCAACTTATTAGAATATCATCATAATGTTTAAATCTCATTGCATTATTCTTAGTTTAGTTAATCAAATTTCATTGTTCTCATTAGTTTAGCTTAATTTTGTATTCATTATAGCTAGATAATTATTTGAATATCATTCTTTCTCATTTCCTAAGTTGTCACCTATGAATCTTATTGCAATCAAGAGCTATATCAAATAGATCCTTAGGGTTAGAGAGAAATCTAATGCTCTTGTCTGTTCATTTTATGTTTTCTCAAGTTTTTCACCATGATTTGATTTGAAATCTCAAATTAATGTTTCATTATTGTATGTGATAATGAAATTCTCATACATTTTTGACACCTAGTGTAAGGCAGTTTGTACTTGCAAATTTTGCAAATTAACATAGTGTCACAATAAAAATAAATTTCATTGCACAAGAATGAAAGATTGTCACATTTGAAATTTTGTATATCATGTATGACATAAATAATGTCATATTTGATTAAATATATATCTCATTTGAATAAAATTTTGTTGCATATGTTTTCTATTGTATCAAATTTAAACTATTAGAATTTTAAAATACAAAAATTGAATGTGTGCTTTATGATGTGTAGAAGACTAGGGGTGCTAAATTGGATAAAATCATTTGTAGACCTCTACGTTATTATTCTAAGAGATATTTGAAAAAGGAAAATGCTTATTCATCAAAGGTATAACATGTTAATAAAATGATACAAATTCAACAAGATGTTAGAACTTTTGATCATTATGCATATTTTATTAACTTGTATGAATCTACATACATAATCTTGACGTAAATTGGTTGATACTAATTTTGGATGCTAACCTTGTCATTAGATTGTGGTAAAATTGCTAAAAAATACTTAAAATAAAGGAGAATGGTTTGGCTTCTAAAATAGTTGAAATTGATATTTTATGGTATTTCATTTCAAAATATAGAATAAATGAAAGTGACCATTTGTGTTTCTAGACCAAAGTGGTAGGGATTTCATGTTTCCAAAATACTAGATCCACTAAGACCCCCTAGTTAGATAAGGTCAAGGAATGAACAACATGTTTAATTTTCTTGTGGATCAAAAGTGGTAGGGATATTCTCTCCCTTATTTTGGGTGATCAAAATACAAAAACTAGCTAGATCTATTTTCATTTTCAAGCAGTGCAATTTAACCTAAGAAAGCCTATCTCCTAAGCTTTTTCTTAAAAAGGTTAGTGAGAGGGAACAACCCAAGTGGGATATAGTCAAACTAAGGCAATCTAACCCATTATATAATAAAATGTACTCAAAGATGTGAGTGATGTAAAGACCTTGACATTATCATTCTTCTAGTAGTTCTTTAGAATTGCACAAAACATCTTTTTTGTGATGGTAGAAAGCCCTTGTAATGGAGCTTATACTCAAACTTTTTGAACAAAACCCTTTCTCTATCATTGCTAATTAGAAGCCTACTTTTTAGCCATGATAGATCAATTATAGTGCACAAGGATTGCATAATCCTTGGAATTTACTCACCATATGTATTCCTATGTTTATGCATTAAAAGGTTTCTGAAAGTGACTACTAAAAATAAAGCACACCCCAAAAGGGATCCCCTATTCATCAATGCCTTGAAGGCCTATTAAAGTATATACTTTTTGTTCATCTCTGCATGTGGCTCGGATCTTTTCTAAGAGGTACACATCGCATGAGGGTCAAGAGATTCAAAATTTGTTCTAAGTTTGTGGACCTACAAAAAATACATTCAAGGCATCTCCTAGGTAGATTGCTTGAAGTATATTCCATATCCTAAACCAATGGAAATCATTCGTACATACATTTAATTTTGTAGAAGGCATACACAAAACAAGTGCTTGAATTTTTTTTTTTGTATTTTCATAGTCTTAAACATCAGAATAATTCATCTATTTACAAGTTATAACTCATAAAAATACAAAAATGCACAAATCCCTGAAAAATAAGTAGAGTAGTGTGTTTTCAAAGAGTTTCATTGTGTTTGAGAATTATTTCAACTTGTTTAACTAATGCCCCAACCCATTTAGTAGATCAAACATCTCATTTGAAGATATTTTCATCCCATTTAAAACTTTGAAGAGTTCCATATAATTATTTATATTTAAAATAGAGACATACTACAGACATTTTGATAATAAAATAGAAATTTATTTAGGTACCCTTTTTCAAGTTAAATCATTTTAAGTCAAAAAAATCTTCAAATTTTGACCATAGATCATTTTGTTAAACAAGTTAGACCATTTTTCATTTTTTTACACAAAATCAAATCATTGTGAAAGTTTGTAAGCAACATTAAAATATGATTTTGAAGGATCGTTATTAAGGATCCTAGATCCTACATCTTGAATCCAAAAAGATCAAGGATAATTTTGAGTCTTCATCATAGAGATGGGTATTTTCCCATTAGGCTTCATCATCCTAGACCTACTTCATATTGATCAGCCAAACCTTGGACACCTACATTTTACTTGCTTTGAAATCTCTCTTGCAAAATTCTAGATAAAATTTTCAAAAGGGAGGTTATTTTAAAAGTGGATTCAAAGATATTTTAATGCTAATAAGGACAAGATCCTACAATTGTCAAGAACCCCTAGATCCTAGAGGGAAGGAAGTGTCACTAAAAGAAGATATATTCCTTCAAACAAAGACACCACATCTACAATAACAAGTTGATCAAACATAAGCAACACATCCAACCTTGGATGAAGTCAATAATATTTGGTCTAGGTACCACACTGATAACAAAAAAACACCAACACCAATACCAACAATGTTAACACTGAGTAAATTATGTAATAAAAGATGAGAGAAGCTCAATAAGACCTTATATTTAAAACCTTACGGAAAGGGTTCTAAAGAAAGATAATCAAGGATACTTCATGACCTAGCATAATTGGGAGTCAAAATACCACATGACTATGATGTATTTGACTTAAAATAATATGAAGATATAGGCAACCCAATAGGTTCTTCTAACTAAGAAATCAAGTCTTTACAATGATAATCCCATGGCATACAATTAGGAACATCAACAAAAAGATAAAACATAAAGGACATGTGTCCTTTCCCCTTTGAAATTTTTTTGAACATGGTACCATTCCCACCAAATGTAGAATCTCTAAATATGCTAAATAAATGGGTACCATTAAAATGCATGATCATGTTAGGGAATTGTGTACCTTGAGTATAGAGTTTATACATGGTCACACTTATCTACTGGGGTTATTTAGAAGAAGCTTGGGAGGACAAGCCATGGAGTATTTTTAAAATTACCTCTTGATATCAAAACCTTCAAGAAATTACTCACAAACATCTATGCCCAATATTCTTACAATATCGAACATAAGGATATTATCTTAAGCCTTTGTAACACCAAAAAATGAAATTAGGAGTCATTTGTATCATTTTTACAAATATGGAGAAGCATTTTTGCAAAATATCCAAGGACTGTACTTGAGAAAAAGAAAATGGATATTTTAATCAATAATTCAAAGAGTGAGATGAACTTGCATCTTCAACTAGAATGTCCTCCTTCATTTGATGAGATAATAGAAAATGGTGTAAAAATTGAAGATGCATTTGTAAGAAAAGGTGAACTGAAACTCTATAAAGATAATAAAGGTTTTTAAAACAACTTCAACAGTAAAAACAATAATTTCAAAAATAAAAATCCCTCAAACAACAATGATAATAATGAAAAACCAAAATTTTGGATGAAAAACAAAAAAGCATGTGGTGAACGATGGAGTGGTAGATGAAAACAATGTCAAACCTAAACCATTATGTTTGTCTCAAAATAAAGAAAATAACATTGATCAATCAAAAAATTCCTGCAATAATAATCAAAATAACAATAAACCTAGAACCTAACAATATCCATCTAGAAGAAAATTCACACCCTTGGGTGTACCTCTTGAATCTACTTTGAAAACACTTCTAGCTAACAAATCAATCATATTTTTAGAATCAAGAGCATATGAGCCCCAAGTGAAACCTCCTTAGTGGAATAATTCACATCATTGTGATTACCATAGAAACAAAAGACACAAAATCAATGATTGTATGACACTAAAACATATTTTTCAAGGCTTAATTGATAATGGAATCATATTTCTTGATGGACCTATGAATAATGATGAACATATTGAATTCAAGACTCTAGTACCCAATTATGAGAAAGGGGAAACATCAAAGGCATCACAAATTAACAATAAGAGAGAGAAAGTTTTTTAAAAGCATGCCTATGATAACACTATAAAAAGAAACTTATCAATTTTCGAGAACACTCTGAATGTTATTGTTATCAAGGACAAACAAGAAAGGGAACATACATACAATATATTTTGGTGGATCACCTTCAAAAGACATCCAAGTAATTTTTTGTATTAGATCTTTTAAGAATTGTACCATCGCATAAGGACATCTTGGAGAAATATCTTGGAGACATGATTGTTCCTAATGATTCAGATGTTGCTTAGTTCTAGCCCATGGTGGGACATCTCACCACCCATTATTTCTTATGAATTTCCCAAAATGGTCATTGTTGGATACAATTGATTAATTGTGTATTGTCTTTGATGTTACATAAATGTCATATCATTATCAGTCATTATATGTTGAGCTCATTCAAGCATTGAAGATAGCTTTCTGTGGCTACCGAGCAATCTAGAGTTTGGCTAATTCAGAAGGTAGTGTCTACTGAGTTCACTTGGGTGCCAAAGGAAAGTCTGCGGATGATGAGTGTTAATCGAGCTCACTCGATTAATAAAGGAAATGTTGGATGGATCTAGTGCTAACCGAGCTCACTTGGTTAGCAAAGAAACTTTGCTAGTATATAGTGTTGACCAAGCTTCACTTGGTTAACATAGGAAAATTGCTTCTGAGTTAGTGTCTACTGAGAAAGGTCGGCTATCAAAGGATTTTCTTATTTTGGCATATCAAGCTCAATTGATTTATCTATTGGTTCTAGCCAACTTAGGAAATGAATATTAGTTACTCTATGCTATATTCTAGTTGACTTGACAATGTGAATGATATAAGTAGAAGGTCAAGTTGTGGATAGAATGTGCAATATACAATCATTGAAGATCTGAAAAATGCTAAGAGGAAGCAAATCAAAATATAAGAAGAATGTTTTTGTGGAGCTGAAAAGATACATTTGATCTAGAAGGATCAAGCACAAGCCAGAATAGAGATTTGTAACCAACAATTCAGTTGCATCAAAATTAGGTCATTTCATTATTACTCTCTAACCATTGTAGCAGTTATTTAAATATGTTAACAAAGTTGGTTTAATAGCCATTTGTAAATCCTCTAACAAGGTGGAAGTTCTATTGAATTGTCTAAAGACTTCTGACAAGGCCACTCCTAATAGAGTGATTAAATCCTCTAACAGTTTCACACCTAATAGTGTGTTTTGTAACCTTTAACAAGGTTGTCTCCTAATAGGGCTCACTTTAGAAGAGTGAAAATAGTAACTAGTTGCAATTGGTGGTTTTTTCCAAATTAGGTTTCCACATTAAATTTTGGTGTCAAATGTGTTCATGTTATTTCTTTTCTATGTTTGCAACCAAGTTAAAGTAATGATAATCACTAATAACATCTTAAGATTTGCATGTTAATTAATTTTTTAGTATTTTCAGTTCTTACCAAGTTTCAACATTTCTTTGTTTACCAAGCATCGGCAGAGTTAAGTTTATTTTTACAGACATGTAAGGGATCTGAGAAATAATTTTTGTAGTAACTAATTCACACCTCCCCTCTCAGTTACTCCTCTTTTATTTCCACAGTCATAAGTCTTTAAACCACCCTCATGGTCTCCCATTGCATATTAAGATTCTCAAACATAACAATAGAGTCAAGTGATTCTTTCTAGATAGGGGAGATGACTTAATTATTTGTACCCTACATTTGGTTCACTCTCTAGGTTATTCAAAGAATGTGGTGGATCCAAAGAGAACTATCACCATCAAAGAATGTGATAATGAAGATAGATATTCCAAAGGTCATGTTGTACTACCAATTAGAGTGGAACTAACCCCAAAATAAACAATATGTCAAGTCTTAGACTTGGAATTTGCTATAACATGGGGATACCACAAGTGCATGAAATATAAACAATCCCATCAACATACCATCAATGCTTAAAATTTCCTTATCTTAGGAAATAAATAGCTATCAGTAGAAATCCTAGTCTCTTTCAATATTTCAATAACATAGATCCTATCATGGATTCATTGATACCACATAATAGAGAGGCTTCCAGGATAGGCAAAACAAAAGAAGAAGCTTCTATTTCAAGTGTATCATCCAAAGGGAATATAAATGAAATTATATATTCTACATCAACTAAGGGAAAAGAGAAAGAATTAATTTATTCACCATCATTTAGAGGAAAATAGAATGGGTGAAGTTCATCTTCATTAAACAAAGGGAAATAAAAAGAGGATACTACATCCAATTTCTTGAAAATGAATACTCTAATAAAATATTTTGAGAGAAAATTGAAATTATTTGATATTGGATAAGAAGAATATTCTCTATTAGTGAAAATATTATCTATTTCAACTATATATTATGAAAAACCATCTACATCATGAACAAAATAATCACAGTCTCCTCAAATCCATAGAAAAACCATTTTTAGAGCTAATACCTTGAATCAAGAGAAGATGAGGAAAATTAGAATCTTGAAATGGTTGTAGAAAGAGGAATCAAAATTTAATGAAAGAGTTTAAAATATAATATTCCCACACATCAACATAGGAAAGGATTTAATAGAGTGAAAAAATGTACTACAAAGGAACAAGACCTATTGGGGAATCAAAGAATTTATTATACCCTTTTTATAACTTGTCAATAGAAAATAGAAGTGGGTTATTCTAAAGAGGAAGCTATATGAAACCTGTATGAATCTTACAGAGAGGAATAAGAACATTATGTAGAAAAATATTTTGATGTGATTCATTCATATGCACCTACACAATCATATGTACAAAGATAAATAACTAGAAAGATGTAAATTGAAACACACACATACCTACATTCTTAGAGACAAAGATTGGATTTTGACCATTTTGAGGATGGACCACAATTAATCCAAGAGGGCATTAGTGAGGGTGAACATTTTTCAATCTCAATGGATAATATTGAGGAATCTTGTGTCATAGACCTCTATGATATAGTGTATAGCCTAGGACATGATATTGTCAGGACCCTAACACAATTTGACTTGATCCAAACCAATGATCCTTTACTACTAGTATACCCCAAACTTATTGACTAGGAATAAAATATTAGACCTATTGAGGTAACAAAAATCCCTAATGACTATTCTATAACCCCATACCTTGACCTAGTTGATCCAATTTCCACCAATAATTACTACCATCATGAATTGAATATGGTTAATTCTAAGTCCCTCGATCACAAAAATAATAAATAAACTTGGGGTGAAAACCACAATGTGGTCCAACTAGGTCTAGAAAAAGTGAATTTTTTTAGTTCTGCTTGTAAAACTATTATCAGTTAAGTGCATTAAACATTAAAACATAATAGTAAAACAATCACACAACAATGATACAAATATTTATCTCATGGAAACCTGATTTAGGTGTAAATCATGGTGTGAGATCAATGCTCACAAATATTTTTACATTCTAGAATACACTTCATTAGGAGCTTGTCTAATTAAGGGTTTACACAACACTATTAGGTGTACCCATTTAAAGGATTTTCCTCTAGACTTGTTAGAGTCTTACTCTATTAGGACTAACCTTGTATAAGGATTTAAACACTCTACTATAAGAATGCTACCCTTTTTAAGGATTTACAATAGACTGATTAGGGTCACCCTATTAAATGATTTTGACTATCACAATGGTAAGAAAGTAGCATAATGAACTATAGTTTGTACTAACTTTCTATATCAAATCATTTAAAGCTCTTCAACACAATTACATACTATATTCTTTCTTCTTTCCTCAACTATGAGTGTAACCTAGTCGCTATTATTCAGTTCCAATTTCTCTATCTTTTCCTACTTCTCTTTTTCCTTTCTCTTTCATGATCACTTTGAGTCACATCACTTAACTATTATTCTTTCTTCCCATAAGTAGATCACAAATCATGAAAGCCCTAAACTGAGATCGAACAATCACCATTCCATTCTTTCATCCTTTTTTATAACAACACAATATTTCCTTGTATTGTCTCATGGAGAAACTTCTCAAAAAATCTTCTTTACCTTAACCTGATACTAACTTTGACTTTCTTGTTACACTGATAAGATATTCATTATTCCAATAAGTCCTAAAGTCTCTAATAGTCTGATAGGCAATACCTAAAGTCATTATTCCTTTCCATTGTTTATTTGAATAGTTACCCAATAAGTCTCCACTTAATATTATTTATTTATGCCCTTTTCATGCCCAAAATTTTAGGAAAAAACACCCCAACAATTTTTTTTAAAGGGTAAAACTAAGTTAGCTATACACTTATTGAATGAGTTGCAACTAGGTTAATGATAAATTGAATGTTTACAAGTTGTAAGGTTGAACATATAAAAATAAATATGATTAGGTTTGAGTTTTAGTTAACATTTACTAATTAGATGATAGTTTGATGATGAGACTAATGCACGTTGAAGAGTTTCATTTTCGTTATCGAGGTTTACACATCATGCTTTAAGTTCTCTAGTTAACTCTAGGGTTTAACATTATCTAATTTCAATTAAACCTTTATCTATAATATAATTGTTGTTTATGAAGACGTCCCTAGATAGGTTTAATAAACCAAATATGACACTCATATGTTATTATTATAGGAACATATATTAATAGAACTTATAGGATTCATTGTTTAATGTTCAACAATATAATTTATATATTAAAATAAATATGTATGAAATGGATCCACATTAGTCTCTAAGTTTATGAAGTTAAAATAACTATAAAAACTACATTAATTAAAGTCAACTAATGAAAAGAAAAGTTGTGTGTGTGTAACTCATTAACAATACCTAGTAAATTTACTAACTAGACTACTAATTAGAAAAACTAAATTAACATTTAAATCTTTTAAATTTTCCCACTTACTAATTAGTTTACCACACTTACTAACTAATTAAATTGCCCTATGTACTAATCCTACCTATCCTACCCTTACCCCCTAAACATCACCCTATCCTAAACCTACCCCTACTATACTTTTCCCCCTTCCCAATCCCCAACATTCCAAATGGAGGGTTTGATGCCAAGTGGAGAGCTTAGTACTTGAAGAGGTTGCATTCACAATGGAAAATGCAGCACTTGATAAAATGAGTGCCCTTTTTAGGAGATGGGAGGGAGTTTCGAGGAGTCATCCAACCAAAGGGTAACCCCACGTAACATATACTTCCATTAATTTATTTATTTTGTTTAATGTTTTTTGTAGACCATAGGTGGCATGGGAAACATGGAAAGGAAGAGAAATGTTGTTGGTGTATGAGATAGGTGGGTCCCGCGTAGGGTCACATCCCCTAACTTGTTAAATATAGTTTTTTTTTTTTGATGTGATTGTTGGAAATAACAATGGTAAAGTAAACTTTAAGAGGGATACTTCAAAACTTTAACCATACAACATTCACCACACATCCATCTCACAATTTAGCATGTAAACTGAAATAACTAACTACACATGTTCATCCATAACATGAAACAAATAGCACATAACACAATAAATTTGTTACCCATAAACCTCCAATGAGAAGGTAAAATTGGGGTGGGGATGAACCCACAAATCTTCACTACTACAGTTGTAAAGTGTAGCCAATCAAGGTTACAAGAAGTTTGACCATAAACTATGATCTACCTTGTGAGGGGTTTGCCTTGTTAAAGGTTTACAAAGACTGTGAGATCTCACCCTGTTAAAGGATTTCAACACCCTACTAAAAGTGTGTCTTGTTAGAGGACTTAAACTTAGAATAAAGCAAGCACTTGGTTAAGAGATTTACACAAGTCTGTTAAGATTAATATGTTAGGATATTTACTTTGTATCACTAGTTATAATGATTCAACACCATGATCCTTTGAATAGCACTCTATTTCTAGATGCCAGATCTTCTCTTTCCTAATGTGTACTTGATCCTTCTAATCATATATGTCTCCTCTTCCCTCTCTCTACTTTCCTATGTTCTCTCTAATTGATTCTACAATTCATACCGTTGTTTCAACCTCCTTAGTCACCATGAATGCCTTCTCTGCACTTAGAATTCATCTCTCTTGCATATCCTTCTTTGAATTCATACACACACAAACTATTTAGGGTTTGCCTCCTTAAGTAAACACAAGTGAACTAGGGTTAGGTTAGAATCAATGACTATGGTTTATCCATATTGCTGCTTAGAACATCCCTTTATCTGATTGGTTGCATGTTTTACATAGGGATTCACAATATACATCCATCCTTATCTTATAGAATTGTAAAACAATCATTAAGTCAACCCAAAAATGGTTTATATAGAAGTTTTTTCCATTACAAATAACTATGCCAAAAGATGTTTACTCAACACCTAAAATCTCTAATGCTCAACATCCATTATATCTTCAATGTTGTAAATCGACTTCTAAATGGCTCAACATCCACCATTTACTCGACACCTGAATCACTCAGCATGTATATACTTGCTTGGCACTTGAGTGATTCAACACTAACTGAGTATATTGCTCGGATTCACTGTCTGACCACTTATGCTTGGCTTACTCTTTGCACTCGGCTCACACTATAATTTTGCTAGAGTATGACTTAAGTGTTTTGTCACTATTTTGTCAAAACCAAAATGAGATCAACAATCTCCCCCTTTGACTTGAGTGGAAAAAACACTTGGTCATGTATATATAACCTCAATATGAGCATAACTTAGACAATTTTTAATCTTCACTTAGCTCACATACAAAATATCAAAACTTCAAAATGTTGCAAAATAACACTCATACCTCTCAAAACTTCATTAATCCATTACTCCTGAGTAAATATTTCCTTTCTATATCTGAAACTGGTACTCCTTTTGAGTAAATGTGTGCTCTTTTTTGTTGTCCATTGTTTCTCCATTAGTACTCCCCCTTACTCAAAATTTTTACTAACCTAAAAACTTCACTATCCCCTTCACTTCACTATCCCTCCTTTTTTTATGCTTATGTCATGGGTGGTATACTAATAGTGTGTTTGTCCAAAAAAAATTTATGGACCTCCATTATTATTTTTAATGTTGCATCCCAATTATTGCATGCTACCTCTAGAGTTTGGTATTGAATATCTAGCTCAACAACAAGGTCAACTAAGCCATCATGAATAGAAAATTAGTTATATTTCTTCATCAATGTCTCAACAAAGGCTAGTTCCTTATGCAATACATCTATGTGAGTGGTCAACATGGATTTGATACTTATCAATGTGGATATGATATTTGTATCTTGTGTTTGTAGCTCGACAAGTCTTCCTTGGATGCATAGTAAATTTTGAAAATGAGATTATCTTTGGCTAGGAGATAGTTGCAAAGTTGTACCTATGTGTTGTAGCTCTCCCTACAATTGGCCAATAGCCATTTTTACTTCCTGTGTGAATAGATTTACATCATATAACTTAGTGTAAAGAGAGAATATGTTCTCCAAAACCTTCTTCACACTCTCTACCTTGGTTTCTAAATCAACCTGTCTAAGTGCAATAGCACTAGCTTGTCAAGTACTTTAGAGTGGAATTTTCTTTCAGACCATTATAAAAGTTTGAAATTAGAATCCAGGTCTTCATCTCTAATCTTTTCAATAATTTTTACCAGTCACTCAATGATTAGTTTGTCTTCATTTGGATCTAGAAGGCTGAGAGCATCAAGAAATATATCTTTGATGTCATGAAGCACTTGTCTCTAATTATGCTCCCTTCTAAGCAACTCTTGTTGTTTTTGTCTCTATAGAGCTTCCTAAAGAATGCTCATTTACTCTATGGTGATTGTTGTAAGATCAAACTTTGGTAGTTCAATCACCTCATCTAAACTCACATCTCCATAACATGTATCATCTTGACTCCTAGATGTCTCTACACTGGGCCTTGATACTTGCAATGGTGTAGCATCAGTATTGGACCTCTGAAGAGCCTGACTACTAATAGGACTACCAAAAATTGGCAGGATAACCAGAGTCTATATGGCTATTTTTTCCTCCGATGCAGTAGTCACCTTCAACTCTTTAGCCTTAATTTATTCTTTACTCACCTCTTCATATGGTGTTTCACCTTGCACTTATGAAGTAGGTGCAGGACTAGCTTCCTAACCTATGTGAACCTTAGTCCCATCCTTCCCAACAATTAACACTGCTTGTTTTCTTGGAATGTCTATCAATAATGTGTTGACATTCTAGTTCACTACATCCTTCATTTGAAATACCACTATAGGCAAGGCAACTTGTGTGTTAGTAGTAACACTTTCCTATTTAGTGTTTGCACTATGATCTTCTTTGTCTTTTGCCTCTATAGATTGAGGGGGCACATTGAATGTTTCTTTTGGTTGTTCCCCTATAGATGCTAGTTCTTCCTTCTCAATCTCATCTACTCTCACCAACACATGATTGTTGCATAATTTTGTTATTTTGGTGGAGTCTGTCAAGATTTTCTTCAAGTCTTCTGCTATCAAGGGATCGATATTCTAAGTTGAAATATCAAAAACATCCTTAATTCACACCGAGTCTTGCTAACTCACTTTGTCTACATGTGGGGAACTGACACTTGACACTTGTACATCAAGTACATTCTGATTATTTTTCTTCTCATCATCAATTGTGGCCTCTTCTTTTGTTGTCTCCTTAGTGCCTCCCACATCACCTTCCTTGACTAATACCTCTTTTGCAGTCTCTGGTGCCTCTTGTTCACTTTTCTTAGGGTTTTGCATTTCTTGCTCACCTTTTTCTTTGATTGCTAGAGTGGATGACCCATAGATTATTTTCCAGATTTGTGTACTCTTGGTTACCACATCTTCAATATTCTTATTAAGGATATGGAAAGCTCTATATTTGGGGGAAATTTTGACTTGTACTTTTCCATAGCCTTAGCAATCTTTTTTTGTCTAATTCTAGCATAACTTAGGCTAGATTTGACTCCCTAATTTGTCTTTCAGTTTTAAAGTTGTATTACCATTTCTTCTCAACTCAGTCATATAGACTCTTGGGTAGTGAGTTGGAAATCTCAAGAGGAGTTGATTTGAATGTAGCCATCATTACATTTATGGCTTCCTTTACCTTATTGTGATCAACTTTCCCTAACTTATCAAAATCAATGTGTGCAAAACCAGATAAATCTGTATTGATTTTACATTATCACACAAGTTATCTATAACTAAGGAGGGCTTATGACTTACCACTTTAAATTGAATTAAGTCATCTAACTCAGTCTTCTCCTCATCTGACTCAGCTAGTGCATTATACTTTCTCATTAACCTCTTGTAGGTCTTCTCTTCTATCTAACTTTTTTCAATTGTGGCAATAGATCTTTTTCCCTTTGGCTTTTCAACTTCTTTCACTTGCTTGGTGGTTTCCCTTGTGCTAGATTTGGTAGCAAGTACTCCTGGATTCTATTGTGAACTTTTCAAAATCTTCTTTGGTTTCTTTAGCTTTGATTCCATTGTTTTCCTTTTCTTCTTAGTTGTTTCAAGTGCTTCCTTAACTTCTTCTTCCCTCAACACCTTTTACATTTTCTTCTTGGTCTTCTCCTTGGCCTTGAGCGAGTGCTAATGGGGCTTGGCCTTGTTCATCCTCATCATCATCTTCATCTTCCTCTTCTTCTCCCCCTTCACCAAATCTCTCCTTCAGTGTCTTGACCAATTTGTTCTTTTACCTTATCACATGAGTTATTTTCAAGTTAATGTTGTGGTTTCACAATGCACACCCCATTTTGAGTCATAAAATGGGGACCCCCTAGTATTTTTTTTTAGCTTTCTAGATCCATAGTATGGGGTTTGAGTCTTTTTTAGGGTTTTACCTAGCGTTTTTGCCTAATTTGGGTCTCTAAAAACCTAGTTTTCGAAAACCATGTTGTTGAAGGAGAAAATCAAATTTGCATATAAAAGACACGCTAGCGCACCTCACCAGGTGTGGTAGTCATAAGGTAAAGTGCATTTCTCTTGGAAATGCATAGATATGCATCTGTGTAGTTGTGCACCTCCAAGAGGTGTGCTAAATCCTAGGACCCCCACCCCTCTCCTCATTTCTTTCCTCCTTGTTCTACTTTGTGCACCTCTGCAACTCTCGAGGTGCACCACTCCACTTGCTCTACTCTCCCTTACCTACACACAACACCACCAAAAAAAAGGTAAACATGTGCAACTTGTGCATCCCTCGAGGTGTGCAAGGTGTGTACCTTTTTCATTAACTAAACTTAAAAAGAAAAAAACCTAAAAACTAAGCCTTCACCTAGTGAAAGGTGTGTAGGTGCGCACCTATCCAAGGTGCACTACTATGCACCTTACAAATAGGCTAAGCACATCCTCAATGTTAAAGGGTGCGCACCTAGTGCACCTCATAAGGTGCACTAGTTGTGCACCCTTAATGAAGTTTTTTTAGGTGTAGCATACCTTCGAGGTGCGCAAGGTGCACTAGATTTTTGTCTTACAGAGTGTAAAATAAGGTCTTTTGTAAATTTTATCATAGTTTTGCATTTTGGGTTTATTTGTTAGCAATTAGGGTTTGTTTTGGGTTAGATTTTTAGCCTTCCAGACTAATGTTTACTTCTTTGTGTAGGTAAAAAGACATCCTCAACTTATCGGGATCATAAATTTTGACCTAGAGCTCAAAATTTAGAACCGTTTACACTATCGGAAAGAAGAACTAAAAATCTAATTCCAGTCCCAAAAATAGCAAGCCTTTGGTTGCCTAGTTTTAGGGACTGGTGAAAGTTTCAACTTGAAATTTTGAGCAGAACGCCTCTGAATAAGCTAATTAAAAGGACCTAGAAAATCTTGTTAAAAAATATGAAAAAGTTTCAAAGATTTGATCTTTTTGGATAGTCTGGATCACCTGGTCTCTAACTGGGAAGGATCAGGCAAACAAAGAGAAGAAAAAATTGAGCAATTTGTACTAAAGATCAAAGATATAGAGGTTGAAATTTATCAAAATGTTTGGCTATAAAGAGGGTATAAATCATCAAAAAGGGGCAAAATAAGTACACTAGAGTGCTCCCAAACCTCGTCTGACAAAACCCAAAAATCATTTTCAAAACAGAGAACTTTGACTTTTTGGTGAATTAAAGCACCTTGCACAAATTTCTCCCAAGGTTTGCAGGTGCACAGGTGTGCCTCTTCTAAGGTGTGCTTCTTTTGAGGTGCACTAGAAATTTTTGAAGAATTTAGAGGTGCACCGATAGTTAACTACCAGTTCCAAATTTAGAGCTTTCCATGCACCAGAAATGCATTCTAACAGCAGTTTAAACCCTAAAAACATCTAGTGAAGGTTGAACTTCTATTTTTGGGACCTCCAGAGACTCCTACATCATCTAATGGTTTTCTTCTTCTTATTTTCTCATTCTTTATTTTTTTTAAGACATGTCAAGGCTCATGCATCCATTAAATGATATAATTAAGGATAGACTCCTACTTAGCACCAGTTAAAGAGTCAATTTGTATATAAATAGATTTGTTTTATTAGTTTAGTAGCATATGTTTGCATAAAGAGATCTCTCACTCTCAACACAAATTGAGGAGAAGATTTCTTATAGATTTAGGAATGTAATATGTATTCCAGGCTATTATTTTGATGCAATAATATACGCTTTTGGTGTTGGAGTATAGTGATTCTTGCCTAAGTGTGTTATATTTTGTGAATGTATGTTCATGGAATGTAATTGAGCCAAAAAAATTATTGGGTTATTTTGATTGTGTGATCTTTTAATTCTAGTGTTTGCTACAGATTTACAAATTCTACTCATGTACTTAGTTCGAGAAAAGATCATCCTTTTTGTTCCTGCAAAGCTTTTTGTCTCACATGAGCTCACTTTCCATGGCCTTGCGATCTAATGAAAAGTGAAACATCTTATGGTTATTGAATTCCCATCAACAATTGCATCAATGGAATTAAGGAAGCACTGCTCTTATTTTCATTGGTTACCTAAAAATCTTTTCAAAATCTTAACTCACAGACGTGTTGTTATCATGGCTTATGTCCATTAGGAATTTACTTTTCAAGTTATTTTCTTAAACTTAATGTTACCCTATCTTTGTTATTTTCTGTACTAACCCTTGGTTAAATTAGGAATTCATATAGTTGCATTGTTAGATTGCATTCATTGCAAAAATAGAAAATACCAAAAACACATCTTTTTTTGTGGCTAATTTTGAAACAGCAAGAAGATTGACCATTTGATTTGAAATTAGTTTGAATCAGCAAAGGCCTCCCTATGAACAATCACATTTATCTTCAATTGGGCAGATTCCAGTAGGTCACAAGATCACCCAGAACCTTGGAGTTAATCCCAGACTAGCTTTTCAAGAGAGGAGTTCGAAAGGATTCTTGTTGTTAAGCATTGTGCAAAATGAAAGTTCAACAAAAGTGGCACTAGAAGGAGGGCCTAAAAACAATTCGTCTCAAAAAACCAAAGTTACTATTTGAAAATTCTACAATTTTTAGAAATTAACAAAAATTTAAAAAAATCTAAGTTTGTGAACTTTAAGAAGGTGTGTTGTTTTGAGAAAGTTTGCTTCTTCAGAGGTGCGCTTTTCCAAAATAAACACAAGTTCCTAGAACTTAGTCACTTTCACAAGCATCATAGTGATAAAGGGATACCAATAGCTCTACCCATTCATATTACACATTCCATCATCATCATTCACTTTACATTCTACTCCACACATTCCCATCATTATGCACCATGTCTTTCTTCAATGCCCAAAGTTCACCTTTGAACTTAACTGGACCATTACATGACTTGCCCAAAAATCTCGAAAAGTTTTGCCCATGGTTCATCTATGGAGAATCATGAACAGAAGAAGATCATATTAGAATTTTCAAGGAAATTTGTAATTAAAACCAAATTCAGCATATGGATGTGGTATGCCACCTTTTTCCTTACACTTTGGGGGAAACGACATTCAATTGGTACCTCAATCTACTACCAACATCAATAAGGGATTGGAACTCTTCTGAGAGCAAGTTTCTGGAACAATTGAAGATATATACAGATCCAGCTATCCTAGATCATCAGTTCATCTCAATTAAGAAGGATCCCCATGAGACTATTTCACAGTTTAATCATCACTTCTATAGGATGTATCAAAGAATGGAGTTTCCATACACTGTACCACAAGAGGCTGCCATCCAGATCTATTTTGGAACAATGGATTCATTAACTTCTATTTTTCTAAGAAGGCTCCCACCCAGAGACATTAATACCATTGAGAAGGTCTTCAAAGATGTTTTTACATTCACAAAGTAGGTCATAGCTTCTCCAATACCAACAATTACATATTTAGGGTATGAGCCCCAAAAGACTGTATTCTTTGAGCAAAAGACTTCTCCACCCGGTAAACTTGAGAACAATATGGCTAGAGAGGTTAAGGCCATGAAGGAGGCGATCTCTCTTTTATCCAATGGACTCATCAAAATAAAGTTCAATTCCTCAAGAAACCAAGGCAATCATCCAAGAGAACTTGTTTCCCAAAACAATGTTTCTCAAAATTAGATCAAATTTTTTGGCCTTTACAGTAACATCAACAATGAGAATAATCGTATTATAGGTATGAGACCAAGTGAAAATGGATATGGGTACAATGATTTTCTAGATCAGCCTCCCCAAATCATGGAGGAACAACCTTTATAGTTTAGTGCAATGGTGTTTAAATCATGTGATAAACCTGTAGGAAGACAAAATGATGAATATGATCAAGAGGAGTTTGTGTTCCCATTCAATGAAGAAATTTGTCCAAGTGTTGATGTTTCAATAAGTGTGGATATGCCAATAAATTTTGAGGGCACAAGATTTTTTGAAGTTCCAAGACTCCATGGAGTTGAAAAATTTCTCAAAATTGGGAAAAGTGATGGAAATGCAAAAGATCACAAGGTTGGTAAGATTTTTGAGTTAGGAATTCATCAAAAAGAAGATCCCAATGCTTCCTATTGTGATATTGATTCCCCATTGAATAATGATAAGATACCTCCCTCAAAACAAGATATGTCATTAGAAGAGATGGATAGAGTGCTCAATTTGTTCTCAAGCTTAATGTCTATTTGTGAGTATTCTACACATATATCAAACCATGCAATAATTGAGTCATGTAGAATCCATCCATTTGGGTTCCATTCAGAAGGAAGTTATCCTGATTTCTTGTTGTCTTGGGAGATTGCAATGGAGGGAAAGTATGATTTTGAACTGGCTTCTTTGGGATATGAGGCAAAAATCATCTTGGTCGATGATAGTAATGAATCATGTAATTCAAAAGGAAGGTTGGTGATTGATTTTTCTAGTCTGAAGGAACCTAAAGTGTTTCCATGTGTGGGTGAAGTTGTGTACCATGAGATAAGACCACCAGAAGGAGAGATTACAATGTGTGAGTGTACCCCTATGGTGGGAGACTCACTGGATCAGGTGATATTTTCCCATTATCCCTCTCAATTTGAATTTGAATTTGATGCTAAAGGTAAGAGAACTTGTTTGTGGGTTAATCATGGATATAGAGAGTAACCACAACTTCTGATTTTGTGTGATTTGTGCCTGGAATTTGAACCAAGATTGCCCAAATTTTATTTTTCTGAGTACAAAGACAAATCATATTTTCTTAGGACTATATGGGGTGGTTCATTAGTATTGCACATCATGAGAAATCTACTGACAACCACCCCACATTCTTACTATTTAAGGTTTTTTGTAGATAAGTTTTTGTTTTTTTTTTTTTTTTCTTAGTCTTTTTATTCTTTCCAGTTAGGTGTTAGTTTTCTTTGAGTTGAGTCCTTTTGTTTGGGTTTCATTTCTTTTTGTTTCTTTTTCTTTCAAAGTTGCATCAATCTGGGGGTTAGGTGCACTCAAGATTTTATCTTGACATATCTCATTAAACCACTTTTTGGTTTTGACTTTTGGGGAAGAGGTATTTCTTTGTCAAAACATTTAAATGATTTTGTTTCTTGTACCAACTAAAAATGGATGCTACTTATAGGTGTAAAGGACTTTTAGTCTTAAAATTAGAATCATAGATTGATAGCTCTCAATACTTTACAAATTAAAAGATTGACTATCTTGGTGTTTTCAAATCAAGGTTGATGGTAGCAAGGGATAGTCTTAAGCCTACGAGTTCAAACAAAAGGTCTTTTTAAGGAATTGCTAAAGTCACTATTTGGCATGAGAGTTTTCATAAAGTTCTTAAAATAGGAATGCAAAGGTTATCAACTAAGGAAAGAATCTAAAGAACAACACAAATTCTTTGGCCACATAGTTTAAGCGTGGTCAAGGTACATAATGAAAACAAAAAAAGGGGGAATGATGGAGTTAAGAATGGAATATTCCAAAAGCTCTGAGAAAGATAATCTGACAATAGGGATATGCACTCCAAAATGGCTATCCAGTATCTAAAAAATTGCTTCATGGAAGAATCAAATGGAAACATGCAAACTTTGTGAAGCATGATTCAAAAGACTACTAGGGATCTAAAATGCAAAAAAAGTGATAACCCGTTAAGAGCCCCTAGAATGGATTCTCTCATCTGGTCAGACAGTGGTTGATATAAATGATCTATGAGGATCCCTGATGAATGAACTAGTGGAGTGGAAGATTGTTTCCAAACTGTTATAGACTTATGATAGATTGCATCATGAAACATTAAAGGAAATGAATACACTGTGCACACATTGAGCTTAAAGATTCAAGATTCTAAATTTTTGGCTATTGAAGAACTTGAAATCTATTTGAAGTGTTCAAAATTTAATTGTTATTTGACATGTGTCAGATGAATTCTTGTTGATGAAGAAATATCTTTGTCATTTCTTCCTTTTTGTTAGTGCTATTTGTTGTGGTTTCACAACACACGCCCCATTTTGAATCACAAAATGGGGACCCCCTAGTATTTTTTTTTAGCTTTTTAGATACCTAATCTAAGATCTGAGTCTTTTTTAGGGTTTTACCTAGTGTTTTTGCCTAATCTAGGTCTCTGTCTAAAAACCTAATTTTCAGAAACCATATTATTGAAGGAGAAATTTAGATTTTCATATAAAAGGTGCACTAACACACCTAGCACACCTCACCAGGTGCACTAGTCATAAGGTAAAGCAGATTCCTCTTGGAAATGCATAGTTGTGCACCTACACACCTCCAAGAGGTGCACTAAATCCCAGGACCCCCACCCCTCTCCTCATCATTCTTTACTGCTCGTTCTACTCTCCTACAGCTTCGCAGCTCTCAAGGTGTGCCACTTCGCTTTCTCTGCTCTCCCTCACTTGTACACAACACCTTGCACACCTCGAATCTTTTTCATTAACTAAAATTAAAAAGAACAAAACCTAAAAACTAAGCCTTCATCTAGTGAAAGGTGCGCAAGTGCGCTACTGCGCACCTTCCAAATAGGTTAAGCATCTCCTCAATGTTAAAGGATGGGCTAGTTTCACACCCTTAATGGGGTTTTTTTTTAGTTAAAGCACACCTAGCGAACCTCTGAGGTGTGCAAGGTGCACCAAAGTTTTATCTTACATATTGTAAAATAAGGTTTTTTGCCAATTTTGTCATAGTTTTGCATTCTAGATTTATTTGTTAGCAATTAGGGTTTTTCAAGGTCATAACTCTTGACCTAGAGCTTAGAATTTAGAACCATTTACATTGTTGGAAAGGAGAACTAAAAATATAATTCTAGTCCCTAAAATAGTGAGCCTTCGGTTGCCCACTTTTAGGGACTGATGAAAGTTTCAACTTGAAATTTTGAGTAGAAGACATTTGAAAAAGCCAGTTAAAAGGACCTAGAAAGTCTTGTTAAAAAATATGAAAAAGTTTCAAATATTTGATCATTTTGGATAATCTGGATCACCTGGTTTCTAACTGAGAAGGATCAGGCAGACGGAGATAAGAAAAAAATGAGAAATTTGCACTAAAGATCAAAGATACAGAGGTTAGACACATGAACTAGAATAGGTTCCTCATCTTATGCAACTATTTTTGACAAGGTTCAACATAGGTGCCTTGGAATTTCAGCTAGAAGAAGCAGGAGTTCAAATCTATAAAAAAAATTGGCTATAAAGAGGGTATAAATCATTAAAAAAGGGCAAAATGAGTACACTAGAGTGCTCCCAAACCTTGTTTGAGAAAAACCCAAAAACTATTTTCAAAACTAAGAACTTTGATTTTTTGGTGAATTAAAGCACCTTGCACAAATTTCTCCCAAGGTGCACAGGTGTGCAGGTGTGCCTCTTTCAAGGTGCACTAAAAGTTTTTAAAGAATTCAGAGGTGCAGCGATAGTTAACTGCCAGTTCCAAATTTAGAGCTTTCCATCCACTGAAAATGAATTTTGACGGCAACTTAAATCCTACAAACATCTAATGAAGGTTGAGCTTCAATTTTTGGTACCTCCAAAGACTCCTACATCATCTAATGGCTTTCTTCTTATTTTCTCATTCTTTCTTTGGTTTCAGACATGTAGAGGCTCATGCATCCATTAAATGATATAAAAAAGGATGGGGTCCTACTTAGCACCAAATAGAGAGTCAGTTTGTACATAAATAGATTTGTTTTATTAGTTTGGAAGCATATATTTGCATAAAGAGATCTCTCACTCTCAACACAAATTGAGGAGAAGATTTCTTATAAATTCAAGGGTGTAATATGTATTCCAAGCTATTATTTTGATGCAATAATATATGTTTTTGGTGCTCGCATTTGGAGTGTAGTGATTCTTTCCTAAGTGTGTTATATTTTGAGAATGTATGTTCATGGAATGTAATTGAGCCAATAGTTTTACTGTGTTATTTTGATTGTGTGATCTTTTAATTTTATGTTTGCTACAGGTTTACAAGTTTTGCCAACATACTTAGTTCGAGAATAGATCATCATTTTTGTTCCTGCATAGCTTTTTTCTCACATGAGCGCACTTTCTGTGACCTTGCAATCTGATGAAAAGTGAAACAACTTACAGTTACTAAATTTCTATTAATTATTGCATCATTGGAATTTAGGAAGTGTTGCTGCTAATTTTGAAACAACAAGAAGATTGACCATTTGATCTGAAATTGGTTTGAACTAGCAAAGGCCTCCCTATGAATAATCACATTTATCTTCAACCAAGCAAATTCCAATAGGTTGCAAGATCATGTAGAACCTTGGAGTTGATCTCAGATTAGCTTTTCAAGAGAGGAGTTTGAAAGGATTCTTTTCGTTAAGCAGCATGCAAAACGATAGCTCAACAGATAATTGTTATCCTTGATTTGGCTTCCTCATAGTTTCCAAATGAAGTGGCACTTTTATCAATGTCCTCTACCAGTAGTTTTGTGATAGCTACAAATGCCTCATCTATATTAATCTCATATGACAAGGGCTTAAGACATCTAACCTTAGGAATAGTTGCCTACACATATCTATAATCTACATCAACTAAGAATTAAACATCATCGTAATATTTCTGCACTAGTGACACATGAATCCTTAATCTTTCCTTCATGGATTTCTTAAAATCCTAAAGATAGCTAGTCATAACTCAAAATTATCTCCAAGTTTCTCTATCAGCTCTGCAATCTGAACTATAACTTGCTTATTTGATTCCCACACTCCTTTCCCAAATGTAGGAAAAGTATTCTGCAAGTAAAAGAATATGCAAACCAATAGAGAGTCAAACTTGCATGATGCACTCCTTTTTTTCCTTGTGGCCTCCCAGTTTTCAGATAGTTTCTGAAGTTGCAACTCGGCAAGGTCATAGGTGTGATCTTTCTTCACTATCTTGTATCCCAAATCCACAGCCATATAGGATACATTGTTCAGTCTGCTAGACTGAAAGAACTTATGTGTAATCACTCTCACTATAAAGGTAATTAGAGGATCTAAGATAGAATCTATATACATCCCTCTCTTGTTCCATACTACACCTATATTTTTCTCAATTATCTCCTTTGAATCACTACACATGCTCTTAGGTCTATCTAGGGTAGGATACCTTGTTACTTTGTTGATGATCATTTTGGTGATCTTAATTGGTCCATTTTCTAACCATATGAAGTCATCATGTATTCTACTAAGAATAATCTTTATCCATTCATTCTTTGAATATGTTAGGAAAATTAGGGAATGGGTCAATCCTTTCTTTTCTATAATTTTGTTTTCTTCCCTCAAGACTCCAATCTCACAAAGTTTTTTGTACAAATCCCTTATCTCCATGTCTCCTATACTTCCAACTTTACAAGTATAACAATACCTGACATCTTGAATCATGAGAACTTTTGGTGGTATCATGGATAATGCACTAGATGAGTTTCCTTTATATGTTATCTCAATTATTGCTCAGAAAGGTGGTTGTCTCACATCGTTACTAATTAGTAGAACATTAAACACTTCCTTTCCTTCCTTCCTAACTGTAAGAATTTTCCTTAGGGCAAGATTCACCCAAGATCATAGAACTTGAAAACAAGCACAACTGTAGACCAAAAAGGAGTATGATCAATATATCATAGCATGTCCTAAGACATCACTATGTTCAGATTAAGTGTACACACTGGGAGTGCCTATATATAAAGGCCTCACAAGAAGCACCTAGGATGTCTCTAGAAAGAACCAGGAGATAAGATAAGCATGAAAACTAAGCACATGTCTTATCCATCATTCTAGATAAGAGGATAAGAATGACAAGGTGTATCTCAAGTGGAGATGTAGACACCATGTGCTTAATTAGTGTGCTAACTCCTATGTTGTAGGCACCATGTGCATAAAAGAGGTGTGAACTTCTATGTTGTCAATATGACAACTCACAAGAGTGCACATACTCCTAAGTGACTAGATAAATAAATATTAAAATAATGCATTAAGCTAAGTAAAGTTAAGTAAGTGTAAATAGTAAATACTTATTTACACCAATACCCCCCCTTAAGTGCAACTTAGGGGAACACACTTAAGCTTACAAAAACTAGGATGAAATGCATAATGGGTCCTGGCTACTAGGCCATGTTAGGTACCCATGTACATAATGAAAATGAAATCTCTCATAAAGCAGAGAAAGAGGGAAAAATTGATGGGAAAAACCCTCTCCCAAAAAGAGAGATAAAAAGACAAGATGAATGGATGGATGGAGTAATCAAGACCCCCCCCCCCCCCCCCCGCCCACATTATGACATACATCAAGTATATACAAAAGAGAAGTGGAAGGACAAAATGCCTTAAGAGGAAAAAGTCCCCCCCATAAAGGAGAAGAAGGAGACAATATAGTCCACCCCCCCCCCCCTAAAAGTAATGTGTTGACCAGTGAGAAATGCTCCAATGTAGAAGTTGATCTATGACCATTGAATGATGTTCCTCCCCTTTGGAAGAAATAATGGCAGAGGTACAAGTGAGATGCTTCCCCTGTGTGTGGAAAGAATCTCGATGATGAAAGGTGTCTCTAAAACCTATTCAAGTGTCCCTGTGTTGATACTGATAGAGGCTCCTTCCAAAACTACTGAGAAGTAGTGCAAATCTAGCAAAGATTGTTGTAGAACCTGTTTCAAAGAACCAATAGTCTCCTCAAATGATAGAGAGACCTTTGGCAACTATTGTACATAAGGATCCACAATCACATCCGCCTGTAAAGATTGGTCATGTAGAGAATGGACAGGAGGGTCAGAATGAGCCCTTGCAACAACTATAGAAGGATCATTCGCATCAAAGAGAAGTAGTATATCATCAAAAAATTCTTCCAAATCTGTTATGTGTGGCTCAATGAACAAACCTAAAATGTCAGTCAAGAAGTCATCACCTGAGGCTGGAACTAGAAGACAAAGTGTACCCTATTGTGGTGAAGTACATGAATCAATCATTGTGGAAATAGATGAAGAATTTTCCTCAAAAAGAAGATGAATATCATCAAGGATTTCTCCCACATCTACAATGTGAGACTCCACAAATAGTTGTGCAATATCTAGTAGGAAGTCATCACATGAAGGTAAAGTAGGAGGACATGAAGTATCTGATTGCACTGAATCCGAAGCATCTATAGCTAAAACAAGATCAATAGGAGCAATAGGAGCATCTGGAGGTGTGATCTCATATGTGGAGGATGTGGCTGCTACTAGAGATATAAGGTCTTTTGGGAAAGGAGTAATGGGTGGATTTGCATACGTCTCCCAAAGATGAATCCAAATATCATATAAATCTTTTGGCTTCAAGTCATCAAGTGAATCCATAACCTCCATATCCATATAGAGAAAAAGTGCACGACAAAGAATGGAACATGTGTCCTTATCATATAAAAGCCCTCTCACATATGGTAGTGCATTATGCTAACTAAGATATGGGATAACCAATTGACTCCATTCCTAATAGTTGTCTAGTGTCAAGATAATCAAATCTTCCTCTTCCATGGTGGACTAATCAATGTAACCCCTAAAGATGCAAGAAAAATGAAAGAACCCCCCCAATGTAAGATTTGGCGCTTTAGAAGTGTTGCATGTACAATAGGCCACTTGTCAAAATGTACAAGATGGACTACTAATTTTTCTAGTTAGAACTACCTTTTGAGGCCTAAATCTATAACTATGCACTATAGCTAAGATATACAACAATTCTAAAAAGTAATACAATGCAAACAAGGCTCTAGTGTTGAAAGTGATATTTATTTCCACACAACCCTATAATTTGAATGCAAATCTAGAAAGTAGATGAAAAATAATGCACTTTCAAAAAAAATAGAACCTAAAAAGGAGTCCAGATGTGCCCGTACAGAGCATTTCAAGTTGCAAAATGCAAGATTGGATACGTATAGTCACCAAAAGATGCAAATTCTGACAAATCTGTGTACCAAAACTAGAAAAGAATAGCACCAATGAAGAATTCAAGAAATTCTACCCATCATTCTAGATGAGAGGATAAGAATGACAAGGTGTATCTCAAGTGAAGATGTTGTAGACACCATGTGGTTAATTAGTGTGCTAATTCCTATGTTGTAGACACCATGTGCATAAAAGAGGTGTGAATTCCTGTGTTGTCAACAGGAAAACTCACAAGAGTGCACATAATCCTAGGTGAATAAATAAATAAATATTAAAATAATGCATTAACCTAAGTAAACTTAAGTAAGTGTAAATAGTAAATACTTATTTACACCAACATTCATAGAAGAGCTAACTACCATATTTTCTACTTAGGGTTTACAAAAAAATTCAAATAGTGAAACTCGACACCAGTAAAATACCTTTCAGTCTAATGAATTTTGTTGAGTTGCAGTTGAATTTGGTTCACAAATACAAGAATTGCCTGTTGTAATTCTCCTTCATGCTCTTTGTGATCTCTTCGATTGCTGGTGAATGCAAATGAGTTGAGAAATGACTATATAACCCTTAGAATTCTGCAATAAATGCTTAATACTTACATAGTTGTAAGCTCGACTACCATAGGGTTTCCAACTCACTCAGCTTACACATGATTTCCACTATGCTTAGCTTATACAACAAGCTCAGCCAATACTAACATAACTCCTTCGCTTAGCAATAACTGTGAAACTTTCCATACTCGGCAAGAACATGAAAAACTAACAAAACTATAGATTTCTTCCATGTTCTAACCAACATATTGTATTTTAATTCATGCATATAAAATATTTTCATATCTTAGATTCTTGGAATTGATGTTTAATATAAAATTTGAAATATTAGTCCCATGCATACCTTTTGATTGCCTAGTTGGGGGTGATGTGATCACCTGATCCATTGGATGAAGTGACCTCTTCTTGACTTGATGTGTTGTAATCTTCTCTCTTCTTCCATGTCTTGTTCATTTTCACTTTGACCTTCTCAACATTGACTTTTTCTTTACCTTTATTGTTTCCATTACTAGATGCTAGTGATCTAATTGGATAGTTTATACTGATATGACCAATCTTGAGACAACTTAAGCAAGTAGTCTCACTCAACCATCTATTGTACTTGCCTTTGAAATGTGTTCTAATGTAATTCTCAATAATATTTCCATATTCTTGACAATAGTGACAATTGTAACTTGTGTTCTAATCCCAATTGTAGTATTTCCCATTTTGTTGTACTTTTGTCTTCTTGTTTGATGTCCACTTGGGATTAGATTTGCATTCATATGCTCTATGTCCATACTTCTGACAATTGTGGCAATATCCTTCAAATTTTTGAGTGCTCGTGGCCTTGGTCCTGCATTGATGTGTTTGATGTCCTTGCTTGTTGCACTTATGATAGTAACCCTTGAATTTCTTCTTAGGACTCTTATTTGCATTGTTGCTCCTATAAATATTTGTTGTATGACCTAAATTTCTATAGTTATGATAAGTGGGTTTGTAGTTCTTACCTTTTTTGTTTCTTTATTCACCACTTTTATCTAATTCTCCTTTCTTATTACTAGTGTAACCCAATCCAACAATATCATTGTTAGCTCTTGGAGATTTCATTAGTTTCTCAAAGTATTTGGGGTTTCACTAGGTCTATTGAAACTTTGAGAAAATTCCTTTTCTGCTCTCAGTTCATTCCTTAGTTGTTCATTCTATAACTTCAAGGTTGTAATCTCAATGCCCTTTCCATTCATCTCATGATTTGAAATCATCAATTGATTCATTGTATCTAGTTGTATGTTAGTAGTCTTTTGCACATCTGATGTCTTCTCTTCCAATCTATTGGTTAGTGTTCTTTTGTCATCTTCAATCATGACTTTGTCTTCCTCGGCTTTCTTTTTCTATTTGGTCACCTCACATAGCAATAATGATTGGACTTATTGTTCTATCTTAAGATTTCTAACCCCCTTAGTTAGGGCACCATTCTTTTCCATTAGATTTGCAACTACTACATCAAACTCACTTGAATTTCCATTTTTAAACAATCCATTAGTATCTTCCTCTTGGTAATGAGTGTCACTTAGCTCATTAGTGAGTTCCTTAATTCTACTTAATAAATTTTGTAGTTCATCTCTTTCTTCATTGAGTTGGTGTAGAGAAAGCTATACTTCAATCCTCTGGTTCTCAATCACCTTTCCCAACTTGTAGACTTCCCTCTTCAAGATCTTTCCTCCAAAGTTGTAAAGCTTTCCTTTCTAGAGAAATAGGCTCTGATACCAATTGTTGGAAATAACAATGGGAAAGTAAACTCTGAGAGTGGGGGTGAATTAGCACTTCAAAACTTTAATCATAAAACATTCACCACACATCCATCTCACAATTTAGCATGTAAACTAAAATAGCTAACTACACATGTTCATCCATAGCATGAAACAAATAACACATAACATAATAATTTTTTTACCCAAAAACCCTCCATGAGAAGGTAAAACTAGGGTGGGGATGACACCCAAAAATCTTCACTACTACAGCTGTAAAGTGTAGTCAATTAAGGTTACAAGAAGTTTGACCATAAACTATGATCTACCCTATGAGGGTTCTACCCTATTAAAGGCTTACAAAGACTATTAGGTCTCACCCTGTTAAAGTATTCCAACACCCTTCTAAAAGTGTGCCTTGTTAAAGGACTTAGAATAAAGTAAGCACTCAATTATGAGATTTACACAGGTCTATTAAAACTAGTCTATTAGGAGATTTACCCTATATCACCTGTTAAAATGATTCAACACCATGATCCTTTAGTTAGCACTTTGTTCCTAGATGTCAGATCTTCTATTTCCTAATGTGTACTTGATCCTTCTGATCAGATATGTCTACTTTGTCCTCTCTCTTCTTTCCTCTACTCTCTCTAACTAATTCTATAATTCATACCTTTGTTTCAACCTCCTTGCTCACCATGAATTCCTTCTCTACACTCAAAATTTGTCTCTCTTGCATTTCCTTCTCTATCTTCACATGCATGCAAAAATTTTAGGGTTTTCCTCCTTAAGTAAACACAAGTGGACTAGGGTTAGGTTAGAATCAATGGATGAGGTTGATCCATATTGCCTCTTAGAACACCCCTGTATATGATTGGTTGCATGTTATACATAGGGATTCACAATATACATCCATCCTTATCTTCTAGAATCATAAAATAATCATTAGGTCAGCCCAAAAATAGTTTACATAGAAGTTTGTGTCATTACAAACAACTATGCCAAAAACTATTTACTCAGCACCTAAAGTCTCTAATGCTTGACATTCATTATATCTTCAATGTTGTAACTTGACTTTTGAATGGCTTGGCATCAACTATTTACTCGGCACCTAAATCACTCGACATGTATATACTTGGTTGACACTTGAGTGATTCAGCACTAAGTATATTGTTCGGCATTCATTGTCTAACCACTTATGCTTGACTTACTCTTTGCACTCGACTCACATTATAATTATGCTAGAGTATGACTTAATTATTTTGTCGCTATTTTGTCAAAACCAAAATGAGATCAACGGTGATATGATTGTAAAAATATATCATAAATTTTATTTTATGTTTTTTCATCGCTTATTATTTTCTCTTTTTTTTTGATATATTTTTTAAAAGAGAATATTCCTAGAGAATAATTTTTGTGGATTTTTTTTGGGAAAATAAATTAATTGATTCCCCATACATTTTCTAGAGAGAAAACTTGCTCTCCCAGAAAATGTATGGGGTTGTTTTCTTTTTCACATTTAGCTCTTTCTTTTTCTCTTGTATTTTCTTTTGTTCCTTTATGATTTGTTCACTTTTATTAATAATACTAATAAACATGGATTTTATTAAATAAACAAAGGATTCTATTGTTTGCTAAGGCCACCTTTAATAATCCTCAATGTGATCAATTTGATTACCTTGTCAATATAATCTAATGAATTTACTTAATCTATTAAACTATATTTTAGAAAAGAACCATAGCAAATTTCATTAATCTACCATCCTTTCTATTCAACCATTAACAATGTAGCAAGAATACTATTTCTATTCAATTATACTTGTCTTCCATACTAAGAATAAGCTTTAAATGCAACTATATATCCTTAACTCTACAATTTGCAACAAACTCAAATACATGTTTATTTATTTCGAAAGTTATATACTTCAATTAAAGGATTCTTTAAATCCTCAATACATTATCATAGATTTCACAATGAAACATTATATATTCCTATCATGACTACTATAATAATAGATAGATTTACATGAGGTTTCAAGTCAACAATTTTAATGTAAAAACTTATTTATTTCAATCTTCATGGTGCATACAATACAAGGAAAGTGACATATGTAGTGAATTCTTCATCACTCAACTTACAAAAATACATTTAAAATAATGATATGAAATGGAGAACTCTTTGACATCAAATTTTGATCACAATACAATCATGAACTCTTTCCTTCACTTGACTCCCATAAGAGATCCAAAACTCCCAAGATTTTTTCACATGAATCCATGAAACTGCAAATAAAACTTGAGTATAACCATGGAGTGCTCACCTCTTAGTCTAGATCTCTATGAGACCACCCACCGAGCTTGGAGAACCAAGGACAAACGGGTTACTTACACAACCAAAATCACAATGCATAACACATCACAATGACAAAAAAATACACCCTTAACAAAGGCTTCACAATGGGATCACCTAAGAACCCATGAAAGAGGATGAAGGTGGGCCAACCAAATAGGAGATGAAAATGATAACATAACCAAAATTATGCCTTCTCAAGGCTTATACAAATCACAATGTCTTCATACACATCTCTCTCCTTATCACCTTCAAAGTTGGGCCAACTAAAGATGAGATACAAATGATTAGATAACCAAAATCATACCTTCTCAAGGCTTATACAAATCACAATTTATTCATACACATCTCTCTCATTATCACCCCTAAAGTATATCAAAATATCAATGACAAGCAAGGTCTTATACTCTATGCTTCTTTTCCCTCTTCTCCATGAGAAGAGACTTTGCACTACAATGGAGGCACCAACTAACCCTTCACCCAAGGCCACTTCTTCCCTCCCAAGGGAGAGTAATTCCTTTCACACCCAATAACAAAACATCCTAAAAAATGCAAGAAAACAAGAATCAAAATCACTATTCTCATCCCTTCACAAACATATTGACAACAATAACATGAAATATATATAATACATGATCCAAGTTCATCAACATACTAACATACAACAAATAATGAAGATTTTCTCTTGAAAAGATCCATCAACCTTTCTCAAAAGTGATGGAAAATAGAAATTTGAGAAGATCCCCTTTCCTTTTTTCTTCAATCTCCAAAACCTTAATGTCTCTAAAACTAGAGTGTGGGTAAACACACACTAATTTATCCAAGGCCCTCTAAAAATACTTCCAAGTTCCTACCCACCCACTAGAAATAAGTGTAAGTTGATTCCTAGTCCTTGGCCATCATTCTTGTCTCCTTTCATAAATGCAAGCTTGGGAAAGTGTGTGGGAAAGGGTAAGGTCATGTGAATTCTCCATTCTCTTAGCATTTTGAAAATGGTTTATTTAGAGAGTTGCTAAAGTTGCCTAGGCCTTCTAGTAGTGAAAAATATGTCCCTAACTCATAGTACTACTATATGAGCACTTAATTTCCACTAAATTCACCTCATAGGACCACTTTTTAATCTCTCAAAAGTGTAACGAAAAATTTAAATTCAAAATTCTATTTTATGGGACTTAACATAATAACTCTTAACAAATGTGATTAGTTTAAGAACTCTATTAGGTTTAGTTTGATGTTAAGTGTCTCTTGCTAAACTCTATTTGACCTATCATTTACACATAGACATCACAAGTGTCAAGTGACACCATAAAAGCACATTACATATTTTAAGTGATATGTCACTAATTACAAAATGAATTTAATCTTATACACACATTTAATTTGTGTATACAAATTAAAATATATAACAGCAAGGTTCAAATATCTTCATTAGGTTCAACCTTGGCTTCACTACTTTCACATAGGCTTAGCCTCTGGTTCTATGATTTAGTACCATTATTAATTCCTTGCACATTGAATTTAATATCAATGGCTCAAGAAAATCACATATATAACTCTTTAAATTTTATAATCAAATTCAACTTTAAACATTCCTAATTTCATTTCAATAAGTTTTTCCCCATTTCTAACAATGATCAAATATAAAGAAATTATATAATTGAAACAGTGTGGTATATCTATTAATTTTTTTATTAACTTTTAATCATAATTCATCTAATCATACTAGGTATAATTGTGATTCAATTTATATTACCAAAATAAACAATCAAACTATATGCACGCACACACGCACACACACATACACACACACACAATGTCTTAAGAGGATCATAAGTAAAACATAATAAGGTAATAATTGTATGCATCAACAATATGGATCAATGTCTAATTAGTCGAATAATATCTCAAAATCTTGAGTCAAAATATATCAAAAGTAAATGTATTAGCTAATCTATAATGAGTCGGGGTGAGGCCTCACATCCCTTCTAAACTTTCTTGTGTAGTATACTTTCTAAAGATACAATAAAAATTTAAAATAATATGCCAAACTTTTTGACATTAATTACAAACAATATAGTTGATTATCTTGTAATCTATAGGTTCCTCTCTTCATCAACAACTTGTCGATTAACTATGCCAATAATCTCCCCCTTTGGCATTGATGGAAAGCCATAATGACAAAACTAATCTCCCACATACAATATGATCTCTCTATTTTTTATATTTTATTTATTCCATTCATTCTCTCTAATATGTATTCTTGTCTCCTTTTCCTTTTTATATTATTTCACTCTCTCCCTATTTGACAACAACGTCATTGGCATCAAATTTGTAGAAAAACTATATTCATAAGATGTTTTGTCCTTCTTTCCTGCTAGACTACTCCTCCCTAAGCACTCTTCCATCATTCCTTGCAAATGATATGTTGTTATGTTCTTCATGAAATAATGCAATATGCATCTTCCTAGCTAATTTTTGATGGGGATAGGACCCATAACTTTCTTCTCAAGTACTCAAGGGTTTCCCTTGGTAGTGGCTTTGTAAATATATGAACAATTTGTTCCTTTGTGGGAATATACACTAATATTACCTCTTTATCCTATATATGTTTTGAGTTCTCTTAGAGAAAGAATACTTGATTGCTATATGTTTTTTTTTTTAAATGTAATGTCTGATTCTTTGATATATTGATAGCTCTAGTATTGTCACAACGTATAACAACTATCTTCAACTATTTCATGACTATCTATTGTCACAATTTATAACAACTATCTTCAACTATTTCATGACTGTCTATTTTATCCATGCAATTGAATGAAAATCAATTACCATTCCAACATATTTAGCTTTCGTAGTTGCTTGTGACATATAATTTTTCTTCTTACTAGTCCATGAAACCAATTTGTCTCCTAAGGAAAATGATTCTACACTTGTGCTTTTTCTATCATCTATATTTTTTCCCAATCCTAATCTATATAAACTTTAAGATCAAAATATCCTCATTTCTCATACCATGGACTGTATTATTCAATACCCAAATTATATTGAAATATCCTTTTAGTTGTGATGAGAATCTTTCTATGATTCCTATTGCATGTACTATGTCAGGTATGTTGTGAACAACGTATTGTAGCTTTCTGATCATTGATTTTTATAGTGTTTCATTCAATTCCTTGGATACATTTTCCTTACATAAATTGCAATGAGTAACCATCAGTGTATCAATAGGTCTAAATTCTTCCATTCTAAATGTCTTTAATATCTCTTTTGTGTACAATTTTGTCGTGTTATGTAGATCCCATGCTTCAACTATTGTACTTGGATCCCAATAAAGAATTTTATTTCTCCAATCATATACATCTCAAATTTATTCCTCATTTCTTCAACAAATGACTTACTTAATTCTTCATCTCCTTGAAATATTATGTCATCCACAAAGATTTCAACAATTAAGAAATTTCTTCTACTTTCAGTCTTAAGATATAGATTGCAATTGTCAGTGGTTCTTACAAATCTTATTTTGATTAAGAGTGTAACCTTTCATACCATTCTCTTGGTGCTTGTTTTAGTCCATATAGTGCCTTACATAACTTGCACATGAATTATTCTTCTTGTTTAGTAGAAGATCCTTCAGCTTGTTCAATGTATATTTCCTCTTCCAATATTCCATTCAGAAATATTAATTTTACATCCATTTGATAGACTATAAATAATTTTTAGACTGCATATGCTAGTAGTATTCTAACTTCTTCCAATCTAGCTACTAGTACAAATGTTTCTCCATAATCTAATCCTTCCTCCTATGCATAACCTTTGAAAACTAATCTTGCCTCATTTCTTATTACTTATCCACTTTCATTTAGGCTATTTCTAAAAACCCACTTTTTTCCTATAAAATTTTTGTCTTAAGGTCTGGGAACTAGTGACCAAGTCTTATTCTGCTCGATTTGTTCTAGTTCTCCCTTCATTGTTTGTTTCTAATATTTATCTCTTAATGCATCTTTCACCATTTTAGGTTCTATTTCTAATATTAGACATGTTGTATTCCTTTCTCTTAATTTACTTTTGGTTCATGCTCCTTCACTTTTATCTCTAATTATGTCTGATAGACTGTGGTTTATTCTTACACATCTTGGTGTAACAAGTTCCATGTTCTAATTTGTCTCTTGTTGTGGTGTTATCAATTGATATTCTATTATCGCTTGAGTATTATCGGTTCCTATAGTCACATGATGTACTTCTATCTTCTCAAGTTCAAAGAATATCAACTCATTGTAATCTTCTAGTTCTCTGTTGTTATTTTCCTCATTGTGTTTGGATAATTTTTCTACCTTCATATTAGCACTTTCAAATATCTTGTTTGACTTCAAGTTTAAACATTTGTATGCTTTACTTCGAGTTGAGTATCCTAGAAATATTCATTCTTCACTTTTACTATCAAAATTTCCACTTCTTTCATCATTCTTAATGTAGCACTTGCTTCCAAAGATTTTGAAATAGCTAACATTAGGTGTCCAACCATGCCAAATTTCATATGGTGTCTTGTTTACTTCTTTTCTAATTTGTACTCGATTAAGTGTATGGATTGTTGTATTAATGGTTTCTCTCTAGAACTTATGTGATATTGTATTATGACTCAAGAAATTTCTTATGCATTCAACTATGGATTTGTTTCTCCTTTCTACAATACCATTATGTTGGGGTGTTCTTGGTGTTATTACTTGTCTTTTAATTCTATTTTTTGCACAGTAAATTTGTTGCACTCATTAGATTTGAATTTACCTCCTCTATCTGACCTAAGACACTTCAAAGTTCTACCTATCTCATTCTCTACTCTTGCCTTGTATTTCCTAAACATATCAAATGCTTCTAATTTTATCTTCAAAAACATAATAGTAATCATCCTTGAATAATCATCAATGAATAGTATAAATTATTTTTCACCATGATAGTTTTCAAGACTAATAGGAAAAAAGATCAGTCTGTACTAATTCCAAAATATTTTGAGTTGAATTTATTTACTTGAAAAGATTGAACGAGTCATTTTTCCAAAATGAAACTCCTTACATACAATATATTTTGGTCTATTCACTATTAGAATTCTTCTAACACTTTTCTTTCTACTCCCTTTTTCTAAAGTATCAAAGTTTACATGATACAATCTCGTATGCCATAAACAACTTTTTTCTATCTTTGAAAATAAACAATGACCCAGTGAGTATACAACTTGAAAGGTTGTCTTTTGTCTATTCACTAGTTTCAACCAATTTTCTATTCTTTTTGGATATATTACATTTTCCATTACCAAACTCAAATTTGAAACCTTTGTTATTCAATTGAGAAACACTTCAAAGATTATACTGCAAACCATCTACCCACTAGATTTCATCACAATTAATGATATAATTAGTTAGATTGATTTTTCCTTTTCCTCTTATTAGGCAAAGTGATCCATTGCCAAAATTTACTAAACTTCTATCGAACTATTCAATTGTTACGAATTTATCCTTATCTTAAGTCGTGGTGAGAGAAGCCACTATCGATGATCCAATTGTTAATTTTTTCCATGCTTGAGATTAGTGCCTTCTTTTTTCTGATAACATCCCTTTTAGTGGATGATTCTTCTTTCACAAAAACAAAAACTATTTCCTCATCATTGTTATCTCCATAAATTTCATATAAGTCTCTTCATTCTCAACTATGTAATACTAGGTTCTTTCATTTTTGTCCAATTTTTTTGTGATTTCTATATTTGTTCACTTTATCTTTTTTTTTTCTCTTTCCTTAGTTTGTTGGGACAATTATAGCATGCAATACGGGTCTTTCCTTTGTATATACCTTTGCCTTTGGGAAATATTTTAGCGATCAAGGCTTCCAACTCTTCCAGTTATTTTCTTCAACTACTAGTTCTTCATATTAATCACCATCAAAAACTCTTCCTCTTTAGTGTTTTCCTTCACTTACTGAATCTTGAAATATCACTTCACTGTTTGATTTACTACTATCATAATTACTAAATTCAAACATTGTTATCCAACTAATAAGAGTCAATGGTAATTTGGCTCTTATCATTTGTTCTCAACTCTTGAATAGAAAAAAATCTAATTGCATATCTATTAGGTAATGTTCTCAACATTTTACTTAAAAATTCACTTTCTTTGAATTTTCCTCCAGCTCCTTTGATTGTTGAAACAATTTCCTTGATTCTTGTCCCATACTAAGAAATGGTCTCATTTTCATGCATTCTCATGGCATCTAGTTTTCCTTTCTGTCCTTCTACTTTTTCTTCCAAAATATCCTCATCTACATTGTGTAGTTTTAGTAGGTTGTCCCACATCTTGTTTGCTGGTAGGCCCTAGATATCAACATACTCATAATTTTTTCAAAGCACTAGCCAATTCTATCATTACTATTTTGTATACTGTTTTTTCCTTTTTCTATGCATCATTAAGAGTACTAGATGACTCTACATATTCTATGATAAGATATTCTTCTACATTATCTCCAAGTCTTGATAGGTGCAATTTCATCCTACTAGCCCACATTCCAAAATCATCTCCATGCTTGTTAAACTTTGGTGCATTCTTCTTATACATATTGAGATCTTTTCCCTAAGCAATTAAGCTTCCGAATCAAAGACGAAAGTTTTGATTCCAATTTTAGGTATAGGATTGAATACTGAGAGGGTGGTGAATTAATAATCACCTAATTAATTAAATTTTACAACTTTCAATATAGTTACTAATAAGATCCAATTCTTCCTATAACATTGTTATCAATTAAGTGCATTAAATATTCAAACATAATAGTAAAATAATCACATAGAAATGAAACCAATATTTATCTCATGGAAACCCAATTAGGGTGAAAACCACGGTGTGAGATCAATGCTCACAAATATTTGTACTCTTTTGGAAAATGCTCTATTAGTTAATGGTTTACAAAATAGTATTAGGTGTACCCTATTAAAATATTTTCCTCTAGACTTGTTAGATTCTTTACTCTTTTAGGAGTACCCTTTTGAAAGGATTTTGACACTCTAATCTAAGAATGCTACCCTATTAAAGGTTTTACAATAGGTCGATTAGGGTCACCCTATTAAGGGATTTTAATTATCACAATGGTAAGAAAGTAACAGAGTGATCTGTAGTTTGCACTATATTTCTATATTAGATCCTTTAAATTTCTTCAACACAATTATAACATACCATATCTTTCTTCTTTCCTCAACTATTACTGTATCTCGATTACTATATTCAATTTTGATTTCTCTATCTTTACACTCTTCTCTTCTTCCTTTCTCTTTTACGATCACTTCTAGTCACACTTGCTTAACTCATATTCTTTCTTCCCTTAAGTAGTCACAAATTATGAAAACCCTAAACCTAGATCTAATGATCACCATTCCACCCTTTTATCCTTTATTCTGACTACATGATATTCCGTTGTGTTGTCTCATTTAGAAACTTCTCAAATAATCTAATTTTCCTTAACCTAATACTAACTTTGACTATCATGTTACATCAATAAGATATTCATTATTCTGATAAGTCCTAAAGTCTTTGATAGCCTAATAATAAATACCATCACTCATCACTAACATTTCTTCCTAGTGTTTGTTCCAATTGTTGCCCAATAAGTCTTCTCTTACTATTATTTCTATATGCCCTTCTCAACTTCCTTGTATAACATACTTTCTAAAGATATGGTAACAAGTTAAAACAATATTCCAAACATTTTGACATGAATGAAAAATAGTATATTTGATTATCTTGCAATCAATAGGTTCATCTCTTCATTATAAATTTTTAGATCACTTATACCAACAACCTCACCAAAGTGTCTAAGTATGGGTTACTTGATACACTCCTTGAAAATTATTAGGAAATATCATCAATCCTAATTGATCCATTAGAGAGAGTTAAGGTTGGGACAAAGGAGATGCCAAAATAATAAAATGAGAAATATCTCTATTAGAGGAAGAGAGACGACAAATTATAGAGTTATTTAAGAAAAGAAATATCAACTTCATTTGGTCCTATGTTGATATTCTAAGACTGCATCCAAATCTTATTATACATAGTCTGAACATTATTCAAGGAGCTAAATGAGTTAAATAGATATTAAGAAAAATGCATTCATCAGTATAATTATTTTTTAAATTAGAATATAAATATCAATTTATTTATTTTTTTCATTACATAGCTTGTGCATAATGGACTTACAACATAGTATCTACATCATTTCATTCAAGGGTTCTTTCTTGTGTCCTTTAAACAGATAGTATGAAGAAAGTTAAGGTGGATTACTTGACTAATGAAGTGAAGCATAGTAGTGTAACTCCCTTTTCCTATGAATTGAGGATAAATTCTTCAACTTAACATGAAATTTGATGTCACATATCTATTATTCATCATCTAAGTTGCAAACTGATCCAACTTCCTTGGATTAACACCTAGTTCTCTCAACTAGATACCTATTCCTCTTCATTTACTCCAACGGTTCTCACAAGACCTATAATGGTTAGAAACCTTCACAATTACTCTCCATTAGAACACTATAATCCACATAATAATATCCAATCCTTGATCACAACTATTTTGTTGATATTATTCAAAGACTCAATAGTAATCACACACCATCTTTGACTACATCTTTAACGTTGATCACAACTTAACAATCTGAGAAATTAATCTATTTTTCCCTTGACCCTTACCAAAATAAACATCTTTCCCTTCTTCCCTTTGATAGCATATATCTCTCTCAACAATATTTCATTCATTGATCAAATAATCTTAGTTCAACTTATACTTGTTTATTATTGTTCACAGTCCTGTCTCTTGACTCCTAGGACTTGCCATCTTGTCTAATAATATAGAAAACATATAACAACCCCTTATCCACTTCCTACACCTTTCTAGGATTCATTAGGTTGTCTCCACACTTCTCACACTTCATATTTATCAACAACAATCGTTTAAATCAGTAAGAAAACAAAATAAGCATTATTGTCCTAATTTGATGGTCATAACATATCTATGTCATTGTTTATGATTAGACATTACATTTATGTCTCCAATAATTTCCAAAATTTAAACACATCATATAAATCTCCTTTAAATATTCTTCAAGACCTTCTTGGTATTCTTCAACTTTTATCTCACTGAACAAAGCCATATGCAATCTCTACTACTATAAAATTCTTCCAAAGACATTCATGTTCATTTTTATTCATCAATCCTACATGTTCCCTATTGTATGAGGCTTTGCACCATTTACTGGACATAAAGTACATATTTTCCCTTCTATCATCCAATTTTAGAACTTATTTACATGTAAAATGAGATGGAATTTATATTGTGATTGTTGCAAATCACCCTAGGTGAGGGTTAAGACTAATTCTAGATCAAACTATGATTTATTTTATAATTTATACACAAGCCAAAATTATTTAAACTTAGAGTTATATCATTTCTAATCAAATATATTTTAGAATGATAAAAATGTAAATGAATATGTTTTAATTAGTGATTGAAATAAGACATATGTTGAGAACAAAAGTTTATTCATTCAAAACTCATTAATACATTGAATCCTTTTCTCTTGGATTGAGCTTCCAAATAATTTATAAAGTATTTCATGTCACAAAAAAACAAACTTCATAAAATAGCCCCAAAACCTAACAAAGCTAACTTCTAATAGTTTTTAATATACAATTTTTGTGTTGTTGAGTTGACAACTAAGTTGCAACTTCAGCAACTTATTGAATTTCAATTTAGACTCTTCCCTTTTACATATAAAAGGCATATTAATCACCTTGAAACACTTTTGACCCTTAAGCCCTTGATTCATCCCATATGACCTTTACACAAGCCCTTATAGGCCTTAAGACAAACTTTATACAAATGAGTGATTTTACATCCCAGTTGCAATTAGATGGCTCTAATGACCATGGTTATATCAAATTAGGACCTTACAGGTAAATTCTAACCTTCATATTCATTGGTTAAACACATTATCCAATAGGTTTTCTATAATCTTGAAGTGCTCCTACACCATGCATCCCCCACCCCACGCCCCCCCCCCCCCCCCTCAAGAAATTACTCATGTCCCAAGAGTAACCTCTACCATAGGTATTAGAACCACATGTATACCTTCACAAAAAGGATAGGTACCTACATACCAACTCATTAAACATGAATTATAAGAGAGCATCCCCATTGGTGGAGCACTTATGGAGACTTGAATTGGTTTCTTAGTACATGATTCTCCTTATTGTTGTCTTTCCTTGAACCAAACTTCAAAATTAGTTTACTAATATGATTTTTTATAATATGACACTAAACTAACCGAATCACTACCCTTGAATTTTCAATATGTTTCACCTTCTCTTATTTTGGTCTGGTTCCAATCTTATTGTCATGAATAGGTACTTCAACCTTCTTATCTTTCAAAGGTTTCTTTGTGCCAAACACAAAAATCTTACTCTTATATTTGATATCATCAACCATGGGAAAAAATGTATATTGTACTCCATCCTTTTCAAGAGTGTGTGAGTTCTTTCCTCAATAATAGATTGTATAATTTCTTCATATTTGCATGGTTTACCAAGTAGAATATGGCTACACTCCATGGGAAAAATATCACACAAGGAACTTTCTTTGTGCTTGCCAATTTGAAAATCAACTCTTGCTTGTTCCTTTACCAACAAACTAAATCAAAATTGACCCAAGAATCTCTATAGAGATTCTTATGAGGAATCTTTCTAATTGCAACTTCTCAACCATTTCAGTAGAGACCATGTTATTAGTTTAACCAAAATCAACCACGAGAGTGCAAACTTTAGCTTTCAATTGATACATTGTTATAAAAGTATTCTTCTTTGAAAGAGTTCATGTCCTTGTGATGCCTTGAGGATAGCCTTCTTGATCATAAAAAAGTCATCAACTTCTCCAATGTAATAAACCTACTTTAGACCACTACTAACCTATTCCTCTTGAGCATATGAAACCCTCTTAGAGGATGATGATGATGATGTTATCTTCTTAGGATATTTGGAAGAAGGATTTCCACATTAATTTAAATTGTAACATCTTCTTGTAAATTGATTAGAATTGTTCAACTTAAGTATTCACAATGGCATGATTGGACTAGGAAAATGCGGATGACTAATTTGTTACACCACAAAGAATTAGGTATTATCAAAAAGTATTGTCATTGATTGACAATTGGTTGACAAGAAAAATAAGTTGCAAGTTAGTGCAACCACCAATAGAATGGCATACCAGTCTCCCAAAAAGTAATGGTTTCATCAAGGTTATGAGTTACAAACATGCATAAAGCCTAGTTGATCATGGATCATCTAAGCTAAGTCACCAATGATGTGAAAGACTAGAGGATAGTCTAAAATAACATGCACACAGTGGGAATCAATTGAAGGATGCAAGGACAAAAGCCTAGATGTATAATTATAGGAGGACATGCAAGCCTATGTGAATAGTCACCTATTTATAGGAAGTCACAGGTAATTTGTGACTAGCTCGCATATGGATTTCAAATTTGGAATACATGTTTTGAGTGGGATAATTTTAGGTTTTTGACATCTGCCTAGTATGATTATATTTTAGGACACTTGAGCTTCATTTTTGAAGTTTAATTGTTGAAGAGATTATTTCTTAAAGATCTATAGGAAAGAAGAAGAGTTCAGAATGAAAAACTAGGGAGTAGAACAATAGACCAATGCACAAGCACAGATGAGGAAAGGTGAATAAGAAGCATTCATAGAAATAATATCAAATAGAAGGATAATATCACAAAATCTTCATGGATATCCATAGAGGATCTACAAGTTAGGGTGTGACATTTACTTAGATCTAAATCTCTATTTTTGTTTCTTACCATTGAATCTATTGTAACCATTTAACAAGGAAGGCTTATATGTAAGTCTTTGAAATCCTCTGACATGGTATCTCTCATTAAGATATTTTAAATCCTCTCACAAGGTAGTCATAGTAGTCTTTTGTAATCTTAAAAAATTATATTCATTCCCAATAGGATGAGTTCTCATAAGGAATAGATGTAATCCTTTAATAGGGTGTCCTTTTACTTACAAGGAAACTCTAATGGGTATATTACTCCCAACATTCTTTTCACCCTCACATCTAGGGTTTCCATGTACTTGTGTCATTGATGCATGCCTTCTTGTGTGATCTTATATGGTTTTATTGTGTTCTATTTTCTATTTTCTTACTAATTAAGACACTAGTAACATGATTTGTAAGTAGCATTGTTATTATAACTAGCATAAAATTTTGTATTGATTCACCCCCACCCCCTCTAATAATAGTTGGGACCAACAATTTTTTTCCAAGCTCATACCCTAATAGTGACAAACCTAAAATTTTGAGGGAATATCAAATAGAAGCCACTAGACTTTAGAGACAACTTGATGATACTATTGAGGATTTGAAATAAAAGTTGAGAGAATCACTAGCAAAGAGAAACAAATTTATGAAGAGATGAGATGAAAGTAATGTGATAATATAAAAGCTAGAAGAACATAGTGGATTTGAAGAGTCCAATGAGGAAATGTAGAGCTTATGACTAATAATGAGAGGTTAACCAAGAGGATCAAAGTAATGAATAAGGAAGAAGAGCTAGTAGTAAGAATGAGTAAAGCTCAAGACAAGAGAGGAAATGTCATTCTGACAAGACATCAAGCCATTGAATAACTAAGAATAGCCCAAGAAGAAGAAAAAAGATGAATAATTATTGAGAGAAAAGGAAGAAGAAATGGAAATGATGGAAGAAGAATGCCACTGCATCAGAAAAGAAAACAATGTATGGATGAAAAATATCATGAAAAAATGAAACAGTTAGAAATCCTAACTGAAGAAGGTAAGTAGTTGGAAGAGTAAGTACACTAGCTAATAGAAAACCAACAGGAGACAGGAGGAAAGAATGAAAGACTAATGAAGTCTAATAAAGCAACATGTATATGGAAGAAAAATCAAATCTCAAAGAATTATTGAGATTTTTTGTGTTGTGGAGCCTAATTAGACTCGGAGGTTTCTTCGGCATGGTTTTCTCCCCACATTATTTATATGGGAGTTTGGGAGAAGCACCCACAAGACAAGGTCAAGGGGCATAAAAGGCATCAGCTACAATTTTTCCTATTGGATGATTTATTCTAGCTCTAATTTTGTAAGTGGCAAAATCTTGTATAAAAAAGCTTAGGGTTAGGGATTTCAAAAAGTAATGGTGATATTGTAGATTCTTGTGGTAGTACTAAGTTGTAAGCGATTTTGGATTGTAATCACTGGATAATAATAATATTGGACTTGATGTTGGTGGACATAGCCTACAAATTGGGTGAACCATGATAAATATTGGTGTCTTGTGTTCTCTTTTATGTGATCTACTATTTTTTGGTATTGGTTATATTTGTAAGTAATTGTTATTTCTATCTAAGGTTAATCCTAACAAGTGGTATCAGAACTAGATGATTGTCCTTTTTTTTAGCCAAATCATCGTCATTTTTTTTTTGTTTTTTATAAAGATCCTTAGTAGGAAGGTCTCATGGTTGAGTGGGAGCTATGGTAGATGAGGGTAAGCTAAAGGTGGAGAATTTTAATGGGCATAACTTTTAGTTATGGAAGAGGCAAATGGAGGACTATCTTTATCAGAAGGATTTACGGAAGCCATTGGAAGGAAAAACAAAGTAGGGAACTATGACAAATGAGGACTAAGAGATTTTCGATAAAAGGGCACTTGGAAGCATTTGATTATGCTTGGCACCATCAGTGATATTTAACATTACAAAAGAAATGATGACAGAAAAGTTGATATAAATCCTAGCAAAACTATATGAAAAGCCCTCTGCTTCAAATAAGGTATTTCTCATGAAGAGTTTATTTAATATGAAGATGACATAAGGTTGATCTGTTGTAGATCATTTAAATGAGTTTAATACTAGTATTAGTCAGTTATCTTTTGTGGGTATTAATTTTAATTAAGAAATTAGGGCTTTCTTGATTTTGTGTTCTTTCCCTGAAAGCTAGAATGGCTTGGTAATGGTTGTGAGTAATTTTTTTTATGGATCTAATACCCTAAAATATGATGATGTGATCGATGTTACTCTAAGTGAGGAAACTCATAGGAAAACCTCAAGTGGATCTACATCAGGAAGTTCTTTGAATGCACAAAGTAGAGGCAGAATGACTGAGAGAATAAATAATTTTACAAATTGTGGCAAATCAAGAGGAAATTCAAAGGGGAAGAGATCTCAATCCATAGGACCAATAGATTGTGTTGGATAATGTTGTCCTTAATGTCACACAAATGTCATATCAGTTATTAGTCTTAGCTAACCGATCTCAGCTACAGTGTCAACCGAGCTCACTCGGTCATCGAAGAAAATGAGGCAAATAGTGTCAATCGAGCTCACTCGGTCATCGAAGAAAATGAAGCAGTCAGTATTAACCGAGCTTACTCGGTCATCAAAGAAAATAAGGCAGACAAGTGTTAACTGAGCTTACTCGGTCATCAAAGAAAATAAGGCAGACAAGTGTTAACCGAGCTCACTCGGTTATCGAAGAAAATGAGGCAGACAGTGTTAACTGAGATCACTCGGTCAACAAAGGAATTTGGCAAAGACAGTTTCCACCGAGCTCACTCAGTCATCTATGGAAACTCAGTACTTACCAAGTTCTCCCGGCAATTGAAGGGTTATCACAGAGTTCGCTATATTAACCGAGCTCAGTCGGTTAACACAGGAATTATTTTTTGAACAGTATTAACCGAGCAGGGTCGGCCAGTAAAGGGATTTGTTAGTTTGTAATTTTAATTATTTCTAGCCGACTATTGTATTTGTTTGATTATTGGTCAGTGATTTGAGCCGACTAAGATAATCTGAAAGGTATATATGGTCACTCAAGTTGTAAATAAAAAAAAAGTGTGAAAAAGTTATGAAGGTGCATTATAGTGTGAAATGAAAACGCGAATGTTGAGAAAAGTCTGATAAAGGATCAGATGCGTTGAAGGAGCTGAAAAGTTGTATTTGATCAATAAGGATTCGGTCAAGAATAACAGAGATCTGTAATCAGCAAAGATAAGTTGCATATTGTATCAGATCACTTCATTGTTGCTTTCTAACCATTGTAACAATGAACTCAAAATCTCTTAACAGAGTTGGTTTAACATCCATTCTATAAATCCTCTAACAAGGTGACAGTTCAGTTGAATTGTTCTAAAGACCTCTAGCAAGGCCACTCCTAACAGGGTGATTAAATCCTCTAACAGGGTCACACCTAATAGTGTATTTTGTAACCTTTAATAGGGTTGGCTCCTAACAGGGCTCACTTCAGAAGAGTGAAAAATAGTAACTAGTTACATTGGTGGTTTTTCCCATATTGGGTTTCCACGTTAAATCTGGTGTCTCTAGTGTTCATGATTGCTGAATTGTTTTTGGTTATCAGTTCTTAATAATTATTATTATTTGCTGCATTATCAAGTTTCAGTAATTTGTAACTAAGATCAAGCTTTTAGACATCTAAGGGACTATGAAATATTTTTGTGGTAACTGATTCACCCCCTCCCCCTCTCAGTTACTCCATTCTCATTTCCAACAGATTGTTGGTATTGTGTTAAACTAGGCATAAGAAGAAATATTGTTGGACTTAAAAGAATAATGAAGGAGTTAAACTAGAAGGGAAAAAGGAGGAAAATGTAGTAAGTAACAAATCCAAAGAGGATTTTTTTCTTCTTTCTTTAGAAAGTATTGATGATTCATGGGTTTTAGATTCTAGTGCGTCATTTCATGCTACACCTCATAGAGGTTATTTTATTTATTATGTCCCAAGGGTATTTTGGGCTTGTTTATTTGGGGGATAATGAACCTTGTCATATTGTTCAAAAATGAAAAGTTAAGATTAAGTTGTAGAATGGGAATCATTGACTACTACATGAGGTAAGACATGTTCCAAGGCTGAGTAGGAATTTAATTTCAGCTGGACAACTTGGTGATGAGGGATGTGCATTTACTTTTAATGATAAAAATTGGAAGGTTTCAAAAGGTTCCCTTGTAGTAGAAAAAGGTGTGAAAGTAGGCACCTTATATCTTTTTACAATTCATATTGTTCCTTCTACTTTGATTATTTCAAAAAAAGATAAATATTCTAGAACTGTTGTTGCAATTGAGTAGGGAGAACAAATGATTGTTGTAGATTTTGATATAGCACTATGGAGCAATAGAATTGGGCACATGAGTGAGAAAGGTATGCAAGTACTTCATTCAAAGAAAGTTTTACCAGGTCTAAAATGTGTTAGATTTCTATAAAAGTTGTGTGTATGGAAAAAAAAAAAAAGAGTGATTTTTGTGAAGACTGGGAAGGAAAAGAAAAGTGAGAAATTAGAGCTTGGGCATACAGATGTATGAGGACCAGCTCAGGTATCTTTTCTTGGTGTCTCTCATTATTATGTTACATTTATTGATGGATCAACTAGAAAAGTATGGGTTTATTTCCTTAGACAAAAATATGATGTATTTCAAACTTTTAAGAAATGGAAATGCTTGGTTGAAAATGAGAGTGGTAAGAAATTAAAATGTCTCAGATCTAATAATGGTGGTGAGTATTGTAGTCATAAATTTGAAGATTATTTCTCCACTAATGGTATTCATAGACAGAAAACTATTCCAAGGACTCCATGGAAAAATAGAGTGGTTGAACACATGAACAGGACTATAATGGACCATGCAAGAAGCATGACGTTGCATGTTGGGTTGTCCTTAAATATGTGGATAGAGGCTTTCAATACTACTATATATTTGATTAATAGAGGTCCCTCTACTCCTTTGGGTTGTGTTATTCTAGAGGAAGCATGTGCTGGTAAGAAGGTGAGTTATTCTTTTCTCAAAACCTTTGGTTGTGAAGCATTTGCTCATATAGATTTTAAAAATAGAACCAAGCTAGAAGCTAGGTCAAAGAAATTGGATATGACATTAATGAATTTGGTTATAGGATTTGAGATTTTGAAAATCATAAAATTATAAGAAGCAAGGATGTCATATTCAATGAGAAAGTGTTGTACAAAGATTTGTTGCAACAATATGAGAAGAAAGAAGATGATTATGTAGTGTTGGATAATACTCCAAAAGCTAATGTTCTAGAAATTCCTCATGATCTACAACAACAAATACCACACACCCCAATGAATGTTAGAGGGTCAACAAGGCTAAGTAGACCTCCAGAAATATTTTATCCTTCCTTGTATTCTATTTTACTTATTGATGTTGGTGAACCTGAATGTTATGATGAAGTTGTGCAAGTAGCTAAAAAGATTCAGTGGGAGTCTGCAATGAAAGAAGAAATGGACTCTTTGCTGAAAAATAAGACATGAGATTTATGCAAGTTGTCTGTGGATAAAAGAGCTTTAAAAAATAAATGGGTTTATAGGTTAAAAGGAAAGGATGGAGGTAAGAAATGATTTAAAGCCAATTTTGTGGTAAAAGGATTTGCACAAAAAAAAAGCATTGATTTTGATGAGATATTTTATCCTATTGTTAAAATGACTTCTATTCACATTGTTTAAAGTATTGTGGCTATAGAAGATTTGCATTTGGAGTAGCTTGATGTTAAAACAACCTTCCTTCATGGTGATTTGGATAAAGAGATATATATGGAACAACCATAGGGATTTGAGGTCAAAGGTAAGGAGAACTTAGTGTGCAGATTGAAGAAAAGTTTATATGGTTTGAAGCAAGCACATTTTCAATGGTATCTAAAGTCTAACAGTTTCATGCATGAGCATGGATATAGTAGGTGTCACTCATATCATTGGGTTTATTTTAAGAGGTTGGATGATGAAAACTACATTATTTTATGTTTATATGTTGATATGCTTATAGCTGGGTCTAACATGGATCACATTAAGGGGTTAAAAGAATAGTTAGCACATTTATTTTCTATGAAGGGTTTGGGGGGAACAAATCAAATCATTGGTATGAAGATTTGTAGAGATAGGAAGAATAGGAAATTGACATTATCTCAGGCTGATTATATTGTGAAGGTGTTGCAACATTTCTCTATGGAGAATGCTAAAGTTGTTGGCATGCCTTTACCTGATCATTTGAAGTTGACTAAGGAGATGTGTCCAAAGACACAAGAAGAGGAGGATAAAATGTCCAAGGTACCTAATGCTTTAGCTATATGAAGCTTGATGTATGCTATGGTATGTATAAGGCCAGATATTGCACATGGAGTGGGAGTCATTAGAATGTATATGAGTCATCCAGGAATTGAGCATTGGAATGCAACTAAATGGATTCTCATATATTTAAGAGGAACATCTAGTAAGTGTTTACATTTTGGGAGATCTACTATTGATTTATAGGGATATGTTGACTCAGATTTGGTAGGGAATATTGATACCAGGTAGAGTACTATAAGTTATGTATTTACTGTTGGTGGGGCAATAGTGAGCTAGGTTTCTAGGTTACAAAAGGTGAATGCTTTATCCACTACAGAGGCTACCAAGGAGATGACATGGCTTCAGTTCTTCATGGAAGATTTGGGACATCCATACAGGGATAATTATTTTCGCACAGATAGCCAGAGTTCTATTCATCTTGTAAAGAATTAAGCTCTGCATTCAAAAACAAAATATATACAGTTGCAGTACCATTTCATTCGGTTAGTTTTAGATGATGGATAGTTAAAGCTAGAGAAGATACATACAGATGATAATCTAGCAGATATGTTTACCAAGGTAGTAATAAGAGAGAAGTTGAACTCCTCTTCAGCTTCGGTTGGTCTTCTAGACTAAATAGAATAATAGAACAACAGAGTCCGAGGTGGTTTAATATTCTAGTGGGAGCTACATGTTTAGCAGTGCTATGATCAGTCTCCAAGTGGGAGGTTATTATTGTGGAGCCTGATTAATCTCCAAGTGGGAGATTATTGTTTTGGGGAGCCTAATAAGACTCAAAGGTTTATTCAATGTGGTTTTCTCCCCACATTATTTCTATGGGGGTTTGGGGACAATGCCCTCAAGATGGGGTCAAGGGGCAGTGCCCCTGTGGGATTGTGTGCTCCCTATCATAGTACAAGGTGGGGTCGACCCATGGGGTTTTTTTGAGGTAGCCAAAAATGATCTTATATTATAAAAGGCATTGGCTACTATTTTTCCTATTGGATGAGTTATTATATCCCTAATTTTGTAAGCAGCAAAAGCTTGTATAAAAATGCTTAGGGTTAGGGATTTCAAAAAGTAATGGTGATATTGTAGCTTCTTGCAGCGATATTGAGTTGTAAGGGGTTGTGGATTGTAATCACTAGATAATAATAATATTGTACTTGTTGTTGGTGGACGTAGCCTAGGGATTGGGTGAACCATGTTAAATATTGGTGTCTTGTGTTTTTTTTTATGCGATATACTATTTTCTGGTATTGGTTATATTTGCATGTAACTATTATTTTTGTCTAAGGTTAATCCTAACACATCTAGTCTAGGATTTAAATTAATTGGCACAATAAAGAGAGAATATCCTTTGGGAATGAAAGACTTGAATCTCAAGAGAAATAGGAAAACATCAAAGAGAGGGAAGCCATCCAACAAACATACTTGTTATTTCTATGGTAAATTGGGACATACATCAAATTTTTTATGGCATGGGAAAATAATACCCAATACACAACATGCCTACAAAGGCTAATGCAACATTTTTCATCAGTATGAAAATTGTGCACATGAGTGTCAAGATATTGCAACTGAGGAAAGAGTAGAAGGATTATAGATCAAAGACTCGATCAAATCAATCATCTCCAAATATAAGAAGACACACTAGAAACAATGAGTGTGCCATTCAATTTTTCTCTACCCATGGACATAATGGTCATCTTGCATTTCACTATAAGCTAAGGACTATTTGCAAGAACATCATTGATCCATCAAACAAAGTAGGTATGATGTGCTACAAATGTCACAAGATCGGTCCTAATTCCAAAAATTGTTCGATCAAGTGCAAACCTAAGAAGCAACATCATTTCAAGAAAGGAAAGAAGAAGATCATTGGCATTTAGCAAGTTAGCAAGGACTTTGCTAAGGTATGGACAAAGAAGAAATTAGAAGATACTAAATTCAAACTGGTAGAAGTTGTGATCTTAGTGACAAATGATGTGACATCTGAATCAAACTAAGCTAACAAGATTTAGGGGGTGTTATGCAAGTAAGGGAAATCTTGTACTGGTCCTTGTATTCAAAATTATAAGTCACTAAGCATGATATCTTAAATAATTAGAAGTTGGTCACCAATCTAACATGCTTTACCTATGAATATAGGACAAGTCATCTTTATAATAATAACCATTTGATGATCCATCATAAATAATTTATCACACAAAGTCTTAGGTAGGTAAGATATGTGTTTACTATTGGAGCCTTAATGTTACTTTTTCCAATCTATAAATAGGCATGTCACATGATGATTATCACTTTGTGAATGTAAAATATCTCAATCTTTCATATTCACAAAAGCCTAGCTACCAAGTGTGATATCATTGTGATATTTCTATGTAATTATGAGAAAGAGGTAAAAGGTAACCTAAAATCTAGATATAATAAGACTAGTGCAAGTAGAAAAAACTAGTTTATCAATCTAAATGATGTCAAAAAACTATACAAAGTTGAGTTGGTTAATGGGAAGGAAAATAATCCACTGGCTTTCACACCCATTCCAGTAAGTGTTGATGAAAAGGAAATTAAGGGATCCATTTCCTCACTCCCAAGAAATTTTGTCCCTATTGAGAATATGAGTGCATTTTTGAAGGCTAGGATATGTGAGGTGGGTGATAAGGAAATCTGAATTTTGCATCAATTGTTTCATCACAATACCCATAGAATTTAGGATTTAAAGATCTAGAAGCAACTACTCTACACCATTTTGTTAATATCCCCAATTTATTTAGGGATTACTTGTGCTCAATAGGGTGCACGATGAGCACATTTGGCTCAACAAAATCTACAAGGTCACAAAGTAGGTGATCAAGAGAGTCACAAGGTTTAATAGAACTAGAATAGAGCTGACATTAAAGAAATATATGTCAATAGAAGTGGCCAAATTGAAAAGATGCCACCATCATGGATGCATGTGTTCAATAAATGACATCCATGATCAAAAGGTGAAGTACACAATAGTGGTGATTTCATAGTGGCTCTATCACTCCAATAGGGTAAATAGTGTATCAAGCAAAGAGGTGTATGGTGCACACAAAATTATCAAGCAGCACACTTCACTTTATTAGAGTGGATGGTTGTAGATGCAACTACTAGAGAATGTAAAAAAATAATGAGGGATAAAAACACACACATCTTCAAGTATGGTACTACATTGGTAAGGATATTCTTTTTCTTCAAAAATGCTTCCTTGGATTTCTAAAATTTTAATGTAAAAACAAAAATCACATTACTGTACAGATCACCACTATGTACAAGTGGAAGATGAAGGTCCTTGACTACTTGATGGATACTTCAAGAGGTTCTTATTAGATATGAAACAAAGGAAAAGGTTACCCTTGAAATTTGTTCTAGACTACAAAAAATAATTATTTTTCTTAGCAAGAATGGACATGTTAACAAAGCTAACAAAGCTGCCTTATGAGGTTGAAAAAGAGTCAATAAGAAAACAAATTGAGAAATTTTTGGCTATCTCATTGACCCTAAAGAAAAAAGGTTTGTAATGATAGAGGAGAAAATGAAATAATTGAGGGAGCAATAGGAGACAAATGTAGAAGGAAAGAAGAAGACTTGAAGAAGAGATAAATTCAAACCTCAAGATAGGTTAACAAAGAATAAGGATATGAAGAGAAAGAACCAAGAGATGAAAGTAAGGATATTCCTCAACCTTTATCAAAAAAGAAGACCAGAGAAAAGCCTAAATGGAAAAGAAAAGCCACTAGGAGAAGAATCCCCAGTACCATTAAACCCTCAATGATAGAAACATACAAGAGGAAAAAGGAAAGAAGAAGCTCCCAACCCCTCCTGAGGAAGGTAAGCCAAAGGATGAAATAGATATTGAAAGAACCAAATTGCCAAAGGAAGGTAAGAAGCTTACCTTGAAAAATATTTTGGATGATATCACGCACAATAGAATTTGTAACACATGAGGAATAGATTTACAAAGTTCAACAAAGATAATAAGGATAAGATTGTAAATTTTATTTTGTTAAGGATCATAAAATCTAGTAGAGCACCACCAAACATCAAACCTTTGGTACCAAGTGAACTGGATACAATAATTTGTAACAAATGGAAGGAATGGATCATTGAATACAAGGTCATGTTATATGAGGCTTTAGCTAAGGGAAGGACCAATTATACATATAAGAAAGAAAAGAACTAGTGGAAACATGTAAGAAGGATCTCAATATGCTAGCAAATGTGGCCTACTAACTAAAGATGAAAGAAAGAAAGAACTCCAGAATGCAAGAATATTTTGGACAAAAATTGGATGTCAAGAAAAATCAACCATAAAGAAGCACTAAGATCCAAAGATAGTGTTGTAGTCTCATGATGCAGGAGCATGCATTGCAAAATAAAAGGGGATGTGATAAAAAAAAATTTAAAATAAAAATAAAAATATTGGAGGAGAGACCAAGAACAAAAATTGGAGGAAAAATAATTAAAATAATTTAAAATGGAGAAAAAGGCTTTTTCATTTATCGAGGTGCATAGATGGAATGCACAAAAAAATATAAAAAGTGGTATTTCATTTCTCAAGTGTGTAGGTGGCATTATAGAAGTTTGTGGAAAGTTTTCTAAATCATGCATTTAATATTTGTTTTGATCCACAAAGGCAATGCAATTTTCTAACTGGACCACATTGTGGTGACTAGTTGTAATTGGGTGGGATTTTAATATTTTTTGTAAGGTAGTTGCATTTACCTTTTATCCCACATTGGTTGTGTTTGTAATATCTTGGATTGTAAGTGCCTATATAAGAAAGGTATATGAGCATTTGTTATCAAGCTTTGGAGGTGAAAGATCTTAGTGTATAAGAACTTGGTTGGGAAGTTGTTCATGGTGAAGCTCTTTGGTTGTAATATCTTCTTGTGGAATATCTTAACTTTGTTTGGAAACTCTTATTTTTGGATTCTCTCATCTTGAATGGTTTGTAAGCTTCATTTAAAGAAGTTATACTTGTTATGTCATCTTGTTGATGGTGTATAGAGTTTTTGTATAGTAAAATCATGCTTTATGAAGCATTTCATCTTCTCTTTGTCTCCATGTTGTTAAGTATTTTGGTTGTCAATTGGTAAGGGTGGTGTGGCCCTTCATCAATGGTATCAAAGAAAGATTTTTTGAGTGTGTTGATAGATCACTGAACATGATGTATTTTGCACCAAGACCTTGGGTTGGATTAAGTTTGTCAAGAAGGACTTCTTGATTGTGTAGACAAATTGCTAACCGTGAGGCAGTTTTCATGAGGTACTTGGGTTGAGTGAAGTTTGTCTAATGAGGAATTGATTATAAAGAAGAGAATGAAGAAGGTGACATTTCTGATTGGATAGATTTTGAGGATTCCTAGACTTGAGAGATTTAGAAATAGAATGCAAGAAGAAATATTACTGGATTTATAGCAGTGAATAAATGAAATAGAAGAAAATTTGTGAAAGAGAGGAGTTATTCATCAAAATAAAAGAAATTTTGATAATTCTTTGGATGTTGAAAAGAAAGAAGATCTAGTGGGGGATTATGCATGTGGTACTATAGAAGAGGAAGAGCATGCAAATGAAAATATTTGTGAACATTGAGTTGAAGAAGATGAAAGAGAAGAGGAAGAGCATGAAGATGACAATATTTGCAAGCCAAAAGTAGATGAATATGTTTTTTCAATGAAGGATGCAGTAATAGAAGAAGAGTACAATGCCTTGGTTGGAGATCAAATAAGCGAAGTAGTTACATCCCTTATTGAAGACTCAAAAGGAGGAAACAAAGATGAATTTGCAAAGGAGTATTATTAGAAGCAGGTACTTGTTCCAACTAGATGTTGGAAAAGAAGAAAGCAAGAAATATATCGGTAATAGATACTTGTTCCAGCTAGGTGTTCAAAGAGAGGGAAAAACACAATAGAGACTACTTTATTTTGTGAGCTCATATATTTCCTTATTTCTTATTTTCCAACATGTTGTGGTTTCACAACACACACCCCATTTCAAGGAGAAATGGGGACCCCCTAGTATAATTTTTAGCTTTCATATCCCTAGTCTAGGGTTTGAGTCTTTTTAAGGTTTCATCTGGTGTTTTTGCTTAGCTTTGCTCTCTACCGAAAAACTCTTTTTTTTGGAAACTGGAGATTTTAAGGAAAAAAATCATTTTTTATGCTTAGGGGTGCACTAGTGTGCTAGTTGCATGAAGAAAGAGCACATCCCTCTTGCAAGTGTGCACATGCGCAAGTGTGCACCTCTAAGAGGTGCTCTCGATCTCGAGCCTATAAATCCAAGGATCCCACCCATTTCTTTCTTCCATCAACTAGTGAGTGCACCTTCACAACCTTGAGGTGCACTTCATCACCTAAACACATAACACAGACATGTTAAACATTGAAAGGGAAAGGTGCGCACCATGCACTCCCTCAAGGTGTGTGAAAGTGTGCTCCCTCAAGGTGCACAAGGTGCACACCTTTTTTTGCAAAACCTTAATAAAAGATTAAGAAAAAATTAGAGATTAACAAGTCATCGCCTATTGAAAGGTGCACATGTGTGCACCTATCCAAGGTGCACACATGCGAACCTTTCAAAAGATAAGCATCCCATATGCAAGTATAGAGAAGGGTGCACACATAGCACACCTCACAAGGTGCACTAAGTGCACACCCCTTTCAAAACTTCAATTTCCTTAGCATACTATAAGGGTGCACACTATGTGCATCCCACAAGGTGCACTGTGTGCACCCCCTTAGTGTTGAATTTTTTTTTTTGGGTAAGTCACACCTAACCCACCCTCAAGGTGTGCAACATGCACCAAATTCTTCTCTTCTAGAGGTGTTTTAAGCACTTTTAGGTGCTTTTAATAGTTTTTAGGTGTTAGGCTTTCTAGATTATGTTTTTGTCATAAGTAGGGTTTGTTTTAGCTAATTTATTTAACCTTCCAAACTAGTGGGTGTCTATTTTTGGTAGATAAAATGGCTTCCTCTTCATCTTCCCTCCCTATAAAGATGGGTCTGAAACTAGTGGTCTTCAAATTTCAAGGTGTTCCATCGAAGTTACACTTCCAAGTTGCATATTCAGAGATCCAAGACATGGAGCTAGGCCATATTGACTGAAACACATTCCTAGTCCTATGTAATAAAGCAACCAAGAGGTCTCCAATGGTATCTACACTTATCAGATCAGGGCTAGTTAATGCAGCATCACACCCAATTTCAATATAGTCTTCTGAGTTAATCATGGCATTAGTAGTAAACTATGTTTCACGGGAGAGAGTTGTAAAAAGCATAACCGGAGAGATCATCCTAGATCTAAGGCCTAAGAACATCGAGAATTTTTTTCATCTTCCTAGGAAAGATTAGTATATTAGGTTAACATATCATCAAGTAGAAAGGTGGAATAGAGAGCATAGAGAGGAAGCATCAGAAATTATTCAATCTTTTTATCTTATTGATAGGACTCCTCTTGGGAAAAAAGAAGGAAAAGTAGATATGACTAGGGGCTATATGAAAGATGATATCAGACATTATATAGTGCTCTTGAGTAGAGTCATAGGATTACCACTAGCAGGACACTTGAATATATGGATGGTACACTTTATTGAGACCATCAAAATAGCGAAGATGCCAATTGATTGGGCTTCAATTCTTAGTGAGAATTTAGATGAAAAGTTGGTGGCAGTCAAGAACAACCAAAGGTTTTATATGACATCTTATTTGGTATATCTATTAGCTGCAAGAGAAACAAATTATTCAAGATTGTTCAAAAGGGGCAATTTGCAAGATGCAAATGCATAGCCTTATGTTGTATACCCCCATTTGGTAAGGTAAAAGCTTTTAGATCACAACAAGGAATACAAAATAGTGAATGATGCCTTCATTTTTGTAATCATTTAGTTCATTGATGGAGATAATGTGAAAAGGATGTCAAAAGAGGCAACAGCAAAGATTACAGAAATCGGCGCCTATTACATCCTGTTTAAAACATTCACTTATTTAAGGGTAGTTGGTATGACTGTTAATCCAAAGAAGATCCCTAGGTATCCATGTGACAAACTCATATTGTTGGAGATTGCAAGACAACTCTAATCCACATATGAAAGAGTAAAGAAGCAACATAAGAAGACCTAAGTATGTCCCATCACTATAAGTTCGTTCAGTGTTAACCGAAAGCAAGATATTGTGACTTTTAAGTTTGAGTGGGATCAGTATCCCTTGGAGGATTACAACTCTCCTCATCCCTATTTTGATAACATTAGAAGAGTTCAATACTTGTCAAGAAAACAATTCCAACATAAAGATCCCATAGAGGATCATTGGATGAATGTAGTGGATGACTACAAAAAATGAATAAGGGATTATTATAGGATGACTCTCTATTTGGTAGACAGTGCTTTGAAAAAGAAGGTCCCATTAAAGATCATGCAGGAGGACACTAAAGAGGTCTTAGATCCCTTCTATAATAGAGATAAGATATATGATCAGCCTATCATAAATGTAGAGATTGATAGAAAAGAAAATGCAAATATTAATCATAGGGCAAGGCATGTCATCCAATTAACCAAGGATTGGATCAAGAGACCATTCAAGCTAAGATCTAATTCCATGAACTATAGTTTCCAAGCTACAGCTTGCCTAGGGAAAGGTAGAGGAGCGAAGTTGACAATGCCAACATTTATAGCTCAATCTCTAGTAAGGCCAAAAATAGTACATCAACTTGATAGAGAAGTTGGATACTTTTGGACATAGAAGGGTAAAAATAAAAGGAAAAGAACTTCCCCTCAACAAGTTGAGCCTAAAGAAGAGCCAACTCAAGAACCAGAGCACCAAGGGGTAGAGAATGTACAAGGGGCATAAAATGTAGAAGTCATCCAGACTCAAGATAATCCTCTAGTGCCACCACCAGAACAAGGGCAAGGAGTTGAAATAGAAGCATAGGAAGTTTCGCCTCTTGTACAAGAGGAAGAATCCTCTCCATTGGCTCCCAAGAAAAGAAAGATGAAAACTTCAGTTAAAAGGAGAAAAAAGGTGATAAGAAAGGTTATTGTAGAGAATGTACAAGGGGCAGAAAATGTAGAAGTCATCCAGACTCAGGATAATCCTCTAGTGCCACCACCATAACAAGGGCAAGGAGTTGAAATAGAAGCATAGGAAGTGTCTCCTCCTACACAAGAGGAAGAATCCTCTCCATTGGCTCCCAAGAAAAGAAAGATGAAAAATCTAGTTAAAAGGAAACAAAAGGTGATAAGAAAGGTTATTCCTTTTCCATCAGTCCCAAAAGTTATTCTAGAAGAGGAAGAAGAAGATGATGAAGATGAAGAAGATAACCTTCCCTTAAGTCAAAGGACTCATCTTGCTAGGGCTACAGAGGTAGAATGGAGAAGAAGCTCTAATATAACATCACCATCCATTCCTACATAGCCTATTCAAGCTACAAATTTGGAGGATGAATTACAACAATGGATTGATGAGCAAGAGGATGAAGGGGTTGATTTATTTAAGATGTTAAATTTTCATTTCATGTTGGTAGGCATTGAGTTAGTAGGTGACAAGATAAGGGATACCCCAACAAATCAACCTTCTCAAGAGGATTAGAGTCAATTACCACCTTAGTCACTAGGAACTTTAATTGCTCCACCATCATCAAGTCAAGATTTATCTTGCTTGGATAAAGGTTTGATACTCCTCTCCCTCTAGGTAATGAAGAATAGGTACAAGTTGAACAGGAAAAAGAGTCACAACAAATACCTGCCAATGAAGTATCAGAGGAGGGGAAAATGTATGAGGAACCTCAATAGACTTCCCAAGATACAAAGATGAGGACTATGGACTCGATAGACACAGAGATGCCTGAGGTGGATCTCTCACAAAAGGAGGAGACTCTAAAGAGGAGTGATAGGGGAAAAAGCCTAGCGATACAAGTTACTTCTTCATCTATGGGTAAATCTCTTATGGAAGATACTCTAAGATGGTTGAGGAAAGAGGTGATGGTTAGATACAAAAGGCAGCTATATTGTACTGAAGAAGAGGGAATGGGAGAATTAATTGAAGCTCTCAAGAAACTTGAGCCACCCCTAGGTGATGCATGAACACTAGCCTTTGTAATGAGTGATCAAAATCAGGACTTGTTCACCCATGTTGTTATCCCTCCTCCACATATAGATATTGAGGATTTGACCCCAAAATATTATCAAATCAAGGAGGTCTTGCTTTGAAAACCCACTGCAAAAACTACCAAATTGATGGTTACTACTAGAATCAAAGAAGTGCTTAGGCACTTGGAATAGGACGAGTTTGAATTGTTAAACCTCTTGAAGAAAAATGAGATCCTAAGAGGTTATTTGAATGAAGTAGTTGGTCTTTTGGATCCTAAAAATTTTGAGGAGACTCTAAATGTAGCACTTGATAAGAGGGATAAGGAGATTACACAATTAGATCTAGTTTTGAAGGCTTGTCAGCAATGGTGGGAAAGTTTTGAAGAAAAAGGTGTGCAGATCATACAAGGAAATATTAAATTCTTACATCACATGTAGAATAATGTAGATAAGTTAATTTCTATATTAAACCAAGATTTTGGGTTAATGGATATAGTATATACCTGAGGTAAAGACCTACAATCATTACAATCAATAAAGGGTCAACAATATCAAATGTTGATGGGTGTATATACTACAGAATAATTAGATAAGATAGATGATTGGATAGAAAAGATTTCAGATGGTAATAAAGTAATGGAAACATTACATGTGAATATTCATAAGCTCAAGGATCAAAACCAAGTGTAGATTTTGGAGGCAGAGAGACATTACAACGATGCTTTCTTGGACATTTTTGAAGATGATTCAAGGGATAAATTTATGATTATACAAGAAGTTGTTGAGAAATTTTTGAAGACTTTTGAAGAAGCTTCCACTGATGAGGATATCAGACAGGCATTTAAGACCAAAGAGACATTACTAGAATTGGATGTGAAATTGGGAGATTTTGCTAAGACATGCATAGAGGTGGGAAACTATAGGGAAAAATTAAAGGATAAATATGATGCTTTAGATTCTATGGATGCAACCCAAGTGATCGAGATTATAGAGAAATTAAAGAGAAAATACCCAAACATAGCTCTATTATGAAGGGCAACAAAACCTAGAAGCTAGAATTTTAGTTTTGACACTTGGTAAAATTTTACATTTTTTGGACCAATCTTCTGAGGTGCGCAAGGTGCATTTCTCCAAAGGTGCACTAGAAGTTTTTGAAGAATTCAGAGTTGCCCTAACAATTAACTACCAATTCCAAATTTCAAACTTTACATTCATTAAAAATGCATTCTGGCTGTAGTTTAACTCCTACAAACCTCTAGAGAAGGTTGAGCTTCTATTTTTGGCATCTCTAGAGACTCCTACATCATCTAATGTCTTTCTTCTTATTTTCTCATGATTTCTTTATTTTAAGACATGTAAAGGCTCATGTTCCTATTAAATGATATAAATAAGGGTGGAGTCCTACTTAGTTGTTGGAATATTCAAAATGGGAAGAGTACTTCTGAGAGGGGGGGGGTGAATAAGAAGTAATACTCTTGTACCTTTTCAAAATCCTTTTTAAAAAAATAACTAAAAGTAAATTTCATGCATGTAAATACATCAAATAACCATAAAGTAAACACATGACACCAAAATTTTGGTAACCAAAAAATCCTCCAAGAATAAGAAGGTAAAACTGGGGTGGGGATGATACCCACAAAATCACTGCAACAATAATTGTTTGACCACTTTTGATGGTTTACCTTGTTAAAGGCCTGCCCTATTAAAGGCTTTACACTATGTCAATAGTGACCTAGTTAGAGGATTTACAAACACTTTTCATAAAGTGTCACCCTATTAAAGGATTTAGTCACCCCTACAAAGGATCTACAAAGTAGCTATTAGGCTAACCTATCATCATAGGGTTTTCACTATCTAATACAATCGTAAGAGAGTATTGGAAATCCTTTGACCTAATTGCTTACAATCTTCAATTGTTGATTTTAGGCACTTGATCTGCTCACTTTGATGTGATCCTTGCTTGATCTGATATTTGTTTGTATCTCTTGCTTTATTCTGATCAACTAGATATGTAATTATTGCTCTGTTCCTCACTATAGTTTACCCATACACTATTCTCATCCACACATACAATGGGGTTTTTGTCCTCCTTTTAAAGATTGCAAAGACTTAGGGTTAGGTATGGATATATGATCGATATTGAATCTTGAATTCCCACTCATTCCTTGTATTTTTCTCATTGGTTGCATGCCTTCTCCATTTTTTTGATTGGTTGCATCCTGATTGCATAGCAAATGCAAAAGATTTGATCTTATCCTTATCATCCTTTGAAATCATTCTATGTCAGCTCCAAAAATGGTTTACATCTAAGTTTGTGAGGGCACAAACTCATATGATGATTATGTGTTACTCGACACATATTGGACTACTAGTGTTCGGCACATATACTATCCTGGTTTGCTCGGCACCTATTACATTTTGTCATGCTCGACACATGTATGACTCTGGCTCACTCGACATATGTAGTGTTCTAACTTGCTGGGCATCAACTATGACTTGGCTTCTATATATCACTTGTCACCTGTATAATGCTCGGCACTTGAAGTCACTCGGCACCTATTGGAATTTTGACTTGGCACATACTATAGGTCGGCATACATAGTGTACTCATCTTCTATGTGAAAGTGGTTAAGTGTGTTGACACTCAAATGTCAAAACCATTTTAAGACCAACAATCTCCCCCTTTAACATGAGTGTCAAAAACACTTAACTAAACATTACTAATTTGTCCTTATGAGTACCCTATTGAATCTATTCTACATATGTACAAAATTTAAAAATTTGTTCATAGTACCTTGTTACTCCCCCTGAGTTGATTGTTCCTTGACATTCTTTGCCTTTGCCTTGTATCTGTAATCAGTACTTGTGTGTTGTTTTGTTCATACCTCCCTCAAAACATTATTTCTCCATCATGAAAGAATGTAATCAAAACTTAGTATTCTCCCTCTTAGATATATCTTCTTGATTGGTATTTCTCCCCCTATCTTCCTTATTGTTATTTCTCCCCCTTTTTGACACTAATGTCAAAGGGTTCTAAGGACTAATACCATATTTTGCAAAAAATGTGTTGTTTACCTCCATTATTATTTTCAAAGTTGCATCCCAATTCTCCAAAGCAATGTCTAGTGACTTGTGTTGGATGGCAATCTCTGCAACAAGATGTACAAGTCCATCTAATGTAGAAAGATTAGGATCTTTGTTTAAAACACTTTCAGCATAGACTTGTTCCTTGTGAAGGACCTCCAAATGTGGGGTTATGGGTGATTGAATCTACACTAATTTGGCCTTTATATTGGCCTCTTCACTTGCTAATGTAGCTAACTCTCTTTGAGTGCGAAGCGATTGGACAAAATGCTTCTCACTTTGAGTTGGATCTCTTGGCAGTTTCATGCTAGAAATCTTCAAATTTCTCTCCAAGCTCAATATCCTTTGATTTGTCTCTTGTGTGAAGTTGGAAAAATCACACAACTTTCTGTACAATTAGAAAATGTTCTTAAGGATAGCTTTGACCTTGTCAATTTTCTTGGCCAATTCTACATGTTCAAGTGCTATAACACTTGATAGTTTCTCATTTACCTTCCACTAAAATTTTCTCTCTAACCATTCCATAAGTTTAACATTGGTATCTCGATCTTCACTAGTCACCTGGTCAACTATATCAGATAGTTATTCTATTATGGGCTTTGCTTCATCTGGTGACTGCAAGCTAAAGGCATCCATAAAGATGTACTTAATCTCATGTAGTGCTTGCTTGAGTTTATACTCTTTTCTAAGTATTTCCTACCTCTTCCTTCTGTTTAATGCATCTTGCATTTCTATGATCTGATCCATGGTGATGGTCTTGGAGTCATAGGCAGGTATCACTATGTCTTCATCTAATTCAAGGTCTCCATAGTGAGTACCCTAGCCACTCTAGTTGATCTTGAGCCTGGTGTTGAGATTTGCAAAGGTATGGCTTCAATGCTCGGCTTCTGAAGGGTCTTTGTAGGAGTGCCTATCTTTGGTAGTTCTACCAATTTTTGTATGGTGGTCTGCTCCTTTTCTTTTGATGTATCCTCCTTCTCATTAGACTTCCCTTCTTTTTTGCTTAGCTTCTACAAAGTATCACCTGCTATTGTAGGTGGTGGAAGCATCAAAATTTTAGTGCTAGTAGTTGTATAGGTAAAAGGTGGTTCTTTTGGTTTCACCTTATCTCTTTTTAGTTTTGCTATTGCCTTCTGTAGTGAATCTACACTCACCAATATAGGGCTTGTACATAACTGTGCCTAAAGATTGGATTGGTGAAGGATCTTGGAGAGATCCTCTATAGTTAGGGGATTGATGTTCTGAGCTAAATTGTCAGGAACATCCTTGATAATTATTGTGTCTGTAGGTGTGATGGTTACATGAGGAGGGCTAGGAGGTGGCATTTTTGTGTCTTGTACACTTTTTTCCTCTTCTTGTTGTTGTTTGGTTGTTGCCATATCTTCTTCCTTTTTTGTTTCTTCCTCCTCACCTTTTTCTTTGTCCTCCTTATCTTTCTTATCTTCCTCGTCTTTCTTCCTTTCTTCATCTTATTTTGTTGTGGCTTTCTTCTCCTTCTCTTCCTCTTGCTTATCTTCTTCTCCTTTCTTTGCTTCCATTTTCTTTTCCTTGGTGCTGGCCTATGCCTTATTTGCTTCCTCTTCCTTGTCATCAATTATTTTGTAAATTGTTTTCCACAATTGTGTGGATTTATTTACTACATCCTCAATCTTTTTTTGTAGGATGTTGAAGGCTCTATATTTAGGTGTGAATTTTCCACCATGTTTCTTATTAGCCTTTTTTATTTGACCTCTTGTCAGGTCAGGCATCACTTGTGCTAAGGTAGATTCTCTAATCTCCTTTTCTATTTTTAGACAATAATGCCATTTGTTTTCAATTATCTCATATAGCCCTCTAGGCATGGTATTATCTAGCTCTAGAGGTGTATTCTTAAACTCTACCATCATGGCATATATTGATTCCTCTATTCTATTTTGTTCTTCTCTACTTCACTTGTTGAAATCAAGACTTTTCAAATCATTCAAAATTGCATTCCTAACATTTTCACAAATTTTATCTAAGGCAAATTTGGGAGGATGACTTACCACTCTAAATTGGCCAATATCCTCTGATTATTTTCTTTTCTCATCATCTGTGTCAAGTTGTGCAACATACTTTCTTCTTTTCTTTGGCACTTCATTAGTCTATTCAGTAGCCTTCTTCTTCTCTTTTGTTGCCTCTTTGGCCTTTTGTGTGGATGCCCTTGTGGTAGCTCTTGTTGCTAGTGTTGGCTTGGCTTGTGAAGGCTTAGTGACCTTCTTGGATTTGGGTTGAGCTAGAGGCTGAGTTTTAGCCTTTCTTTTCTTTTGCTCAACTAATGTAGGTTCTTTCTTCACTTCTTCTTCCTCGGCACCTTCCTCCTTGTCTTCTCCTAAGCCTTGTGTCAGCTCCACTAGGCCTTGCCCTTGCTCTTCTTCTTCTTCACTTTCTCCTTCTTCTTCTTCTTCTTCACCACTTGCTTCTCCTTCAATATTTGTCCCAAGTTTCTTCTTTACCTTCTTTACTAATTTATCTTTCTTCTTAATAATAGAGGTTGTCTTCAATTATGTTTCAACTTTTGATTTAACAACATCATATGTGCCAAAATGAGGAGCCTTCTTATCTATCTCTTTTGCAAGCAATGCTATGATTTTTGCTAAGGCTTCATCTACATCAAGTTCATATTCTAATGGCCTTAGCCATCTTACTCTTGGTATTGTTGTCTAGATGTAGGTATAATCAATGTTAACCAAAAAACATATGTCATTGATTTTTTTTCCACTAGGGAAACTGGTATTCTCACCCTTTGCTTCATGGATTTCTTAAAATCCTCAAAATAGCTTGTCATTTGGGCCTCAAAATTTTCACCCATCTGATCAATGAACTCATTAATTTGTGTGATTGCAATTTTGTTTGGGTTCCAATTCACCTTTCCAATAAAAGGAAACTCTTCCATGACATAAAAGAATATACACATAAGAACTAAACCAAATTTGCATTGAGCACCTTTTGGTCTCCTTATTGGTCCTAGGTTTTCATTTATTTGTTGCAAAATTAGTTCTGACAGATCATATGTGTAATCTTTCTTTACAAGCTTATAGGCTACATCCACAGCTATACATGGCACACTGTTCAATCTTCTGGATTGGTAGAATTTATGAGAAATCACTCTCACAAAAAAATCTAGAAGAGGATCAGTTACAGTATTAATAGCCATACCCCTATTATTCCATTTGACTCATGTATTCCTTTCAATGATCTCTTTGGAATCACTGCGTAGGGTCTTAGGCCGATCTAGGGTTGGGGAACCTGTAACCCTATGCACTATCCCTTTTTTAATCTTTACTAGTCTTGTTTCCAACCAAAAACATCTATTGTGAATTATGTCCAAGACAATCCATATCCATTCAGTTTTGAAACTAGTAGGGTAAACTAGGGCATTGGTCAAACCCTTTTTCTCAACAATCTGGAATTTTTCCTTTAGAATTTTGTTCTGACATAGTTTATCATAGGCTTTGAATATCTCTAGATCACCTACTACAACTATCTTGCAGTTATAACACTTTCTCACATCTTGTACCATGACAAAATTTGGTGGAATGATGGACAATGCATCAACTGGATCATTTTTGTAGGCAACTTTTGGGATTGGCCTAAACTCAGGTTGTTTGACCTCATTACTAACTAACTGAACCTTATGACCTTCCTTTCCTTTGGGGTTTCTTGAACTAGAAGCCATTATACTGAACTAAGGTTTTAATGTATTAAAAACTTTAACACTACGTAGCTTGGCACTTGATAAATACCTTAGATCCTTGAAATGTATGTTGAAACACTATTGAGATTGATGCAAATGGCTTCAAGGTTGTTGTATGATTGCCTCTCCTCTTTTCTTGTCTTTGCTCTATGTTCAAATGGCTTGAAATAGATCAAAATTTGACCTTATACTTGTCAAAACCTAGCATTAAATGCTTCGTGCATACATTTGTAAACTCAACACTTGAAGGATTCAACATGACTCGACTCCCATTGTAATTTTTTTTAACTTGCCTTCCACTATATTTCTACTTCACTCAACTTCCATTGACATATCTCACCTCGGCATCAACCATCAACTCGATCACTATTAGCAACTTAGCATCCATTGGAGCTTTACTCGGCATCTGAGGATAATTCAGTAGTATTTGCAAAAACTTCAAATTTTGACTTGGCATCTTTGCTTATGCAAATTTCTTCCTTGCAATACTTCTTTGTCTTGGAACTGATGTATGATATAACTCTGTATATCTATTCCATACACTTATTCTTTCTTAGTTGGATGAGATGTGATCACTTGACCTCTTGGGTGAAGTGATCTATCCATTTGATGTGCTACACTCATCTTTCTTTTTCCAAGTTTTGTTCATTTTCCCTCTTATTTGTTCAACATTAACCTTTTCTTTTCCTTTGTTGACATTTTTCTTGGGTGCTTTTGACTTTGTTGGGCAATTCCTGGTGATATAACCAATTTTCCAGCAACTGAAACATGTAGTTTGACTTAACAATCTGCTATAATTTCCTCTAAAATGTGTCCTTATGCAATTTTAAGGAATGTGTCCATACTCCTGACAGTAGTGACAGCTATACCTGGTGTTGCAATGCCAATTGTAGTGATGACCATGGTTGTTTCCGTTTGTAGGCTGATTAGGTGTCCACATAGACTTTGATTTGTATTCAAATGCTCTATGTCCATATTTTTTGTAGTTGTAGCAGTGACCTTCAAATCTTGGTGTCCTCATGGACTTGGTTCTATATTCATGTGCTTGATGTCCTTGCTTTTTGCACTTGTGACAAAAGCTTTCATTTATAGGCTTATCATGTTGATGTTGTTCTTTCTCCTACATACATTAGAAGTATGTCCCTTTTTACCATAGAAATGACAAGTAGGTTTAGTGTTCTTACCTTTGTTACTCCTTTCGTCTGCAGTCTTGGATGATTCTCCTTGCTCAGTGTTGGTTTAACCAAGTCTTGAAGTATCATTACTAGCCCTTGGTGGTTTTAGTAGTTGCTCAAAGTAATTGATAGCCTCATTGGATTTTTTGAAGCTTTTTGCTATCTCCTTCTCTCTTTTTAGGTCATTTTGAAGTTGATCATTTTGTATCTTCAATGTAGTGATCTCAATGTCCTTCATGTTCAATTCATGATGAGCATTCATCATTTGGCTTAAGGTGTCAAGCTACATGTATGAGATTCTTTCAAACTCAGTTGTCTTCTCCTCCAGTCTATCGGTAAGATTTCTCTTGTCATCTTCTATCATGACCTTGTCTTCAATGGCTCTCTTCTTTTGTTTAGTCACTTCACAAAGCATTATGGCTTGTGACTCTTGTTCAAGCTTGAGTAATCTAATTTCTTCAGCTTGTGCTCTATTTTTCTCCATCAATTCAGCTATTGTTGCATCAAATTCCTTGGAATCTCCATTGGAAGACACTTGTGTGGTATCAATCTCTTTGTAGTGTATGTCATTTTCAGCTATGGCCAAATCCTTCCTTCTTTTTAAGGACTTTCTCAATTCTTCTTTGGCTTCTTGCAGTTTGTGTAGAGTGAGGTGCACATCAATCACTTGATTGTCTATGATCTTCCCAAGTTTGAAGACTTCTATCTTCAGACCTTTTCTCTAAGTTATTAGGCTTCTCCTTGTGAGAACCTAGTGCTCTGATACCAATTGTTGGAATATTCAAAATGGGAAGATTACTTCTAAGAGGGGGGTTTGAATCAAAAGTAAACACTTGTACCTTTTCAAAATCCTTTTAAAACAAATAACTAAAAGTAAATTGCATGCATGTAAATACATCAAATAAACATAAAGTAAACACATGACACCAAAATTTTTGTAACCCAGAAACCCTCCAAGAATAAGAAGGTAAAACTAGGGTGGGGATGATACCCACAAAATCATTGCAGCAATAATTGTTTGACCACTTCTGATGGTCTGCCCTGTGAAAGGCCTGCCCTATTAAAGGATTTACACTGTGTCAATAGTGACCTAGTTAGAGGATTTACAAACACTTTACATGAAGTGTCACCCTGTTAAAGGATTTAGTCACCTCTATAAAGGATCTACAAAGTAGTTGTTAGGCTAACCTATCATCATAGGGTTTTCGCTATCTAATACAATGGTAAGAGAGTATTAGAAATCATTTGACCTGATTGCTTACAATCTTCAATTTCTAATTTCAGGCACTTGATCTACTCACTCTAATGTGATCCTTCCTTTTTCTGATATTTATTTGTGTCCCTTACTTTGTTCTGATCAACTAGATATGTAATTGCTGCTTCATTCCTCACTCTTGTTTACCCATACACTATTCTCATCCACACATACAATGGGGTTTTCATCCTCCTTTTAAAGATTGTGAATACTTAGGGTTAGGTATGGATCTACAATCCATATTGAATCTTGAATTCCCGGTCATTCCTTGCATTTTTCTCATTGGTTGCATGCCTTCTCTATTTTTATGATTTGTTGCATGCTGATTACATTGGAAATGCAAAAGATTTGATCTTATCCTTATCATCCTTTGAAATCCTTCTATTTTGGCTCCAAAAAAGATTTACATCTGAGTTTGTGAGGGAACAAACGCATATGCTAATTTTATGTTACTCAGCACATACTAGACTACTGGTGCTCAGCACATATACTATCCTAGTTTGCTCGGCACCTATTACATTATACTGTACTTGGCACATATATGACTCTTGCTCACTTAGCATATGTAGCATTTTGACTTTCTTGACATCAACTGTGACTTGGTACCTGTATATCACTCGACACTTGTATAATGCTTGGCACTTGAAGTCACTTGACACTTGTTGGAATTTTGACTCATCGCATACTGTAGCTCAACATACATAGTGTACTCAGCTTCTATGTAAAAGTGGTTAAGTGTGTTGACACTCAAATGTCAAAACCATTCTAAGACCAACATTAGCATTAGTTAGAGAGTTAGTTTGTACATAAATAGATTTTTTTTATTAGTTTAGAAGCATATATTTTCATAAAGAGATCTCTCACTCTCAAAACAAATTTAGGAGATGATTTCTTATTAATTCAAGAATGTAATATGTATTTCAAGCCATTATTTTGATGAAATAATATATGATATTGGTTCTCTCATTCAGAGTGTAGTTATTCTTGCCTAAATGTGTTATATTTTGTAAGTGTATGTTCATGAAGTGTAATCAAGCCAATAGTTTTATTGCATTATTTTGATTGAGCGATCTTTTAATTCTAGTGTTTTCCATGTGTCTACAAATTTTTTTGATGTACTTAGTTGGAGAAGAGATCGCCCTATTGTTCTTGCATAGCTTTTTGTCTCACATGAGTACACTTTCCATGGCCTTGTGATTTGATGCAAAATGAAACATCTTACAGTTACTAAATTCTCATTGACGATTGCATCAGTGGAGTTAAGGAAGTGTTGTTCCTATTTTCAGTGGTTACCTACCAATGTTTTCAAAGGTTTAACTCACAAATGTGTTGTTTCCATGCCTTATGTTCATTAGGTATTTACTTCTCAATTCATTTGCTTAAACTTCTTGTTACCCTATCTTTGTTATTTTCTTTTACAAACACTTGGTTAATTTAGGAATTCATATAGTTGCATAGTTAAAACTGCATTCATTTAAAATAGAAAAATAGAAAAATATATTCTTTTTGTGTGGTTACTTTTTTTTAGATAGCAAGCGAATTAAAGATCTTATCTGTAATTGGTTGAACTAGCAAAGGCCTCCTCGTGAACACTCACATTTATCTTCTATTGAGCAGATTCTAGTAGGTCACAAGATCGCCCAGAACCTTGGAGTTGATCCCAGATTGGCTTTTCAAGAGATAGGTTCGAAAGGATTCCTATTGTTAAGCATTGTGCAAACTGATAGCTCAACACAACATCTAGTTAGAACAAGTATCTACTTTTGACAATACTCCTATGCAATTAACTGTGTCCAAGTATAACTCTCATTCTCCTCCAATCTTGTAGAATCTAATGCACCTATAATATACCCTCTAACGCCATACAAATATTTCTTTTAATATAGAATATCACTTACAAGATCCATATGTAAATCACCACTCTATATTATCTATGCAAGTGGTCCTAGAAATGATTTTGAACTGAAGCGGTTGGATAATAGAGAAATAAGTAGTGCCAAATTAGAAGATTTTGTTGAACAATTGAAGAACATCATGAGGAGGTGAGGAAGCACATTACAAAGATGAATACACAATATAAGGCTAAAGAATATGTTAAAAGGATGCATACAGAATTTCATATTAGAGATGAAGCCATGGTTCATTTGAGGAAGGAAAGGTTACCAATGGATACATATAATAAGCTAAAAATGAAGAAGTTTGGAGCATGCAAGATAGTGAAAAGGCGTGATTTTGGAAATGCCTATGAAGGAGAGTTGCTAGCTGAACTAAACATTTCACCAATGTTTAACATTTTAGATTTGACATAATATTATGATGGAGGTGATGGAGATGACACTACAGAAGCTTAGTGGAGTATTTCAGCATCTACTTTAGCTATAAAGGAGACTAGGGAGATATTGGAAAGTCATGTGAGAAGAAGGACAAGGAGCATAACATATGAAGAGTATTTAGTCAAATGAAAAAGGAGGCTAGTGGAGGATTCCTCATGGCTAGCATGAGAGGAGATTAATCATCCTAGTTTTCCTTTGACTACCTAAGATATAATAGGGTTACTTCTTGAATTACCCTGGGTGTCCGATGCAGGAGCGTCCTAGGTGTAAACAAAATCTTGCATCACCCAAAAATATTTCTATTTCTAGTTTTCCAATTTTGTGTTTTTAATAAAGGCTATTCTTGTATAAAGTTTCTATTTGATGGAGATTGCTATTTTTAATAAGTTGGTATTATTTGCTTTGATTGTTCTAATCTCATATGTGGAGGTTCATCTTATACATATCAATCTGTCAGTTGAATTTTAATGTCATATCATATGTATTGGTATATTCATTGCAGATTTTCAATATGATTTTTGGCTATCCAAACTTCAGGACAAGCGATGAAGGTCTAAATGGATCTAAAATGAGGAAAAACCTTTACTGATGGATGCTTGTTCCATTAGCCATCTTAGATCACTAGTTGAGGATTCCATAATGGAGTTATAATAGCTCATTGGGTCAATGGTTTTCTAGTTATGATCTCCAAAAGTGGACACATCCAAAATGTAATTTGTGAATTGTCTTGATTCAATCCTATGTAATAAAGTGTAATGGAATAATATATCATGAGGTTGGTAAGCCTTAAGGGTTAGGTCTTAGTATCTAGAACCTTCTCGAGTGGTTAAAAGTGTCTAAATAAGGAAGGCTTGTAGGTTATCAAGGGTAGTTCCAAGTGATAGTTGCAACTCTATCTTGCATACTATTGTAAGGAAGGAACCCATGTGGATTTGCATATGGTAATTTTGTAATTACATATTTACAATAATAATAAGAAATTCATATATTGTTCTCTCAATCTATATTGTTTATTTATTTTTGTTGTGTGTTGTGGTATCAAGGGGAGCACCTTTCATCATCTCAGAAGAAAATATATGTGAAAAAGTACCTAGTGAGTTTGTCTCACATGCATACATCTCAACAAGGGAACAAGGATCACAAAAGAATATTGGTGTACAAGCTAAAAAATAGACCAAGCACAAGGCACCTATGAATCAAGATTTGAACAAAGAGACCTTAGACTTCATAGAAGAGAAGAAAGAAGAGGAGGAAGAGAAACACCCAAAGGAAGAAGGTCAAGGAAAGAAAGGTGATTCACAAATGGAAGAAACCCATTTGGAAATAATCAATATCACTAAGATGAACTCAAGTTTTGAGAATGACAAAGAGAAAAATAAAGAAGATATAGAAGGTCAGCCCCAAACTAATGAAGAGAAAATAAAGAAGTAGAGAAAGAAAAAGTCCCTAAATGGGATGTCACACCTATGGAGAATCAAATACCTCTGATGAAAATCCCCAAAGATACCATGAAAAAAGCCAACACAAAGGAATAACATACAAGGAAAATAGAGATAGAACCAAGAAAACAAGAGTTTCCATCATCATAAAAGAGTGGATGAAAATTGAGACATTGTTGTCTAGTAGTTAGTCTAGAGGAAAAAGGATTTTGAAGAATCCCAACAAAGGAAAGAGGATGTGATGTGTGATTTAGAAGAGGAGTCATATAAATAGAAAAGGCATAAAAGCGAGATAAGATTCCCCTGAACTGGCATCATTTTCTACACCTAAGGGTGAGGGAGATCTATATGAAGTTAACATTGAATAAGTAATAAAAAAAACAAGCCATACTTGATAAAGAAAATGAAATCAAAAAGTGGTTTAATGAGCTAGATGATAGGGAGGTGTACAAGTATATAAAACTTGAGGAAAAGTATAAGAAATTACAACTATCTATTAAAAGACACAAGAGGGAAAACACACTCATAAAGGCTAAAGATATCAAGGAACTAGCACCTGGTGGAGCCTTGTATAAGGTGGATGATGATCTAATCAATCAAATCAAATGTCTCATAGACCATCTCTAAAAAAATGAAAAAGAGATAACAAGGGTTGTTAAACAACACATTTTAGTGAAAAATATAGAGAAGAAAATAAGTCTTATTCAAGACAAGAAAGGGGAGCTAACAATCCTCAAGGATGAGATGTCAGAAACAGTCAATGTCATCAATCTCATGTTCCAAAATCTATGCACAACAAACACCTTAATTAGTGACTTAGAACAAAGAAGAGATAAATCTCAATAGGAGCTTGATGAAGCCATCTAGTCTTATCATCCATTATCTAGATCAATCTCAAAGTATGCCACAAATGTATAGGATACCATGTATTTGGTAAATCAACTATAGGCATAGGAGGAAGGTGTTGGTCTGATTTTTTACAAAGTAAATTTTTTTTAATCTTGGTTTTTAAAAAAATTAGAATTGAATCCTTTTCTTTCCTCCTAGGGTTTTTGTGTTTTTGGCCTTACAATTTTTAATAACCCTTGAAAAACCCTATCAAGCCCTAAGTCTTGTTTCTTTTTGAATTTATTCAGGTGCGAAGCTTTTCAAAATTTGAATATTCCTTGATCCGTTTAATTTTTTCGTGCCCCAAGTTCCTTTTAACCTTTTTGTTTCACACCATCTGATCTTTATAAGATATATGGCTATCACATCATCACTATGTGAAGATGCAAGTGCTTTACTAATAGCAACATAGTGACTGCCCTAAAATTGACTAGCGGTGTCATGAAGCTTTTCAAAATTTGAATATTCCTTGGAACCTTTGTAAGCAATCTTAGTTTCTACAAACTATATACAGTATGCATCCAAAGAAGGTGTTCTCTAGGCAGAAGGATTATTTGGCTAGAAATATTCATGATGACTTGCTTGAATTGCTCCTTGAATCTACGATTGAAACTATGGAAGTTAAAAAGTTAACTTCATTAAAATCTAGGCTTAAAATCACAGATAGATTATATGATAAGGGGAACTAGGTTTAGGATGCCAAAACTTCTCAAACTGATCTTTCTCTATTCCAGAAATAGTTTTCAGAAACAAATCTATTTGTCCCACATGCCAATATTTGGAATTTTGATTTAGGAAAGTTAGTTGTTCCAAGTGTTTTTATAGATTATGACCTCCTTGAAGCTATTGCAAAAAATTATGATCAAGCAATAAGAGTGGTGAGAAGAATTGATGGTGAAATTTTGATCACAATCAACCTAAAGGAAATTTGACAATTATTTGGTTTAGGGCCTCTCACTGACTATCATGTACCCATCAACCTACAAGAATTAGAGAAAGAGTATCTATTGAAGAAGGATGCAATTAGGCAGGATGCATTGAGGGCATATATAGGGAAAATTGGAACTTTGCCAGCAATAATAGCATCCTCTAGGGAACCCTTCAAAACAATGTATTTCAATACCAAGGTTGTGGAGGCATATAGGACTCTGTGTAGAGTTTTTGGTGAAGATGAAGAGGAGTCTATGCCCATACATTTTATGTACATGATCACTCTTCCTCTTTTGGTGTGGACATTATTGTTTATTTTTCCTCTTATTTATCGGAACTAATTCACAATGGCCTAGTTGGGATTGCAAAAGGCAAGGTGGAGAAGATTTTTAGTCACTGTTCTTTGTTAATGCATATGTTTTTGTTCAAGGGAGTAATGTATTTTGGTAAAGAGATGAAATTGAATAGGGAATAGGATGGGGAGGCACTGCAAGTCCAATTATGGAGTGCAGATATGACCTAGGAAGTAAGAAAAGCTAGTTTTGTTGATAGGTACTTTGCTTCAAAGTTAAGGTGCCTATTATTAAGTGACAATCCCAGAGTACCCAAGGCATTGCCAAATCTTATTAGGCCCCTAGACAATCCTATTGGTTTGAAAGTTTCATATAATTAGGGAGACATCATCCCATATTCAGCCTCAACTATCATTAGGATTTATGGTTTAGAGGTACTCCCCATGTGTTACCTTACCAAGTTCCTTTAAAGGTAGGAGTAGCTGAATTTTTGTGGTAGCTAGGAGGATTAGAGGAAACTTATTTGTTGAAAAGGTCAAGAGGGTCAATATTCCCAACTTGCACTGTAGCCCACCAATTTCTAATCACAAAAGGGGTTTGGCTTTCTCTACATAAAATATTAGATCAGTATAAGATGGTTGTCTCTAATCCTCATTTTTGTGACACTAAGGGATTTTATAACTTGGCTTTTAGCCACAAAGTTACGCTTGGAAAAATTGAACATGAATTTTATTTTCCTAAAGACATAGTAAGAAATGAATACTCCTTGCAAGAACAAGAAACTAAGAAATAAAAATGGAGAGTGTTCTCAAGGGTTTGGATTTTATTCTTTGTTTTGATGAAAATTATAGTCCTCTAGGTAATGCCATTACAGAGGCAGATAGAATAAATAAACTCATGCTTATTTTTTTGGAAACAATGGAAACTATGAATGAGAAGAAGCAAGTTTTTATTAATTCTTTTCCAGATAAGGCTAAGCAGCTAATAAGGAGAATGAGATTCACCCCCAATCTAGGGGCAGGGCAATTGATTGTCTAGAAAAGGCCAAGGTACACTATCATTCAAAATAAGAAGACCATTGTGGACAAAGGCAAACAAATAATTGGATCCACTAGTGTTGTCTTGGAAGAGAGACCTCCTAAGCTCTCCCCTAAGAGGTGAAAAATAATAAAGGAACAAGATCCTCACATTGAGGAATATTCACCTTCACAATCCCCATTAAGGGTTGAACAGGAACAACTTACTAGAGAGAAAATTGAACAACTGGGGTCACAAGGAGGAGATTTCATTACTCAGGAAGAAATAGATGAAGGAGATCCCTAGGAGCCTCCTATGCCAAGTTTAGATTTAACAATAGCAAATTATAAAGGAAGGGAATTAGACCCTATGTTAGAGCAAGCTAGTCATCAATTTTTTTTAGATGATAATTTTGTTAAATCTAGAGCCTTCCACCAATTTGCATGGTGATAAATTGTAGGAAAATAGGAGGAAAGGTGTAACAAGTTGAGAATAGAGCATCCTGGACTAGAGGAAGCAGCCTTTAAGATCAGGTAAAAGGAGAAATGGTAAAGGAATTCCAAAGTATAACCCTAGAAGAAGGGAGGCAGATGGTAAAAGCATCAAATATTCTGCTGCTACCCAATTGGGATATAGCAGATGCTTTAATTTTTAATTTTGTTTCAAATAAATTGGACCTGCAAGATCCAAGCAAGAAAGATTTCCAAGGTACCACATTCAGTGAGGATCAGGCCACCTTAGTTGTATAGTCATTAAGGAAGGGATCTAGGGCTATTTCATCGCAGCCATATGACTCAAGATTAATGGGAAATATCATTGTAAGAAGAGTAACAAATACCTCTCATGGTAGGTAGCTCATATGGGTGTTGGAACATCTCAGTTCATTCTGGCTACTATAGAAAAGGAAGAAAAGACAATGTTTGAACTACAGAATAAGTATGAGAGAGTTTTTGAGGCCTATAATAAAGAAGTTAAAAAAAAAATTAAACTTGAAAATAAAGTAATGGGGAGGTCTTCTAACCAAGAATCACATATCCTCGCCCTCCAATGGAACCTTTTAAATCCACTCCTCTCATAGAGATGCTATATACCCCACAAAGGCCACAATAGTACACTATTGAAGATTTTGAAGAAGAAAAGAGCAAACTATGGGCATTACATGTAGAGCTAAATGTACAATATGAAGATAAATTGAGAAAAGCTCTTATGTATCTGGGAGATAAAATTGAATGGTCATTATTTTAGGATCAACTAGCAAGAACAATAACCATATGGGATGAAATGAAAGCCAATGATGAGGCCTTGAAGCCTATTGTGAATAAGTGGGGAAAGAGGAGGAAATAAATGACATTCTTGTACTACTCTGTTATAAGGTCTCCACATGATCAGATTGAAAAAACCTATGATATTGTTAATGATCTTCCAAAATTCGATGATAAAAGAGTTCACCTTCAAAGAAGAATAGTTGGCTACTTGAATAAGTATAAGAGTGAGAAATCTAATTTATTCCCTCGAGCTTTAGATAGAAAGAATAATTTAAAAAATAAAGATGAATGGGCTACGGAATTAGATGATTTATTTTGTCTGAGAATGAATAAAATCATCAATGAAATAGGACATGCATGGTGGGCCACCACAACAGAAGAAATGGTGAAAGCCCAAACATTCTTTTATTCTTTGAAATGAGATTTTGTTTATATTGACTATGAACTGAGTATGTGCTTAGAAAGCAATGGGATGTTCTACAATTTGATTGGCCAGATGACACACTTTTTGACAATTGGATGGCAGACATTGCTCCCGATAAACAGTTGGAAGAAGCAAAAACAAATGATGATGAGGTGCAAGAGGATGAAGTACAAATTGTTGATATAATAGCACCAAATCAGAGAGAGGACAAGAATAAAGGTCAGCAATCAATTTCAGTTACAGGTTTAGAAGCCAGGATGTGGACATGACAGAAGAACAAACAAGAGTAAAAGAGTTTTTTCAGTTCAGGATGAAAATTGTGAAAACCCTCAAGTAGAAATTGAATTGCAAGTGCTACAACAAGATTCATCATTGGCCACTATAGTACCTACATATGCCAAAGATTAAGAATAGTAGCAACCAACCAAAGAACCAATACCTTATGAAGATGTAACAGAAATGGGACCCACCAAAGAATTACTTGATGTATTAACTTTCTATTACACAACGTTTTTGTCCTTTTGTGACTATTAGCAAAATGTAAATATCTTGTCTAAAGGGGAACCTATCAATTCTCTATGCCTAAAGCTTGTTGCATCTCACACTTTATAAGTGAGATTCTAGAGCTAGAGAAGGGTTTGATTTCTAATGCAATTTTAGTTTTACACTAAGTATGTTTCAGTCTAGTTATTATAGCAAACTTCATGATGTATCTTCTCTGTAAATTTTCTAAGAATACATTGATGTTACATGATCCTTGTGTCTTTTCTAGAGTCATTCTAAGTTTTATTACAATTGTATACCATTTTCAAAGAAAATTAATACAAGTTTGAGCCATTCTAATATCTGTTCTTGCTGAAATTTTGTCTCCTTTGTTATTACCTAGTTATTATGATATTGTATGAGCAAAGCTTGTCCACTTGAATGCAATTCACTTAGGTTGTATGTCAATTCATTATTGTTATTGATTCAATGAATTAAGTAAATGCTTTAGTGAACTTGATAGGATTGCTATGGTAATAGAAAGGATGTCTATAAGAATGATTTCTAGTAAGAATTGCTGATAATATGTGTTGTAATGCAACGAATTAGATCTATAAATTGGAGTAAACTCTAAATCCCAATGGAATAGGCACTGGTCTAGTTAATCTAATCTACAGATAGGTAGATCATGAGTGAGCATCAAGTTTAAAATCAAAATCAACTTTATTTTACCATTTGAAGAGTTTCAAGGGTAGTCAGCACTTGTTTACATGTAAATTTTAAGCTATAGCTAGCTACTATTACTGGAAATACTTGCAAATCAAAGAAGAATTGTGACCAAATCTATTTATAAGGGGTGCATATCATCTAAAAGTGTCAAGAAATGGATAAACTATGTATATGGTAGAGATAGAAGATGAGAATTAGAATGAAACTAATAAAATTCTCATACAACAGCATTTATTCTAAATCATCCCTTAGGTATACCCACATTGGTTCTACAAAACCTAAAGAGTAGAAATCCAATCCTGGTTTTGTTGAAGTTGGATCCAAATGGCTTACACACATGATTGTTGATAGGAGGTAGCTAACCCTTAGATTATGTGAGTATTATTATCTTGGTAGTGAGCCTTTGTTGTCCAATAGTTGAAAAACACCAACAAAATGGCAACTTTGATAGGGAGTTGTCCAACACATGCATCAGAAGTACTACAGTTTCTTTGGCCCTGTTGTGTACGTCTATGTCAAATCTTTTAGTACTACTTGTGGTTATAATGGGTATGTTTTAGTGACAAACCTTGAGAATTTTTTTTTAAAAAGAAAAGAAAACCAAATGCCAAAGATGTGCATTGATGTACACAGACCTTCTAGGTGTCTTATCTATTAAACAAGAGTTGTAGTCTCATGATTTTTGTGATTGGTTCATCTATATGTCAGATATTTCCATATTATCTTGTGTCTTTTCCTTGAAGTTAGGAGTAATTTTAATTGTTGTATCTTCCCTAGAATAGGGTGGCGACTCAGTCAAGGTTTTGAAGATAATGATTGCTTGATAAATAGTAAATATGGCTGATAAGAGAAAAAACACAAGAGCCAATCCTAATGTAACAATGTATACTGACTTACCTCAAGGTGGTAGGAAGAACTTGAATAAGAAAAAGGCAAACCCAAATCCTACCGAGAAGCCAAGAGGTAGTATATCAGTTAATTTTGAATACCAATCAGTGGTAAGGAGAGAGTTTTCTTCACTTAGCTCTAAATTAGAAAGAACAAGACTCTTAGGAGGAATATTTAGTACCCCGTTACCAAATGAAAGAACATATCAAGACAAGGATATGTCACCAGTAGGGACTACATCCCCTAGACCAGATCTGATAACTAAGATGAATCATAGGTTAGAACTTAGGAGTTCATTTGGAAATCCTTTTAATCCCAGAGTGGTCTCATACATGGAACCTAATCTTATAGACCTAGATGACCCTAGTGATTCAGAAGCCACTTCTACTGATCCTAAACAAGTATGATCAGAAATAGGAATTTTGAAGAAATGGGTTGCTAAGGAAGAAGCCAAGTGTATTCGTCTAGAAAAGGAAAGAGAGAAAGCCACCCTAGATGCTATAGTGGAAAGAGATAATCTTCTTAGAAGGATGGCTACCTTAAAAGAACAAAACAAGAAGTTAGAAGAAAGAGCTTCAATCCTTCATGTTGATGTCTTTGGAGATGTAGATAGTCTGAGAACTAAAGTTTAGGAACAAGAAAAGTTCCTAAGCCAAAAACAAGAACCTATTATTTCCTAGGTTCAACCTTACAAGCCTATCCAAAGTAATCAAGTAGAACCTATTGTCAAGCAGACAGATAAAGGAAAAGGCAAAGCTATAGGAATCCAAATAAATGAGCCCCAAGCTCTACCAAGAAAATCCATAAATCCTCCCATGAAAAAGTTAGATCTAGATCTGGAGAAGGCTAGAAAGGAGAAGGAAGATCTTGCAAAAGAAATTGAGAAGGTTGAGAATGAAGCTCAAGCCGCAAAAACTAGGAGGAAAATATAGTTCATAAAATCTAATTATGCATTGGCTTCATGGCCAAATTTGTCTACCCTAGCTATAACTTTTGTACCAGTTTATGGACCAGTAATTTCAACTCAAGGAATATCTCAATCCGCCCCTACCTCATCATCCACTATTAGTACTCAAGCCCTTGTTGCCCAACCTCAACAATCTCAAAGTATTGTTCCCAACCAAGCCAACATAGCAAGCACCTCAAATGTTGCTAGTTTCTAGAAGAAACCCATCTACATGGAAAAATAGAAACAAATATCATTTTTGGCTATCCCTGGTGCTCCCCATCCTATATCTTTTGATTTAAGAGATAAAGTGGTCAAGTTCTCTGGAAATAATTTTGTTACTGGTGAAGAGCACTTGAGAATTTTTATAGATATGTTGAATGACTTTGAAGTTGAACATGAGAATGTGGTGATGAAGTTATTTGTTCATTCACTGATTGAAGATGCAAGGGATTGGTTCGAGAGATTACCTGATGACAACATTAGTTCATGGAGTGATTTGGAGAAATTGTTCAAAGAGCAGTATGGAGATAATATTAATGTTGGGTTTATGTTGAATGATTTCAATAACATCAAAAAGAATCCTAATGAGTCTACATTTGATTTCAAAGTAAGATTCCAAAAGGGTATGTACAAATTATTCCAAGTTATGAGGTTGAATGAGGATGTTTGTCTTACAACCTATTTTAATGTTTTTGATAGCAAGATGGCTTACCAGTTACGGGATAAAGATCCTAAAAATTTGAGGGATGCTTATAAGATTGTAGTCAATATTAAAAATAATAGGAAAGCATCTGGCAAACTGGGTAGGAGAGATGATCCAAAGTTATTCAATCCAAAGAATGACAACAAAAGGGAAGTTGATAAAACCCCTATAGGAAAGAAGCCTAAAGAACCCACAATAGTTCAATTATTGGACTTGTTAAAAAAGATGAACCCAACTACTTTCAATACACATAAGCCAAAAGTTGGTGAAAAAACCCCAGTGAACAATAGCAATTTCAATAGACAACTCAAAATGCAAAACTACCCTTATACCATCCAATGGAAGGATGCTAAGCCAATCCCTAGCCAAACCCAAAATGTAAAAGATAAGGGTACACCAGATCCTCTGTAAAGGAGTTCTATTAATATGAATGATAATGTGCCATGGTGTATCATTTGTCAATCACCTCACTCTTTAGAGTATTATGCAATTGCTCAATCATTTGCTTCAGATCATAATGCACAAAATGAGGAAGAAGAAGAAAAAAGCCATGATGATGTAAGTTGTAATATGGTGACTACGTGCAATGATTGTGTGGATTTTGATTTGGAAGAAACTGAAAGTGACCTCAAAAATAAGAAAATTGCTTATCAGTTACATCATCAACAAGTGTTCTCAGACAATGAAGGATATGATGAAGATCAGGTATGTGCTACATCTTCTAAAGTTGGCCATGTAAACTTGAGAATGTCCTCTAAAGAGGAGATCAGTAGGATCATTGTAGAGATGATCTCCCAAGTACATAGTAATTACAATTTGAGAAGAAAATTAGTGAATAACGTTGTTGGGAAGCCTTCTGGTATATTCATTAAGGATTTTACACATAAGATGAAGGATGAAAATAAGGACGCTAATGTAGAGATAATTAAAGTTAAAGATATCAAAACCAAGAAGTGGGAACCTAAGACCAAGGTTCAATTCCAAAAAAATGAAATAGCAAAAGCAATTGTGCAAGAAAAGGGATCAGGATTTGATGTTATTAAGCAAACGATAGTGCCTACTGTTCAAAAGGTTCTTATTCTAGGTATGATTGTAAAACCACTATGTCTGATCCTATTGACATGAAATCCATGTTGTCACAAATTACTATTAAAGTACCCTTGTCTGGATTGTTTATAATTGAAGAGCATAAGAGTAAAGCCTTGTCATGGTTGGAAGGGATAGGAAATAATAATAATAATAATAGCATAGAACAAAATGGCATCTAGAAAACCCCATTGCTAGTAGAAGATAGTGGTATTATATCTCAAATTCTCCAAATGTTCTTGGATGATTCATTAGTATCTTATATAGAAGATATTGACCCATTTTTTCTCAGTCTAATTATAAAAGGAAAAACCCTAAAAAATTGCATGATAGATTCAAGAGCTTCTAACACCATCATGCCTTTCAAAGTAATGGAAGCCCTAGGGTTGAAAGTAGACATCAAGCAAGGTAGATGTAGAGGTATTGATGCTAGAGGAGTCCCAGTTATAGGTACTATTAATGCTTTACCATTTAAGCTAGTTGCGTACCCTGAAGTAGAATTGATCATGCTAGTCCTTGTCATTGATATTCCTCCACATTATGGAATGTTACTCTCTAGAAAATGGAGTGCTACTATGGAAGGTAGCCTATAATATGACCTAACCTATGCAACTTTTCACATAGGGGATAAGGTTGTTAAAGTAAACAGAGAACCAAGGGTCAATCATATTTTGGGGGAAGAAATTGATAAATATGCTACTTGTTTTTTAGACATGGGTGTGAATGCATTTAGAGCTGAGTTAATTATCCAAGAAGTTGAGAAGTTGCTTGCTTTGATTGAACATGAAGTTGAGTGTTGTATGGCCTCACCAATATTATTGACCATGTTCTTTGATGGGGCTAGCTCTAAAGAAAGTGCAGGGGCAGGGGTAGTTTTTGTTTCTCCTGAGAAGAACACTTTTAGATACTCCTTCACCTTAAATTTTTCATGCACTAACAATATAGTTGAATATGAAGCCCTACTGTTAGGACTAAAAGTTGTTACTCACCATGGGATTAAAAAGTTACATGTTATAGGTGACTCTGAATTGGTTATTTTGCAGATAAAAGGGACATATGCATCTAAAAATAAAAGATTGAAACAATATAGAAATGATGTCTGGGATCAGATCAAATTCTTTGATGCATTTGGTATTTCATAGAGAGATAGAACTTAGAATAAGATGGCTAACTTATTAGCAAATGTAGCAATTAAACCACAGGAGGTATCATTTTCAAGAGTTTCATAGATTGAGGTCCAAAATAGAGCCTCAATACCTGATAGTATTGAACATTGGCAAGTATTTGAAGATGACAAAGACATTGTGAATTTCTTGTTAAATGAAGATAAATACCATGGTCAAGAGTTGGACTATAGTGATTTGGTTGAAACCATAGATGGGAAGGAAACAATCTTTGGTCAAGAGGTCATACAATTAAAGACCAATAAAGTACGCTTGTTCTGGAAAACATGTTTGATAACCAAGATAGGGTAAAGCCTAGGGCTAAAGATTGTAAACCTCAAGAGCTAGAAGAGATAAATCTAGGTACTAATGAGGCCCCTAAGAAGGTTTATATTGGTTAGAATTTGGTAGCTAAAATTAGAAAACCTTTGATTGACCTACTGAGAAAATATAGACATGTTTTTGCATGGTCATACGATGACCTAAAAGCTTATAGAGAAGATCTTTTTCAACATGTCATACCATTGAAGGACAACATAAAACCTTTTAGGAAAAAACAAAGACCAGTCAATCTCACTCTACCTCCTAAAATGCAAGAGGAATTGATGAAGTTAAGGGATGGAGGGCTAATTAAACCTATCAAACATTCCACTTGGGTCTCAAATCTAGTACCTGTCAGGAAAAAGAATGGACATATCAGACTATGTGTGGATCTCAGAAATTTTAACATTGCTTCTTTAAAAGATAATTATGGGTTACCAAACATGGAAGCTATGTTGTAGCAAGTAATTGGATCTGAACTTATGTCTATGATGGATGGGTTCTCAGGGTATAATCAAGTTCTAGTGAAAGAAGAAGAGCAGTTTAAGACAGCATTTACAACTCCTTGGGGAACTTATGTATATGTGAGAGTGTCATTTGGATTGATTAATGTTGGTGCCACTTTTCAAAGGGCTATGGATGTAGTTTTCCATGAGTACATAAATAAGTTTATGGTTGTATACCAAGATGACCTCATAGCTTATTCCAAAAGGGTTGAAGACCACTATAAGCATTTGGAGAATATTTTTATTAAAGAATTAGAATATGGAGTGTCATTAAACCCTAAGAAATGTACATTTGGGGTAACTAAAGGCAAACTATTGGGACATATAGTATCAAAGGATGGAGTAAAGATAGATCCTGAGAGAGTGGCAGCTATTGTTAAGGTCTTGAAGCCAAAGAGTGTGAAGGGAATACAATATTTCTTTGGGCAAGTTAACTTTCTAAGGAGATTTGTTACAAATTTTGTTGAGATTAGTAGACCTATTTCCAAAATGCTCAAGAAATGAGCTACTATTAACTACGATGGTGAACCTTCACAGGCATTTCAAGATATTAAAACTGCCATAAAGAATGCTCTAGTCCTTAGGACACCAAATTACACAAAACCAATGCACATATTCTCTTTTGCATCTTTCCACACTATAGTTGCAGTCTTGTTGCAAAATAATGAGGAAGGATATGAATAGCCAAAAGCATTTTTCAGAAAATCATTACAACCTACTAAACTAAAATATGAGATAAATGAGAAACAAGCATATGCTTTGGTAAAGGTCGTTAAGGCTTTTAGATGTTATTTGGTAGGTGCCATTGTTATTGCATTTGTACCAAGTGTTGTTGTAAATTGTTGTTGCATTTGTACCAAGTGTTGTTGTAAAGGACATATTTTCTCAACAAGAAGTATCAGGTAGAAGATGTAGGTGGATCAATAAGATCCAAGAATTTAACATTGAAATATAGATAACAAAACTAGTAAGAGGTCAAGGTTTAGGTAAACTTATGGCTCAATCTAATTTGGATGCTAATCAAATAAATATGGTAACAGATGACCTTAGATCTAATTTATGTGACATGGATGACTGTGAGTGGTATGCTAATGTTATCTACTATCTACAATGCATGGAAGCTCCTTCCCATTTGACTAAAAATGAGAAGATGAGTACTAAGTTACAAGCTATTAGATATATTATTGTTAGTAACGGTTTATGGTGGAGAAATTTTGAGGGAGTGTTATTAAAATGTGTTGACCAAGAAAAGTCAAAAGAAGTGTTAAATGAGATGCATGCTGGAGTTTGTGGTGGACATTATATGGCCAAGACTACTGTACACAAGATAATGAGAGCTAGATTTTGGTGGCCATCCTATTTTAAAAATGCTTAGATCATGGTTAGAAATGTGATGCCTATTAAAGGTTTGCTGGAAAATTGAAGTTCTCGAGTAACACTCCATTAAAGCTAGTTGAGGTTCAAGCACCATTTCAGCAATGGGGTATGGATTTTGTAGGTGAGATCTCTCCTAAATCTAGCACTAGCTATTCTTGGATTTTAGTTGCTGCTTATTACTTCACAAAATTGGTAGAAATAGTCCCTACAAGAAATGCAACTAGTAAAGTTGTCAACAGCTTCTTGCTAAATAACATTATTTCTAGATTTGGTTGTCCTCAGAAAAATGTAACAAATAATGCAATGTTCTTTATGTCTAAGGATTTCATCAAATTTTGTGACAAATATGGGATTACAAGATCAACTTCTTCCCCTTATCATCCACAAGGGAATGGACAATTCGATTCCACAAATAAAACTTTGCTGAAAATAATAAAAAGAACACTGGATGACAATAAGAAAACCTGGATTCTAAATTGTAGTTAGTCATATGGGCTAACAAGGTGATTGTAAAGAAGGCCATTGGTGTAGCACCTTTTCATATGGTATACAGAATCTAGGTAAGGATGCCTCAAAACAACCTAATGAGTTTGTATAACTACATTCAAATGTATGATGAGGATATCGATGATGATATGCAAGAAAGGCTGGATGAGCTTGTAGGACTAGTAGAAACTAGGAGAGAAGCATCTCTCAGGAACCAAAAATTGCAACTACAAGTCAAGAAATTATATGACAAAAGGATAGTGAACAAAAAATTTGAAGATGGAGATTTAGTCCTCATGTGGAATGCCAAGATTGAGGATAAAGGAAAACATGGTAAGTTTGATCCTATATGGTTAGGTCCCTATCTAATTGAAAATACATGGGGAGAAGACTCTTATATTCTCAAGGATTTTTCAGGCAACATTCTTGAACTGCTAGTTCATGGACAGTTCTTGAAGAGGTATTTTTTCTAAAAAATGCTTGTTTCTTCCATGAATAGTAGTCTAGGGTTTTTCTATACATTTGTAAATTCTTTGGTCTTTGTGTAGTTTCCTATACATAGTCTTTTCCCTGTTGTTGTTGCTCTCTTAGTTTTTTCAGGTTCTAAATAAAGTTAGATATGTAGTTTGCTCAACCATAGATTCTATATTCTTGCATAGACTTGGGTAGTCTGTCATCCCCAGATAGAGCCACTATTGGTTTGATTTTTAACAAAGTAAATTTCTTCTAATCTTGGTTTTTTTTTTAAATCAAAATTGAATCTTTTGCTCGTCCCCTAGGGTTTGGGTTTTTTGGCCTTGCAATTTTTAATAACCCTTGAAAAACCCTATCAAGCCCAGAAGTCTTGTTTCTTTTTGAAATTACGAAGCTTTTCAAAATTTGAATATTCCTTGACCCATTTAAATTTTTCGTGCCCCAAGTTCCTTTTAGCCTTTTTGTTTCACACCATCTAATCTTTATAAGATCTATAGCTATCGTGTCATCGCTATGTGAAGATGCAAGTGCTTTACTGATAGTGACATAGTGACTACCATGAAATTGACTAGTAGTGTCATGAAGTGGAGGCGCAACGACTAGAAAATGCATTGTTTCAAAAGGTTTCAGTCGCGTGCCTCATGTCAAAATTGTCAAAACCAAAAAGAACCCAAATATAATGAAGTGCAAGAGGCGTCACCAAAATCCAATTTATTCTGATGAGTTGCTATGTCACAATCGAAAAAAATTTACATCCTGCCAGTAGTGACATAACACCTTAACGAAAAGTATAGGAGACAACAATTTTTTAAAAATTTGGTGACCATGAAAATCCAAAGTGATATTATGGATGTGTGCTTTTATTACTGTGTTAGAGGTATTAACTATTTTAATCATGATTGAAAAGTATAGTTTTTTCCAGCATCAAATTTCATCTGTATTCATGAGTTCGCTATGTCGTGACCGAAAAAATAATGGATCTCATTGGAAGTGACATATTGGTTTGCCAAAAATTGAGAAAGATGGGAAAGTATGCAACGAACGGGCGCTAAAATTCCTATCATCAAATTTGATCATGTGAATTTATTTCTTTTTCAGAAGCATTGATTGTGGGAATGACGGTGGAACTAGAAAAAATTTCTCAGCATTGGAATCTCTAAAGCCTTAAAGAGGTCGCTATGTCATGGTCAGAAAATGAAAGATTTCCATCATTAGTGACATAGTGCCTTGATGGAAAACAAGAATGTAGCAACAGTTCCAAAAGGTGGGCCCCAATGAATGCTTCATTAGAAATGAACCATGTAATCTCATGGACATGGTGGCATCCTATTGGAAACACGTATGCACCTAAATTTTTAAGAACATTGGAGGTTTCTATGTCACGATCAAAAAATCTTTGCACCTTGTTGGTAGCAACATAGCACCTAGCCTAAAAATGTGCATGTGGTGGGACCTAAATCACGAGGTGATACAACAAGGATTAGAATATTAATTTATATGCTAGCTTGATAGGACATTCCCATGTCATCAATAAAAGGGACCCACGCCCAAATCAAAAGTTAGATGAAAGATTGTAATCATTGGATCAAGATCAGATCAACGATTATCACCAAGTCACTATGAGAAGTTGTGCACTGTTTACCCAACGTGAAATAGTGACCAAGGGACCCACCACAATTATGTGGATTTAATGTAGTTTCCTCACCTTCAAATTAAGCATAGATCTACAGTTATTGCTTCATCGCTATGAAGAGTTGCTCAAACTTTAAGGATAGTGACATAGCGAATAAGGCAAAAAGATATGGGACCCACCACATTTGTATTAAGTATTGAATCAAATGTCCTCTGCTCAATCTAGATGAAATCAATGGTCATCACTATATCACATAGGCAACATGTTCACTCTTTCTGTATAGCGAGATAGCCACTAGGTGACACTTGTCCTCAAGGATTAGTGGGTCTAGTCTGAAATGCCAACAGTGAAGCAAAAGTACATATGGAGAATTTTAACTGGTTTGACTGCCAGCATGTCAAGTGGAAGATGATTCATCTCTATTTTCACTCCTGGATCGTAGGATTTTTTGAGATCAATAGTGCAAATTTGAAAAGGGGAGGTAATGTCACTATGTTTCACTTGTAGTTCATCAATGAGGAATGAAAGCTACGCGTACAAGTAGAAAATAGAGTATATTGCAAAATATCTCGCCATTTTAATCTCATGCAAACAAGATTTCAAGCTTTTCAAGAAGAAGAAATTAGTGAGAATTTGTGTTGAGCTTGATCAGAATGTGAAACAATTTCCCATTTGTTTGCGAGACATTACTGGATTATGGAGCAAGCAAGAATATCAAGTAAGTCATGTATATTATAACCTTTGTAAGCAATCTTAGTTTCTATAAACTACATATAGTATGCCTCCAAAGAAGGTGTTCTCTAGGCAAGAGGATTATTTGGCTAGAAATATTCATGATGGCCTGCTTGAATTGCTCCCTAAATCTACCACTGAAACTGTGCAAGTTAAAAAGTTAAATTCATTAAACCCTAGACTTAAAATTGTAGATGGATTATATGATAAGGGGAATTGGGTCTAGGATGCCAAAACTTCTCAAACTAGTCTTTCTCTATTCAAGAAATAGTTTTCAAAAAGAAATCTATTTGCCCCACTTCCCAATATTTGGAATTTTGATTTAGGAAAGTTAGTTGTTCCAAGTGTTTTTTATGGATTATGACCTCCTTGAAGCTATTGCAAAAAATTATGACCAAGCAATTAAAGTGGTGAGAAGAATTGATGGTGAAATTTTGATCACAATTAGCCCAAAGGAAATTCAACAGGCATTTGGTTTAGGGCCATTGACTATCATGTACCCATTGACCTAAAAGAATTAGAGAAAGAGTATCTATTGAAGAAGGATGCAATTAGGCAGGGTGCACTAAGGGCACATATAGGCAAAATTGGAACTTTTCCAGAAATAATAGCATCCTCCAAGGACCCCTTCAAAAGGGTGTATTTCAATACTAGGATTGTGGAGGCATATAGGACTTTATGTAGAGTTTTTGGTGAAGATGAAGAGGAGTTTATGCCCATAGGTTTTATGTACATGATCACTTAGATTTCCTCTTTTGGTGTGGACATTATTTTTTATTTTGCCTCTTATTTAGTGGAAGAAATACACAATGGCCTGGTTGGGATTGCAAAAGGCAAGGTGGAGAATATTTTTGGTCACTATTCTTTGTTAATGCATATATTTTTTTTCAAGGGAGTAACGTATTTTGGTAAAGAGATGAAATTGAATAGGGAACAAGATGGGGAGGCACTACCAGTCCAATTATGGAGTGCAAATATGACCTAGGAAGCAGAAAAAGCTAGTTTTATCAAGTTTGATAGATACTTTGCTTCAAAGTTGAGGTGCCTATTATTAAGTGACAATCCTAGAGTATCCAAGGCATTGCCAAATCTTATTAGGCCCCTAGACAATCCTATTGGTTTGAAAGTTTCACATAATTGGGAAAACATCATCCCATATTCAATCTCAACTGTCATTAGGATTTATGGTTTCAGAGGTACTCCCAATGTGTTACCTTACCAAGTTCCTTTAAAGGTAGGAGTAGCTGAATTTTTGTGGCAGCTGGGAGGATTAAAGGAAACTTATTTGTTGAAAAGGTCAAGAGGGTCAATATTCCCAACTTGCAATGTAGCCCACCAATTTGTAATCACAAAAGGGGGTTGGCTTTCTCTGCATAAAATATTAGATCAGTATAAGATGGTTGTTTCTCATCCTCATTTTTGTGACACTAAGGGATTTTATAGCTTGGCTTTTAGACACAGAGTTAAGCTTGGCAAAATTGATCATGAATTTTATTTTCCTGAAGACATAGTAAGAAATGAATACTCCTTGCAAGAACAGGAAACTAAGAAAGAAAAATGGAGAGTGTTCTCAAGGGTTTTGGATTTTATTCATTGTTTTAATAAAAATTATAGTCCTCTAGGTAATGCCATTACAGAGACAGATACAATAAATAAGCTCATGCTTACTTTTTTGGAAACAATGGAAACTATGAATGAGAAGAAGTAAATTTTTATTAATTCTTTTCCATATAAGGCTAAGAAGGTGATGAGGAGGCTGAGATTCACCCCCAATCTAGGGGCAAGGAAATTGACTATCCAGAAAAGGCCAGGGTACATTATCATTCAAAATAAGACAACAACTATGGACAAAGGCAAACAAATAATTGGATCCACTAGTGCTATTTGGGAAGAGAACCCTCCTGAGCCCTCCCCTAAGAGGTGAAAAATAATAAAGGAACAAGATCCTCACATTGAGGAATATTCACCTTCACAATCCCCATTAAGGATTGAAGAGGAATAACTTACTGGATAGAAAATTGAACAATTGGGGTCACAAGGAGGAGTTTTCATTACTCAGGTAGAAATAGATGAAGAAAATCCCTAGGAGCCTCCTATGCCAAGTTTAGATTTAACAATAGCATATTATAAAGGAAGGGAATTAGACCCTGTGCTAGAGCAAGTTAGTCATTTTTTTTTTTTAGATGATAGTTTTGTTAAATCCAGAGCCTTCCACCAGTTTGTATGGTGAGAAAACATAGGAAAATATGAGGAAAGGTGTAACAAGTTGAGAACAGAACATCCTAAACTAGAGGAAGCAGCCTTCAGGATCAAGTAAAAGGAGAAATGATAAAGGAATTCCAAAAAAGCATCCTAAACTGGAGGAAGCAGCCTTCAGGATCAAGTAAAAGGAGAAATGATAAAGGAATTCCAAAGTATAACCCTTGAAGAAGGGAGGCAGATGGTAAAAGCATCAAATATTCTATTGCTACCCAACTAGGATATAGTAGATGTTTTAATTTTTAATAATATTTCAAATAAATTGGACCTGTAAGATCCAAGCAAGAAAGAATTCCAAGGTACCACATTCAGTGATGATCAAGTCGCCTTAGTTGTATGGTCATTAAAGAAGGGATCTAGGGTTATTTCATCATAGCTAGATGACTCAGGATTAATGGGAATATCATTGTAAGAAGAGTAGCAGATACCTCCCATGTTCAGGCAGCTCATATGGGTGTTGGAACATCTTAGTTTGTTTTGGCCACTGCAGAAAAGGAAGAAAAGACAATGTTTGAACTAAAGACTAAGTATGAGAGAGTTTTGGAGGCCTATAATAAAGAAGTTCAAAAAAGAATTGAACTTTAAAATAAAGTAATGGGGAGGTCTTCCAGGCCAAGAATCACATATCCTCGCCCTCTAGGGGAACCTTTTAAATCCATTTCTCTCATAGAGATGCCAGATACCCCCCAAAGGCCACAATATTACACAGCTAAAGATTTTGAAGAATAAAAGAGCAAATTGTGGGCATTACATGTAGAGCTAAAATGTACAATAGGAAGATAAATTGAGAAAAGCTCTTATGTATCTGGGAGATAAAATTGAATGGCCATTATTTTATGATCAACTAGCAAGAACAATAAACATATGGGATGAAATGAAAGCCTATGATGGGGCCTTTAAGCATATTGTGAATAAGTGGGGAAAGAGGAGGAAAGAAATGACATTCTTGTGCTACTCTGTTATAAGGTCTTCAAATGATCAAATTGAAAAAACCTATGATATTGTTAATGATCTTCCAGAATTCGATGATAAAAGAGTTCACCTTCAAAGAAGAATAGTTGGCTACTTGAATAAGTATAAGAGTGAGAAATTTGATTTATTCCCTCGAGCTTTAGATAGAAAGAATAAATTAAAAAATAAAGATGAATGGGCTAAGGATTTAGATGATTTATTTTGTCCGAGAATGAATAAAATCATCAATGAAATAGGACATGTGTGGTGGGCCACCACAAAAGAAGAAATGGTGAAAGCCCAAATATTCTTTGATTCTTTGAAATGAGATTTTGTTTATATTGACAATGAAGTTGATTGTGTGCTTAGAAAGAAACGGGATGTTCTAAAATTTGATTGGCCAGATGACACACTTTTTGACAAGTGGATGGTAGACATTGCTCTCGATGAACAATTGAAAGAAGCTGAAATAGATGATGATGAGGTGCAGGAGGATAAAGTATAGATTCTTGATATAATAGCACTAGATCAGAGAGAGGACAAGAATAAAGGTCAGCAATCAATTTCAATTATAGGTTCAAAAGCCCAAGATGTGGACATGACAGAAGAACAAACAATAGTAAAAGTAGTTTTGTTAGTTCAGGATGAAAATTGTGAAAACCCTCAAGTAGAAATTGATTTACAAGTGCTACAACAAGATTCATCATTGGCCATTATAGTACCTGCATATGTGAAAGATTTAGAACAGTAGCAACCAACCAAAGAACTAATAGCTTGTGAAGATCTAAGAATTACTTGATGTATTAACTTTCATTTATACAAATTTTTTGTCCTTTTGTGATTATTAGCAAAATGTAAATATCTTTTGTAAAGGGGCACCTGTTAGTTCTCTATGCCTGAAGCTTGTTGTGTCTCACACTTTATAAGTGAGATTCCAAGGCTAGAGAAGGATCTAATTTCTAATGCAATTTTAGTTTTACACTAAGTATATTTTGGTCCAATTATTGTAGCAAACTTCATGATGTATCTTCTCTATAGTCTCCACCTAATCATCTTGTACTTCACCATCATCTTTTTCAATCTCTTCAAACTTCTCACCAGAAGCAATATCTTCCATCCATGTGTTGAACAGTGCATCATCTGGCGAGTTGAATTGCAAAATATCACTTTGCTTCTTAAGTACATACTCAGCTGCATTATTAATGCTAACAAATTCTTGTTTCAAAGAATCAAATAATAACTGGACTTTCACCAATTCCTCTATCGTGGTGGCCCATCAAGCATGTCCTTTTTCATTGATATCTTTATTCATTCTCAAATAGAATAGGTCATCCAATTCCTTGGCCCACTCATCCTTATTCTTTAATTTATTCTTCCTATCTAAAGCACAGGGAAATAAGTCAAACTTTTGACTCTTATACTTACTTAAGTAACCAACTATTATTCTCTACAGATGAACCCTCTTATTATCAAAATCTGGAAGATCGTTAACAATATCATAGGTCCTTTCAATTTGGTCATGTGAAGACCTTATGACAGAGTAACATAAAAAAGTCATTTCCTTCCTCCTCTTTTTCTTTCCCCATTTATTAACAATAGGCTTTAGGGCCTCATCATGGGCTTTCAATTCTTCCCATATACTTATTATCTTTGCCAACTGATCATAGAACAATGGCCATTCAATTTTATCTACCAAATACATTAGAGCTTTTCTCAATTTATCTTCATATTGTACAGTTAGCTCTACATGTAGTGCCCACAACTTGCTCTTTTCTTCTTCAAAATCCTCAGTAGTGTAGTATTGTGTCCTTTGTGGTGTATCTGGTAATTCTATAAGTGGAGTGGATTTAAAAGGCTCCACTGGGGGGCAAGGATATGTTATTCTTGGCCTGGTAGACCTTCCCATAATTTTATTTTCCAGTTCAGTCCTCTTTTGAACTTCTTTGTTGTCATGCCCAAAATGCAAAGGGCAAAAACACACGTAATTTTTTTTTTTTAAAGGAGTAACAATAATTAAATTCACTGTGTTTGATATGTTCATTTTCACAAGTTAAAGTACATGTATAATGTAAGATAGAACAGGTTCTCTTATCAATAACCTGACATTCAAATTAAGTTTATCATCATCATCCAGGAGTAAATCGTGAAATTAAACTTTCATTGTTAAATCGATTAACTAAATTAAACAATCCAATTTCAATTAATTAAAAGATCTAACATATTCTTACTTTTATTTAGTTTTAAAATATTATACTCACAAAACAATAGTATACTAGACCCACTAGCAAACACAATCTACAACTACCTTAAAGTAGTATTAATATGAATGATATAACATTATTTAATCAAAATATTAATAAAAATATAATTCAATTATTCTAATAACAATTTAAATAATTATAACTTTAATTATTCGAAACATTAAAATCAAAGAACTAACTAACTGATATAACATCTAACATAAAAATAGCTTAACTTTATTAAATCTAACATCTATCGTATTTCAATGCAACATTGTCTACATTAAACATACTAATTAAATCTAGTTATATATTCAACACTTTAAGTTTAACCTAATAATCTAATGAATTAACTAACATAACTTAAACCTACATATTAAAACAATTCATAAATCTAACTTAACTTTATAACCACTACTAATCTTAAAATATTCTAAAATAAAATAACACTAACGTACAATTTAAAAACAATACAATCACTAACATTAAAATAAAATAAATAATTAATCTCTCTACGACTAACTTTAAATACTTTAGATTTCTAATATTTAAGAAAAACATATTTATTAAATTACCAAAAAAAATAAAACTAACTAAATTACACTTAAATTAAAATTAAACTAAATTACATAACTTTTTAATTAACACCTTTTTTTTTTAAAATACTAAAACTGACTCAAATAAACAAAATTAATATCTAAACTACATTATTAAAATAACACAAAAAAAACTGACAAAAATATCTAAATTAAACTAACCTACTAACTAACCCCTAACTCCCTAACCACCCCCTAAACCTTAGGCCACATGGCCACAAGTCTATTCCCCTACACAACCCAAGGTCAAGGTGCATCTCAGGGAGACAAAATGTTGTCCTAAGTCAGCAAGTACGCTGCCTATGACAACCCCTTTCAAAAAGTACGTAGGGGTCTTGGGCAAGCAAAAGGGATGAAAATATTTCAAAAAAAACATTAAAGGTTTGAAGTGCAAAAAAAAATGTCTTGCATTAAAATTGACATGCCTCCCCCTTAAGTCAACTTGACATTGATTGATGTGCCATTACTTTTGGCAACCCTATCTCATCCTCAACATGGGTATTTGAAAATATTTGGTAAATCGATAACATGCTAGGAGTTATGATAAAAAAAGTTAGTTTGGTGATATATATATATATATAGTTTTCTCTTCTTTTTGTTTTATTTAAATATATAATGTCAATTATGTCCAAAAGGAATAACAAAAAAATCTTTTGGATGTTGTGTTGTAGGGAAAGCAATTAATTTTGTTCCCATACAAAATCCATAACTATTTACCTCAAGGGAACACTTTTTTTTTTGAAGGTCATTTTTTGACTAAGTATGAAATTTCAAATTTATTTATTAGTAAAGGGGGGTGTATTTTTTTTTAAGTTTATTTATAATGTAGATGTTAAATGTAATGCTTGAACATTTAAAAAAAGAGCATTATGCTTCCTAATACACACGAAATTTATGAAGTGAAATACCAATCATATCATTGAATTCTCTTTAACATAGTTTGAACTTATAATTGCAAGATTATATTTCATTGTTTTATCATATTAAACTAAATCAAATGAATATGATTACAAAACATAAAAAATTCATAGTAAGGTAAACATCATGACAATTGATTTATAAGTACATATGCAAAAAACTAAAACGAACTAGAAATATCATAAGCAAGGATATTATTCAATCATTTTTTTATTAAACCACCTAATTCAAAGATTCCACCAGGAAAGAACCAGTAAGAAAACTCAACATCATTGCCACTTCAACAATAAATTTAAATGTAACATTTTTACATAGGATATCATCCTGAGGGAAAAACTCCCAACATATTTGAAATCCAATACAATTCTAAATTTCATTCTTGGCCCTTAACAAGGGATCCATTACAAATTCTACAATACATCACAGTGATCATGGAAAGAACAAAAACTAACTGGGAGACAACCAATCATAGCATGAAGACAAAATCAAACATTCATTCTCATCTTGGTTTACATAACAGTTTCGTCATTGAACTGGACTAGGGAGAAGGTGGATTTTTCCAACAAGAGATGTCAACCACAATACCATAACATATGCCCAATCAAGGAAAAAACCTCAAGAACTTTCGTTCTTTCCACAAATGCCCTTTCGGGGCTGATATCACAAGAACATTCATTTTTTACTTCTCAAATTTCAAAACTCAAACACATGGTTTATGCTAACGAGTAGAGGCCCATAACACCCTACTCTCTTTCCCTCTTCTCGTCCTAAGAAGAGATTCTACACTATTGGAGTCCAACTAAAAACCTCCTCTCATACATGGTCACTTCTACCCTATTCGAGGGTGAGTAATGCCAATACAACCCATACAATCCCTTCAAAATTCAAAGCAAAATACAAAGGAAAAACATTTAAGAAAACCTATTTCAATCCCTCCCAAACATACTCAACACACACACGAACATACATATGCAATAAAACTAAAACATGAAACACAACATAAACAAAATGAGGTGAAGGATTCCTATCTTCAAAATCGGGTTATGGCAATTAAACGATTTGAGATGAGCATTCCCTTCCTTCTCATTCTCCTTCAATCCTGAATTTCACTCTAAAACTAGAGGTTGAGTGAACACTCAAACCCTCTCAAAAATTGCCTCTAACTAAGATCCTAAACTCAACCACTCCAAAAAGCAATAACTCCCCCACTTGCCTAAAGTTCTAGAGGCTTCTAACTCAACTAGACATAATGCTAACCTAAAAGTGGAGTTAAAGTTATCCAACTCATGATGAAAACAATAAATTTTTGCAATAAAGCAAAAATGAGGTTTTTGAGTGACCATAAAAGTCAACAAAAGGGGCTAGGGGGGTGGAAGATTACCCCAACCCATATCCATACCCATACCCCTTGGGTACTTAAATTTCATGATTTTAGGCCTTTAGGATTAATTAGGGACCTTCAAAAGCTAAGAATATTCTAGAACATTCTAACAACCTTCAAAAATGTAGATTACTCACTAATCCTGATGAGGGTAACTAACCTTGATTACTAACTGATTAGTAAAAAGGTCACTAACCTAGTCCAACTTAGATCTTTAGGTTACTCAATTAATCCTAATTATCATGCTGAAATGCATACACAATTCATGAGTGTCAATCGACACTATAAAATCACTGTTGCGAAACATCAACATTTAAAGATCACAACATGATACATTCATTCAATCCATAATACAAATAAAATACGAACAACGGGGTTTGCGCCTTTGGTAGACTCAACCCTAGTTTTCATAATTGGTACATAGGGTTCAGTTTCATTTCTCTGTTAGATATTTCGGCTAAAATATCTTGCACACTCATTGCGCACATTATCACATAAATATATTCAAAACTTATATAGATAGTTACATAAATCAAAACATGAATCTTTCATATAATTAACTGTTTAATTCATTTCTACTCACGTTTAATCATTAGCAAACACATAATCAATATAACATAACTTATTCATTAATTTAGATTAAAATACTAGAATAATCATCATTAGGCATGCATATACCTAACATCATAAACATCACCAATTAAGGAATACTAAACTATCTGAAAGCATAAAACCTAATCATCGAGGTACCAAAACCAACACCCTTATCATCAAGTAAAAATGCCTTGTATCATTGTTAGTGAAATTTTAATGTTTAATAGTCAAGATAATGTAGTAGTTCTTGAATCATTGAGTATTAAAACATGGATGTATCCACTAATCTTAATTTCATTAGGACATTCACAACATAAAACATTTCTTCATATCCGTTCAAATCTCCTACAACAGATTTAACAAAGAAAATCATATTTAATAAGTACATGTGAGGAGGGACCTTACATTTGTTGTATGCTTCCAAAAAAATTTCATATTTACTTTGCAATTCAAACATGGTCTTTTCTTCCTTTTCAGCAGTGGCAAAAACAAATTGAGATGTACCTACACCCTAGTGTGTAGCTTGTACATGAGAAGTATCAGCCACTCTTCTTACAACTATATTTCCCATCAAACCAGAATCATTTGGTTGTGATGAGGTGGCTCTTGATCCTCTCCTCAATGACCAAATGACTAAAGCAGCCTGGTCGTCACTAAAAGTAATGCCCTAGAAGTCTTTCCTACTTTGGTCTTGTAAATCAAGTTTATTTGAAATAGAATTAAATACAAGAGCATCAAAAATGTCCCAATTGGGTAGCAACAAAATGTTTGATGCTTTGACCATTTGCCTTCCCTCCTCAGGGCTTATACTCTAAAACTCTTTCATCAACTCATCTTTCACCTAATTTTGTAGGGTAGTTTCATCCATTTCTAGATGCTCTATTCTCACATTATTGCACCTTTCTTCAAATATGCCCATATTGGCCTACCATGGAAATTGGTGAGAAGCCCTATACTTAACAAAACTATCATCAAACAAAAATTGATGACTAGCCTATTTTAATATAGGTCCAATTCCCTGCCTCTATAGTCTGCAACTGTCAAATCCAAACTTGGCATAGGAGTCTCTTGAGGGTTTCCCTCATCCAGTTCTACCTAGGTAATGAACACACCTCCCTATGACCCTATCTACTCAATTTGTTCTCCAGTGAGTTGTTCTTCTCCAATCTGCAAAGGGGATTGAGTAGGTGAATATTCCTCAACTTGAGGACTCTATTCCTTTATTATTTTCTACCTCTTGGGAGAAGGTTCATCAGGTCTCTCCTCTAGGACTGCACTGGTGGATCCCATTATTTGTTTTCCCTTATCCACAGTGGCCCTTCTATTCTAAATTATGGTATATCCTAGCCTCCTTTGAACAATCAGATGACTAGCTCATATATTAGGAGTGAATGCTAACCTTCTCATAACCTCTTTGGCCTTGTCTAGGTATGAATCAATAAAGAATTGTTTCTTCTCATTCATGGCTTCCATTATCTCAAGAAAAGTATTCATGAGTTTATTTATTTTATCAACCTCTGTAATAGCATTATATAGAGGACTATAGTGCTTATCAAAACAATGAATAAATTACAAAACCCTGGAATAAACTCTCCATTTTTCATTTTGATTTCTTATTCCTGTAATGAGAACTCATTCCTTATGATGTCCTCATGATAATATGAGTCATGTTTTACCTTTCCCAATTTAATTCTAAGTTTCAAAGTCATATTATAAAACCCCTTAGTATCACAAAAATAGGGATGGGAAATAGCCATTTTGTATTGATCCAAAATTTCATTTAAAAAGAGCCAACCCCCCTTAGTAATTACAAATTGATGGGCCATAGTACAAGTGGAGAAAATTAATCCTAGTTGCCATTTCAACAGATCAATTTCTTCTAATCCTCCTAACTGCCACAAAACTTTAGCCATTCCTACCTTTAAAGGTACTTGATAGGGAAACACATGAGGGCTTCCTTTAAAACCATAAATTCTAAATATAGTAGAAACAAAGTATGGGATGATATCTCCCCAATTGTGTGAAACTTTCAAACCACTAGGATTGTCCATAGGCCTAATAAACTCATTAGGGTCTTAGGGATTCTAGGATTGTCACTCAATATGAGGCATCTCAGATTGGAAGCAAAATACCTATCAAACCTAACAAAGCTAGACTTCTCTACATCCTAGGTCATATCTGCACTCCATAACTGGATTAGCAGTGCTTCCCCATTCTCTTCTCTATTCAACTCCATTTCTTTACCAAAATATGTCACTCCCTTAAATAAAAACATAAGCATCAACAAAGAATAATGGCCAAAAGTTTTCTCCACTTTCCCTTTTGCAATTCCAATCAAGCCAGTATGAATTTCTTGAGCCAAATAAGAAGCAAAATCAAAAATAACATCTACACCAAAGGAAGCAATCTAAACCATCATATACATAAGATTGATGGGCATGAAATTATGTTCCTCTTCACCAAAAACTTGACATAGAGTACTGTATATTTCCATAGCCTAAGAAGTGAAAAGATCCTTTTTAAAAGGTTCCCTGAGATGACCCTAGCTATAAAGGTCACTGAATCCCAAGATTGTACCATGGCAATTCATCCAATAGTTTCCAAACAGGCTCTGATACCACTGAAATGACCCTGACAGGTTATTACTTACTTTTTACACCCAAAATTTAACACTTCAAGGGTTTGACATTTCGTCAAACAGTTAGTCAACAAGCTCTGTCCTTACTGAACTGAAAACACTAAGTAATTATACTGGAGAATGATTACTCAAAGTACTTGACATGAATAAGATCAATCCTTATGCAATAGTTAATAACAAAATTCGAGAAGTGATTGAACAATGACTGTCAAAAGAATTCTCGAAATAAAAGTATACTGAAGAAAGAGATGAAACCATCGTAATTATCCATTCTCCTTGACGCACCTTAATGCAATTTCAATGACTTCATCGGCGCCAGATCTTTGTGGAATAAAGTGAAACTTGACTTCACTGCTTTGTGAGGCTCAACAATATAAACTTATGCATGCAGTTTATGTAAGCCATGCATTTTATAAGTATATCTCTCCATATAGGGGTGCTCGGGTATCACCGCGTATGTATATTTTGATCATGGATTTCCAATTACCAGCTGGCCAACACTATGCATAAGTGGGGTAGTCTTCGCCGTGGGTACCTTGAGCCTTCATCTTATGGCTGACATGAACACGGGAATCTGTGTCAAGTGATTCACATACCTTTGGACGTTCTAACATATTGAGTTCAACTGAATTCGACCAACTCCATCGCAATCCTCGACCTCCCTCATCGCAGACTTGGATATCATAATCGAATATATGCGACTCAATACCATTTGTTACGGTGGTGATGCCGGTTTTACCACAGATGAGATATCCCGTACTATAAAATGATCTGTCAAAAAGGATCTCCAATATTTCCGAATTAACAAGTGGGCTTGTGAGATTGTGAATATTCGTGATAGCCTTCGGCTCTAGACTTTGACTTTAATAATTTACGGGATACTGGCTGATAAGATATTTTGGAAATTCGATCTCCTTCCTCTGATCTGTTCACGCAGCAACTTCTATAGAGTGTGCTGAAAAAAAATGTTCCTTACCTGTCGAACTCCTTCTTAAACTCTTTCCTGATAATCTGAATCGAATCCTTCAGAGGATAGTGATGCAAGAACCAAAAAATTGGCCTAAAGCCACAAATGATCGCTCTAATGAAATGACTGAGTGTCACCTCCAATCTGCAATAATTCAGATGATATTTCACACCCTCAAAATTGCGTACCGATTGAGAGTTATCGTTATCAATGGCCAACTGTGAGAATTGTAGAAACCCTAGGTTCCACAATGCACCTGTGATTGAATCACAACCTGAAAATCAAAGAGAGATAATCAACAGCCCAATTCGAATGGAGCCCCGGGGTGCCTATTTATTCTTTTCTCTCCATCCTCTCCAGAGACTTCTAGAACCTTTTTGATCTTATCCCTCTAGTGACTTTATTAAATACTCCAAGTCACTTTATTAAATATAAAGTTACTTATTTAATAATTATTTATTTAATTAAAATAACTAATTAGTCGTCCTTGGACAACCATTAATTAAATTAATTAAATCGAACTGTCACCAGAAAATTGGGGACATGACAGTCCGCCCTTCCTGAAATTGCTTGTCCCCAAGCAATGGCTGAACCATGAACCAATCAGTATGCCTGGATCCCAAATGTAAATCTGTGTATCATCCCAATTTGCAACATACTCCCATGGAGAAATCATCAATATCAGTAACTGAGAAACTATATTCAACATACAAACAACTGACAACTCTAATGAAATTATCTGTAAACCAACTATAGATGGCAGTAGAAGAAACCATTCTGCGGAACTCAAGCCAACTGAAACATCAACTTTATCAAAACTCAAGCCCCTGTCAAAAAGACACCTGCACCCAACTGCATTGTAAATATGACAACAGCCATAGGTACCTAAATTACTGCCATCAAATCCAATTTCTGAAAAATTGCTCCGAGTGTGTCGATGCTGCAGGCTGAGTAACTTGCTACTACAAATTTTATTTTCAAAAGATGGTGCCAATCTATCCCCTAATGGATGGTAGGAAACTGGAGCCAATCTACATCTGCATGAAATAAAATCTTCTCTCTCTGTGTCAAAAGAGAAATGATGAGCGTACCCTACCGTATAATGCCGGTAAGAACCTCCAAATTCTGCTGCTAGCTCATTATCACTGAACTGGTAATCAACATATGGCTCCAACCTCTGACTCCGAGTGACTATAGGTCGGATAGGATCCCGTGCATTCTGCTCAACAAACACTTCCTCGAGATCCCTGTGAGGTAGCATAGTAGAAAGGACCCCTATAATCTTCTCAACCAATCTGCAAATAACACTAGTATCATGGATGAGAACACCTTCTGTCACTTCATGCGAGTCCAAATGAACACATGCACTATCCAGCAAATACTCCATGAACGGTTCAGTGCAGTAAAAATTATATGAGGAAACATTAACATACTCCCCTTTACACCACAACTGGTCCTCCTGTAAGGGTGGCATATTCAACTGTACCACACTATCAACTATCTGAGAAGAATCAATCTGAAAACTTGACTCTACTGGTATCCCAAACTCATTAAGACCAACTTCTTCCAAACCTTGAACATGTGTGTCAGTCTCAACAATAAGCTCCTCAAAAGCAACTGTAGGAGTGTACTTACCGTCATCTACCTCAATAGACAAATGAACTGGGTCTGGGGATGGTTTTGACTGCAAATCCTCCAACTCTACGGTCACCTTCTTTAACTGAAGTTGCGACTTTTGTAGATCTCATTGTGTTTCCTCTAAAGCCTTAGTAGTCGCTATGAGCTCCTGGGAAAGCTCACTCACCTCCTCTTCACGATCCAAGAGTGCCTCATAGGCTGTACTTCCCCACTCAACCAAGTGATCACGGTCGGCTACCAATCATAAATAATCCTGCTTCAAAATCCGAACAGCTTCACGCAAGGCATGAATCTCTGCCAAAGAAAAGTAACCATCGCTGGACTCATCTGTCATAGAAGAACCCCAACCAGTAATAGCCAACAACTGACGAGCAGTATCAAAGTGCTCACAAGCGATAGTAATGTCTTGCTCACTAACTTTCAACTGGCTAATCACATGATGGCTCTGGCTGAACTGTCTTCCACAAACCTTCTCTGTCACATTGTCTAAAGGAGTATCTTCAAGGTTACTGGTTTCTAGAATATTGTCATCCATATCTTGCGAATCCTTTCCAAAACTCATATCCTCATCTGGAGTGTCAAAATCTATAGTTCTGCTATCAAGCTCTTCTGTACCTAAAGAAACTGTCAAGGAAGCTGAATCTTCAAAACTGTTCACTTCATTCTCCCAGATGTCATCAAGGCCAAAACGATCCTGGGACTCATCTGTACATGCTTCCAAATATGAAAAATCTTCAACACCTTCTAGCAAGAATGGTTGACTGGAAATATGAACCAAACCCAACAACGGTGTATAAAGACTAATACCAACATTGGACAAACTGCTGGCACAAGGAAAGACAACACCGTGTATTCTGCTAATCAAATCCTCGATAGCATTCAGACAATCATTGCTACTATTAAGTGTTAAAGATCTCCAGTTAACTGAACCCCAAATGCCCCTGAAACATTCTTGAGTCCATATCCGTAAACAAGGAACAGCTGGTAACTCGAGCAAACTCCTTACCTGAGTAATGTGACCAACACCAACTAACTCCTCATATTGGTTTGACATTGTCCTTGTATCCTGGATGTGAATGCAAGATGAACTCGTAGCATTATCAGCAACCTCACATGATCCTTCTTCTGTCAAAAATTGAGTGCAAGATGAACTTAAGCTCAGCTCCATGTCGTGCTCATTCCTATGTCTCTCCCAGTCCTGTAATGCCAAAGTTGCTCGAGTGTCCTCAAGCTCGCAAGAAAGCTTGACAACTTCCTCCTCCTTCCTCCTCAAGGCATCTGAATAGTCTTTGGCAAGGCTTAGAAGATGATCACGGTCTGATAGAAGATGCAAATAGCTCAACTTCGTTGTTCCCATTCCTTCACCAATTGCATGTAAGTCAAAACAAGGAGATTTTGCTTGAACTCCCTTATGTCTTCCTTGTAACTGAATCATCTGAATGTGCTCTTCTAACATCTCCCGCATCCTGTCATGATGAGATAAAGAAGCCACAATACTATCTTTGCTTACCTTCAGCTGGCTGGACAAATCATGTGAAATATTGCCATTCTCATCCGCATGTGACGAAGCATCTAACTGAGCCTGGTACTCTCTCTCAGCAAAATCATGAATACTCAGTGTTTTCTCATTCCTACCTGGTATCTCATCATCAACATCCTTATCATCATCTGAACTCACTTCACTGTAATCATTGACTGTCAGAACCAAACTACCTTGAGTACCTGAGACATCACCCTTGGAAAGCTCGTATTCAACTGTCTCAACTTGAGTGTCAAGTTGACAGTTACTACCCATCAGCGTAATATCCTTCACCACTTCTTCCTGTGACCGAACTGAAGCCTCTGACTGGTTGCACACTTGTTTCTCGAACTCCTCATTAAGGTTCCTAGTAACATCTCTCATTGTATCTATCAACACTTCGTGAGAAGATTTGCCAAAATGAAATCCAGTTGATTTATTCACCTTAGCTGGGACGGACATCCTGTCAAGCATGCGGTGGTGTTTAACCAACAGTTCAGACATGTTATGTCTGATTTTTTTGAGCTCATCCTGAATGCCTGAATAGTCCTCCTTTCCACAATTTCGACTCTGAATACTGCGTCTATTACTTGTCCGAGATTGTGTCCTTGGAGACTTTGTGCTGTACCTGTCCATCTTGGTTGAAGTAGAGTGCTGATCACTCATGTAAGTCGGTTCTCACCCCACAGGATGGCAAGAAAACCGCTCTGATACCACTGAGATGACCCTAGCTATAAAGGTCACTGAATCCCAAGATTGTACCGTGGCAATTCGTCCAATAGTTTGCAAACAGGCTCTGATACCACTGAAATGACCCTGACAAGTTATTACTTACTTTTTACACCCAAAATTTAACACTTCAAGGGTTTGACATTTCGTCAAACAGTTAGTCAACAAGCTCTGTCCTTACTGAACTGAAAACACTAAGTAATTATACTGGAGAATGATTACTCAAAGTACTTGACATGAATAAGATCAATCCTTATGCAATAGTTAATAACAGAATTTGGGAAGTGATTGAATAATGACTGTCAAAAGAATTCTCGAAATAAAAGTATACTGAAGCAAGAGATGAAACCATCGTAATTATCCATTCTCCTTGACACACCTTAATGCAATTTCAATGACTTCATCGGCACCAGATCTTTGTGGAATAAAGTGAAACTTGACTTCACTGCTTTGTGAGGCTCAACAATATAAACTTATGCATGCAGGTTATGTAAGCCATGCATTTTATAAGTATATCTCTCCATATAGGGGTGCTCGGGTATCACCGCGTATGTATATTTTGATCATGGATTTCCAATTACCAGCTGGCCAACACTATGCATAAGTGGGGTAGTCTTCGTCGTGGGTACCTTGAGCCTTCATCTTATGGCTGACATGAACACGGGAATCTGTGTCAAGTGATTCACATACCTTTGGACGTTCTAACATATTGAGTTCAACTGAATTCGACCAACTCCATCGCAATCCTCGACCTCCCTCATCGCAGACTTGGATATCATAACCGAATATATGCGACTCAATACCATTTGTTACGGTGGTGATGTCGGTTTTACCACAGATGAGATATCCTGTACTATAAAATGATCTGTCAAAAAGGATCTCCAATATTTCTGAATTAACAAGTGGGCTTGTGAGATTGCGAATATTCGTGATAGCCTTCGGCTCTAGACTTTGACTTTAATAATTTACGGGATACTGGCTGATAAGATATTTTGGAAATTCGATCTCCTTCCTCTGATCTGTTCACGCAGCAACTTCTATAGAGTGCGCTGAAAAAAAATGTTCCTTACCCGTCGAACTCCTTCTTAAACTCTTTCCTGATAATCTAAATCGAATCCTTCAGAGGATAGTGATGCAAGAACCAAAAAATTGGCCTAAAGCCACAAATGATCGCTCTGATGAAATGACTGAGTGTCACCTCCAATCTGCAATAATTCAGATGATATTTCACACCCTCAAAATTGCGTACCGATTGAGAGTTATCGTTCTCAATGGCCAACTGTGACAATTGTAGAAACCCTAGGTTCCACAATGCACCTGTGATTGAATCACAACCTGAAAATCAAAGAGAGATAATCAACTGCCCGATTCGAATGGAGCCCCGGGGTGCCTATTTATTCTTTTCCCTCCATCCTCTCCAGAGACTTCTAGAACCTTTTTGATCTTATCCCTCTAGTGACTTTATTAAATACTCCAAGTCACTTTATTAAATATAAAGTTACTTATTTAATAATTATTTATTTAATTAAAATAACTAATTAGTCGTCCTTGGACAACCATTAATTAAATTAATTAAATCGAACTGTCACCAGAAAATTGGGGACATGACATTCCCTAGAGGCTGCAGTGATTACTGGAAAAGTTCTAGTTGTGCCAATATGTGCCCTCAATGTACCTCCCCTAATCACATCCTTCTTTTCCCTGTATTCATTTTCTAATTCTTGCAGATTAATTAGCACGTGATAATTTTTCAATGCCTCTAGGCGAAAAACCTCTCTAATCTCCTTAGGATTGATTAAAACCAGAGGCACACCATCAGTCCTTCTCACCACTCTAATAGCTTGGTCATAATTCTTTGCAATGGCTTGAAGCAAATCATAATCCATGAAGACACTTGGAACTACTAGTTTTCCCAAATCAAAATTCCTGACATTAGCATGCAGAGCAAACAAGTTCCTCTTTGAAAAAGATTTCTTAAACAAAACAAGACCAGTCTGCAAAGTTGTTGCATCCCTAACCTAGTTCCCCTTATCATACAGGCCATCTATAATTTTTAGCCTAGGATTTAACGAAGTTAATTTCTTAACCTGCATAGTCTCAATGGTGGATTCTGGGAGTAACTCTAGCAAGTCATCATGAACATTCCTATCCATATAATTCACTTGCCTAGAAAACACTTTCTTTGGAGGCATCTTGAACTTAATTCTCAAAAACTGAAATGCTACAGAGGTTACAGTGCATAAGTACTTGCTTGTAAGCTTGCTTTTCTCTAAAATTATGAAGTAGCTCATGAACAATGGGAAACTATTTCACATTCTTATTAGGCTCAACACAATATTCTCAGTAACCTCTTGTGCTTAGAAAACTTGAAATCTTTGTTCGCGTGAGATGGGAATGGTGAGATCTTCTGTAATATACTCTATTTTTTTCACACGTGAAGCTTTCAATCCTCATAAATGAACTGTAATGGAAAAAAAGAGTGGCATTACCTTCATTTTATAATTTGTGTCATCGATCTCAAAAAATTCTATGATCCAGGAGTAAAAATAGGGCTAACTCATCTTCTTCTCAACACGATGGTAGTTAAACCAATGAAATTCTTCCACCTGTACCTTTCCTTTGTTGTTGGCACTTTGAACTGGACCACTTTTCCTTGAGGACATGTGTCACCATGTTTCTATCTCGCTATACATAAAGAGTGAGCAAATCCTCTATGCGAGATAGTGATAACCATCAATCTCACTATAATAGAACGGATGGCATTCAAATAATTACTTTAATACAACTGGTGGGTCCACTATTAATTTTTCCCTTGCTATGTCACTACCCTTAAACTTTGATCACTTTTCCATAGTGAGTATGCGATGACCGTAGATCTTATTCGATCTAGTGGCGAGAAACCTACACTTTCTCATGTTAACAATGGTGGGACCCCCAGTCGACAAGTCATGTTGAGTAAACATAATACAATTTGTTATAACAACTTGGTGATGATCATCGATCATCCTATGATCTTGGTTGTTCATCTTTCATATGACTTGGCAGTGGGTCCGCACCCATGATGATGTGGGAAACTTTTGTCCATTTGGCAGATATATTACTTTTTAATTTTTCACTGTAATAGCTATCATTTGGGTCTTGTTGTGTTCTTTATTTTCAAGCGAGTCGCTACATTGCTACTGGCGAAGCGTGAAGCTTTTCTAGTCACGACATAGCGACCTCCAGTGGATTTAAAGTTTTAGGTTCCCATGTTGTCAATAGGATGCCATCATGTCATGAGACTTGCACAACTCATTTTTGATAGAGCATTCAATGGGTCCCACCTTTGGAAATGATACTACCTTATTATTTTCCTGATGAGTCACTATGTCGCTACTGGCAAAAGGCTCAACATTCTTGGTTGCGACATAGTGACCTCCAGTGAACTACTAAAACCCGGTGATAGAAAAAAAGCTAACTATCAATCACAACTGATGCAGGAGCATCCAGAGGTATAAGGGCAATCCTGTGTCACCCAAAAAAATATACTTAGACTTAGTTTCTATTTAATGTGTTTTCATTTTTGGATACCCATTTGGGTCAAATAAAGGTTTCAACTCTCACAATTCCACTATCAGTGTTCATGTGAATCTTGAAAAAATAGGAGTATGTAATTGAGCCATCATTTTGTTGAACTAGGAGGTGTAAATTGGCTAGATGAATGTAATTGTAATTTAGAGCATTCTAGAAAAAGAATCAGGTCAAAAGGCCCCACGATTTGAAAGTTATTGCAATTTTTCGGGTTTTGGAGACCTCCTAAGAATGCTTCAAAGTCAGGTTAGGGGCATTAAATGAACTCAAAAAGGGCCAAAAAATGGGGGGACAAGCAAAGCTGGTCCATAGGGCTATAGAGCACTTCGAGAGCTTTTCAAAAATGTAAATGGTTCGTCAATCGGAGCTATGGTTCAAAAGTTATGCCTCCCAGAAGTTCGGTTACCATTTCTAGATTCTTCTAGATTTGCATCGACTTCTAACGCAGCTTTTGGAACCTTCTATTTAGTCGGTGGATGCCTACTAGCACTTTCTAGAATGTACTCCTAATCCTTAACCCTCTGGGGGTCTATTTAAGGAGATTTCTGGCATTGTAAAAGGCAGTTTGGAGTGGAGTTTGAGAGGAGGTACTGAAAGGAGAAATTATCTCCACATTTATGCTATTGTAAGCCCTTAGGGCATGTTTTGAAGTTTATTTTCTCTATACTGAATGTACTAGCTTATTTTTCAGTTAATACAATTTCCCTTTTCTGTTGTGTCCATTCTATTCTTGGGTTGTGTCCCCATCAAGTGGTATTAGAGCTAGTTTTCCTGAGTGTGTAGACAGAGCGCTGACTGTGAGGCAGTTTGCACCAGGACTGTGTGGTTGTGGGTTTGAGTTAAGAAGATGCCTCCATGAAGAGAGTGTGGTGGAAGGGCCAGAGCTATTAATCCTGAGGAGGTTAGAGCCCTCCAAAGGCAGGTACAAGCATTGCAGAAGGAGCTTCGTAGAGGAGCAACTGTGGTCATAGGTGATGAAAGTGAAGATGACAACGAAGAAGATGAAGTTGGACCAGAAGGGGAATTTGATGGGGAAGTTTTGAATCATGCAGAGGAAAGGCTTTTTAGGGCCATTACTAAGTTTGGGAAAAGACCTACAATTGAAGTGGGTGTATTTTCAGGAAATCTGAAACCAGATGAGTTGATCGATTGGATCAATGAACTGGAAGAATACTTTGAGTATGAGGATATCAAGGACCCAAATAGGGTTAAGTTTGCAAAGGCCAAACTGAAAGGCCATGCCAAAATCTGGTGGCAAGAGATCCAATTGGAAAGAAACAAAAGAGGAAAGGAAAAGATCACAAGATGGGATCGCATGGTGGACAAATTGAAGAAGCAATTCATTCCTATGGACTATGAGCTTGATTTGTTTAAGAAGATGCATGGGTTAAAGCAAGTAGGAAGATTAGTCCAAGAATATACAGAGGAATTTTATACTCTTGATTAGAGCGGGGCATGCAGAATCAAATAAGGAGAAGGTTGCTCATTATATCAGTGGGTTGCGACCTAACATCCAGGAGGAATTAAGTCTGGTAAGAATGACCAGCGTTGAAGAGGCATACCAGTTTGCCCTACGAGTTGAAGAGAAGTTGAATAAAAGGTTTGAAGGAAGACAAAGAGGGTGCGGTCAAGGAGGAAGGGGAAGCGGTAGATCATCTGGTGGCCGCAATGAAACCCAAAAGAAAAATGAAGATGTGGGTACTAGCAGGAACCAAAGGAATGAGGGTTTCAATCGCTCCCATGATCAAGACTTTGGAAATCAAAGAGGAAGAGGTAGAGGATGTGGACAAGGAAGAGGAGGTTTCCGTGGTACCTGTTTCCATTGCAATGAAGAAGGTCATCGTGCCTTTGAATTCCCCCAATGACAAGGAAGGACAGATAGGAGAGCTGAGGGCCAAGCTAGGGTTGCTCACGTGGATGAGGATGCACAATCATCACATTCAAAGGATGCAAAAAAAGGAGAGACCTTGGTAAATGAAAGAGTCCTACTAACTGGTGAGATAGAACCAGGACAACGGAGGAGTTTGTTCCGTACCAGATGCAAGTGTGAGGATAAATGTTGTGGCGTGATCATTTATGGTGGTAGCACTGATAACTTGGTATCAGAAGAAATGGTCTCTAAGCTGAAGCTCAAGAAGGAGAAACATCCCCAGCCCTATCGGATTCTTAGGTAAAAGATGATCATAAGGTCCTGGTAAGTGAACAATGTTTAGTGAAATTCAAAATTGGGAGTTACCATGATGAAGTTCTCTGTGATGTTATTTCAATGGATGTTTGCCATCTATTGTTGGGTAGACCATGGCAGTTTGATAGAAATGCAGTACATGATGGGCATGCAAACACATACTCTCTGACAAAGGATGGAGTTCGTCACAAATTGAAGCCCATGAAAAAGGAAGGTGAAAAGGTATCTAGCAGTGTTAGGATTTGTCTTGTTGATGAAAGGAAGTTTTTAGATGGCATGAAACATCAGCATATGTGCTATGCTTTGATTCCTAGGAAAGATAAAGAACGTAGTAGTGAAATATCACTTGAAGTTTCAGATTTACTAGGGGAGTTTGGAGATATTATCTCTGATAATGTTCCAGATGGATTGCCACCAGTAAGGCAAATCAGTCATCAGATAGATCTAATTCCAGGAGCTAGTTTTCCTAACAAGGCTACTCACAGGATGACTCCTACTAAAACAGAGGAGCTAAATAGATAGGTTCAGGAGCTGTTGAGGAAGGGCTTGATTCAAGAGAGCCTGAGTCTATGTGTAGTACCTGCAGTACTCGCACCAAAGAAGGATGGAGAGTGGAGGATGTGTACAGATTCTCGAGCTATAAATAGGATAACCATCAAGTACCAGTTTCCTTTGCCAAGGATGGATGACCTTATGGACTGCTTGAGTGGAGCTCAGTACTTCACAAAGATAGATCTGAAGAGTGGTTATCACCAAATACGAATTCGAGGAGATGAGTGGAAAATAGCCTTCAAGACCAAGGAGGGTCTTTATGAGTGGTTAGTCATGCCCTTTGGATTGATGAACACCCCAAGCACCTTCATGCGGCTCATGAATGAGGTACTTAAGAAGTTCTTGGGAAAATTTGTTATTGTTTATTTGGATGATATTTTAATTTTCAGCAAGACTTTGGAAGAACATTTACTGCATATTCGTAGTGTCCTTGAAAGGCTAAGGGGTAACGACTCAGTATTCGTGGTAGTAATAGGTTCTCCAAAATGGCACACTTCATTCCATGCCACAAAACTCATGATGTTGTCCATATTGCAAACTTGTTTTCAAAGAGGTGGTAAGACTACATGGTCTTCCAAGGAGCATAGTTTCTGACAGAGATACTAAATTTGTGGGGTATTTCTGGAGGACATTGTGGAAAAAGTTAAGAACTAACTTGAAATTCAATTCCACGCATCACCCACAAACTGATGGCCAAACATAAGTGGTAAATAGAAGTCTGGGCAATTTGCTGAGATGTTTAGTTGGGGATAAGCCCAAGGGATGGGATTTGATTCTACCACAAGCAGAGTTTGCTTACAATAACTCTATAAATAGGAGTACTAGAAAATCACCATTCCAAATTGTATATGGGAATAGCCCAAGGACTACACCAGAATTGAGGAAGATAGAGCAAGGGGAGAGGACAAGTGCTGAAGCAGAAGAATTTGCTGAACATATCAAGCATCTACATGAGGAGGTTCAGGCACACATTACCAAGATGAATCAAGAGTATAAAGCTAGGGCTGATCAAAGGAGAAGACATAAGGAATTCCAAGTAGGGGATCTAGTCATGGTGCACTTACGAAAAGAAAGATTTCCAGCCAGTACTTACAACAAGCTGAAAATGAAGAAATTTGGCCCCTGCAAAATTTTGAAGAAACATGACTCAGGAAATGCATATGAAGTGGAGCTGCCAGATGGTATTCACATTTCTCCCATTTTCAACATTGCAGATTTAACAAAGTATCATGATGATGGTGTAGATGAGGAGCTGGTGTTAGAGCCATGTCCAATTTCTGCTTCTAAGGAGGAGATAGAAGACATTCTAGATCATCGTGTGGGTAGGAGTACCAGAAACAGGCAGTATGAAGAGTGTTTGGTCAAATGGAAAGGACGACCGATCAAGGACTCAACTTGGATTTCAGCAACTGAGGTTTCCCATTTGGGATTCCCTCTACCATTCATAAAGTGACAGGGTCACTTTTCAATCTACCCTGGGTGTCTGATGCAGGAGCATCCAGAGGTATAAGGGCAATCCTGTGTCACCCAAAAAAATATACTTAGACTTAGTTTCTGTTTCATGTGTTTTCATTTTTGGATACCCATTTGGGTCAAATAAAGGTTCCAACTCTCACAATTCCACTATCAGTGTTCATGTGAATCCCAAAAAAATAGGAGTATGTAATTGAGCCATCATTTTGGTGAACTAGGAGGTGTAAATTGGCTAGATGAATGTAATTGTAATTTATAACATTCCAAAAAAAAGAATCAAGTCAAAAGGCCCCATGGTTTGAAAGTTATTGCAGTTTTTCAGGTTTTGGAGACCTCCTAAGAATGCTTCAAATTCAGGTTAGGGGCATTAAATGACCTTGAAAAGGGCCAAAAAATGGGGGGATGAGTGAAGCTGGTCCATAGGGCTAGAGAGCGCTTTGAGAGCTTTTCGAAAATGTAAACGGTTTATCAATCAGAGCTACAGTTCAAAAGTTATGCCTCCCGAAAGTTCGGTTACCATTTCTAAATTCTTCTAGATTTGCGTCAACTTCTAACGTAGCTTCTGGAACCTTCTATTTGGTCGGTGGATGCCTACTAGCACTTTCTAGAATGTACTCCTAATCCTTAACCCTCTGGGGGTCTATTTAAGGAGATTTCTGGCATTGTAAAAGGCAGTTCGGAGTGGAATTTGAGAGGAGGTACTGAAAGGAGAAATTATCTCCACATTTATGCTATTGTAAGCCCTTAGGCCATGTTTTGAAGTTTATTTTCTCTGTACTGAATGTACTAGCTTATTTTTCAGTTAATACAATTTCTCTTTTCTGTTGTGTCCATTCTGTTCTTGGGTTGTGTCCCCATCAACAATACATTAATGAGTACCTTTGTCAAATCAATCAATATGCACGGTTAGAATTTTCACATGGGAACTCTATCATTATCTATCAATATCAAAAACCACTGCATTCCTTCACTTTTCAGTTAGTCGCTACATCACTACTGGCATGGCACATATACTTTTTGGTCGCGACATAGCGATTCGCCAGAAAGTTTGAGCTTTGACATCATCTGTTGCAACTTGTTCCACATGTGTCCTTTTTGACAGTGACGACTACAAGAAAAATCACGTAACCAAATCTTTTGCAAAATAATGTGCTTTTTCGATGTCAGTTTTCATTTTACAACAGTACATTTCAAATTCCTGGAAGTCTCTATGTCACATTGGTAAACAACCCTGCATTTCGTTATAACAACAGCACGACAACCATGGATCTAACCAAGATCCAACGGTGGGAAAGATTCTTCAAAAAGCGACACAACATGACTTTAGAATTAAGCGAGAAAAGAATATTCAAACCTTTTAAAAGATTTTGTGCCGGATAAGATTCAAAAGAAAAAGACCTAAGGTTTAACACAAGTTTTCAAAAGACAATGAAAATTATAAAACCAAAAACCAAAAACCCTAGCCTCATCAAAGGACTCAACCCTAATTTTTTATACCTTAGATTAGGAAAATTATCATGCAAAAAATCAAGCCAAAAATTTGAATAATTATTCAAATATAGTCCATGTTTAACTACCCAAGAGATAATGTGAGTTCCAACAAAAGATTTGTCTTTATCTAATATGATAGTTGAAGGAGCACGAAACCTAGTTACAATTCCTTCAAATAATTCAATCACAAAATTGTATGTCACATCTCTTAATACTACTTATTATGTCAATCTTTTGAATTAATCAGTGGTTATCAAGATCCATTTATTACTAGAGCTAAAGGTGGATTAATTGGATCAATGAATTCTAAACCCCATTGGGAAAAAAATTTGATTTGATTGAATTGGATGAAGAGGAAGGGAAGCTAATCTTTGTTTTCTTAAGAAGAAGGAACATTTCCTCACCCATTTATGAGAATCTCTTAATAAGGTTGGCCAATAATAGCCAACCCTCATTATCTTCATAATTGTGACTCTAGTTGAGAAATGACCACCCATAGGACCACCATGAAATTCTTTCAACAACCTATTGGTCTAATTTGTATTATTACATCTTAGTAAGAATTTATTGGAATATTTCCTAAATAGTATGCCATCCACCAAGACATAAGGAGTGAACTATGATTGAAACTACCTTATTTTGTCTTTGTTAAGGCCTTATGGATATCCTCCTTCTACCAATAAGATAGTCATGTCAATCAACCAATTATTCTAATCTACATTATCAGTTATTTTCTCATCTTGTAATAAAAGGGAAGCCTCCTTAGGTCTCTCAAAAGATGAGATCATTTTCTCACATAACCTTTTTCCTCTCACAAGCTTGGTGATCTTGATCTCAATGTTGTACTTTATGACTTTGGTGACCTATCCAGATATTTTTTCACTAAGGACTTTATTTAGAAGGAAATTTTTCACACTTACATGTGGGACCAAGAGTTGAATCATATTACTAGACAATAGATGTCTAAAAATTTTAAGATCCCTAACAACAACAAGAAATTTCCTTTCCACATGACTATATCTTCCCTTATACTCTTTAAGCCATTCACTAAAGAAAGTAATAGGTTCTTCCAAATTTTGTTTAATAAGTTGTGTCAAGACAGGTGATATACTTGATTTTCCTCCAAGAGATTAGAGGATAAAATCCTTATCAAAGTTAGGATTGATGAGAGTGGGAGTTGACACATTGCTTTCTTGATCTCTTCAAATTTGGCTTTCCCTTCTTTAGTCATAGTAAACATCATATTATTTTTAGCATGGTTGTATGAGGTTTAATCATAGTAGCCAAGTTGGGAATGAATCTTCTCACAAATTTGATACTACCAAGAAAACTCCATAATCCTTTCTTTTGATTGGGGTTTGGAAGAGACAAAATTGCCTCTACTATTTTTATATCTATGGCCATACCATCCTTTGACATGAGGAGTCCAAATAGTTTTCCTTGATTAGTGGAAAATACATATTTTCTTAGATTTAAGGATACTCCATGTTCCCTACATTTGAGTAATGCCTACCTCAAATGGCTGAAATGATCTATTGCATTCTTTCAATAAATAGTTATATCATCAAGATATATTAGCACAAAATTTTCCAATAAATCATTAAAATCCATCTCTACTTACTTTTGGAATTAGCACTTGCATTAGTTAGTCCACATTGTATTTTGCAATAGGTATAAGTACCTATTTAGTAGTTGTAGACACTTAAAATTGTCCTAAACACTATATTAATTCATTTAATATTTCCTTTGACATTATAGTTAATTATTTACTAATTAATTATATTTTTCATATTCTTCTACTTATTTAATTCAATTATTTAATTAAATGGGTTCACTTTCCTAATGTATTTAAATTTAATTTAAATACTTCCATACCTAATGTATTAAATTTATTTAATGCATGATCCTCTGTAAATCCCCTTTTAAATAAATCTTATTTATTTAATTCCCTCCATCCCATTAAATTCTCTTAACCTATGATTAAATTAAATCTTATTTAATTTAGTCTTAAACCTATCCTAAAACCTAGTCTACACCCATCATTTTCATCCTTCTAAGCCTACCCACTACTTAATCCCACTTATTTATCCTAACTACCTTGCTAAGCCCCTTTTAGTCCTAAGTGTGTGCTCACACATGTGTGAGGAATCTTCACACTTCTCACACCTCTCACACCTTCCACACTTCTTACACCTTTGTCCCCCACTCCTTCCTTTAAGTTTTCTCACACATGTGTGAGCAAACTTTGAATGTTGACCTTTGCATGACTTGTCTCCATGTCTCCCTTGTGGCACCTATGTGGATGCCACATAGATACCACCTCTCCAAGGCCTCTCTCAAGCCTATAAATAAAGCCCTTGTCTCAAGCATTTTACATCACCCTCATTTGCATTGTTATCACGCTAGTTTGTTGTTAGAGCTCTTTAGTGATTTTTAGAGTTGCATTGTTACTAACCTTTGGTAGTTGCTAGATTGTTATTTCATGTACATTGTTAGCTTAGTTTGTTTATTGCATCCACACTCATATCCTTAGAATGCTCTCAAGCATGGTTGCTTCCATAGCCATTGTTTGAAGCATTCTCCACTCATTTAGCATAGTATCATTATCATTTTCATCTTTTATCAAAGCATTCAAATAGTTGTATTTTGGGAGAGCACATCACATTCATCCAATCTAAAGCACACCAATAGGGCCTCTTATGGGTGTCTTTGTTGATCTTCTTTGAGGTTGCATGAGGACTTTTCTTTTCCGTTGCATTGAGTTGCAAAACTCAAGCATAATGTTGGTTGTATTTTGTTTTATTTTGACTATTTGATATACGTATGCAACTAATGTTTTCTTGTTTACACGTGCTCTCGACAGGTTAGGTTTTCTTGCATATAGTAGTAAAGGTTGTCTTGTATTGGTATGATTCTTGGACTAGAACTTGGTTATAACAAAAAAAAATCATCTAGGAAGGAAAACCTTTATGAGCCACTGATTATGGACAAGATTTGTTCCATAGAAGGGAGGGAGTGTTGATCTTTAAGAGAAGCCCTATTAAGGTCCCTTAAATGAACACATAATCTGATTTCTCCATTCTTTTTTCTAATTGGAATAAGATTACCTACCCATGAGGAGTGCTTAACAAGAAAAATAATACTAGCCTCTATGAGTTTGGACAATTATTTTCTCATTAAAGGTTCAATGTTGGGGTTAACTAACCTTTTTTTGATTTAATCAGATTTTCATCATCATTTAGTTCTATGGTATGTTGGCCCAAGCTTGGGTCAAAATCCTTTAAGTCTTCATATGTCCAAGAAATAACATCATTGAATTCTTGATATACTTCTTGTTTAGTCTTAGAGCATACCTTTCGCAAACTAAGAGTCTTTACATCAATAATGGTAATATGTTTGTAGTCATCCTTCCTTGCATCCAATTTTAATCCTTTACTTCTTGTTTGATCATCAGAGTTAAATATGCCCTCTAATGTGAACAAACCTTTAGGAAACTTGTTAGAATTAAGCTTCATGATTTTATCTCCACACCAACTTTGTAGCTTAGAATGATTTTTACATAGAACTTTGCTTCATTTTGTAAAAAAAAGACAATCTGTAAATCAAAATCAAGACTTTCCAATTTGTACAATTGTTTGAGATAGAAGGCCTTACAAAAAGTTTGATATGTTGTTCCTTTATGTCTGCAACATGATCTAGTATGTCATAATGAGAACCAATTGTTGCAAGTCTATTAGCATGCTTACTCTTATTTCTAGGAACACTTTGAATATTGAATTCTTGGAAGGCCTCATATAAATCCTAGACTCCATATTTATATGATTTGAGAATTTTATTCTTGTAACATTATGATTTCTAGCTTTTTAACAACTAACTTGCTATCCCCAAAGATCTTTAAAAGGTTTATACCTCTTATTTCTCAAATTTAGAGACCTTAAATCAAGTCTTCATACTCAACCACATTGTTAGTACAACTAAGTCTATATGAAAAGTATTATTTTTATAGATTGGGAGAAAGAAGCATTACACCACATCTACACCATATTTATTCCTTAGTCCATCAAAAAACATATTCCACATTTCATCAATATTTTATTGTATTTTCATAAGATTGGGAAAAGGAGCACTTTCCTCATGTATACAATATGTCCCAAGTAATGTCTCTTCAACCTCTTGTACTAGATCAAATTAGAAATCATTATATCATTCATCTAAGACATAATCAAGAAACTCTATCAATAGATTAGCATGTTCGTGGGTTATATTGTATCCATCATCTTCTCCATGGAGTGTGCAATTCATGTTAATGGGGCGTGGTGTATAAACTTCTATATGGTTAAGAGATAATTATTTTCCTTTATGGAAGTTTTTATTCCATATCTAGTCCTAAAGAACATGTAAGACCCATCAAATGCAATATAACTACATATTGGTGCAATAAAGTCTCTAGAAAGGCAAATACAAAAATGTACAAGATCAGTAACTAATATGTCTTGTATGATAATACAACCTGGACATGCATGTAATGCTAATTTGATATCTTTTAAAAACTATCTAAACATAAGTACCATCTATTTGAACAAGTCCTTTAGTCACTAGCTCATATGTAATACCAAAAGGATCAACCACATTCTTTGGCATAAGTGAGCTACTAGCTCCTAAGTCTATTGTATATTTGTGGACTATTTATCTCGTATAATTTAAGATAGATAAAAGGAGGGAGGTTTATTACTCTTATTTGTATCTTCCTCCTTTATAGGTTGCATAATATTTTCTACTCTATTCATGGTAACTAATACATTCTTCCCTTATACAATCCTCAACTCTTCATGTAGTAAGTCAAGTTGAGATGGAATTATCAGGATATCCGCCATAGGAACACTAACATTATTCCTCTTCATCTAATCTACAATTTTCAGAGGAGTGTATGTTGACTTGGCTAGAATCTTAGCAACCACATGGGCTAATATATGAATTGGGATAGCTTGAGGTTCCTTAGATTCTTGTTGTATTTATTTTGTAGTGGAGCAGCAACAATATGTTTTATGCTTACAACTATAGTATATAGAATGGCCTTTGAAATTGAATTTTGTTTTGATCGAGAAGGGGAAGCACTCTCCATTTCTCTCCTCTTGCTTCTCATGTTATGAGCTATGTTTTCATTACTATCATGATTAACATGGTAGTATTCTTGCAACCGACAATTCATAAAAGTGTGATCGCCTTATTGTTGGGGTTTGAATCCAATAGTAGATTGGTTGACATTATATTGTTGTCTTGTATTTTTTCTTATGTGGCTAAAGATTAAGAATAATCTTCTCTATGAAATACACATTTTTCACTAGAAAAGTTGCAAGTAGCACAATATTCTCATTCATGAGAAAACTATTTTGAGCAAAAAGTGTTCTTATTGGATTTACATTTGCATTTGCAAGGGAAGCATTACCCATGAGCATATTTTTGTTCCATGAAGATTTACTATGATATTTTTGCATATTGAATGGAGGATTTTGAAAATGGGACTAAAGAGGCTTATTACCATGAGCTTATTGTCTCTCAAGAGTCACCACTTTTTTGCTCATTTTTTATGCTAGTGAACTATGATCTTGAAATCTCATTTCCATGCCATAATTTTGATCATGCAAATTCTTATCTATTTTCTTCATCAAAACTCACATCATAGCTTCAAGTTTGTTTGTCCCATTAGGAGATGTAGAAGTTAATGGACAAGCAATAAGAGGTTGGTGTTGGCTCCTGGTTTGACAGAATTTCAATTACCTCTCAGGATGTGGAAATACTTAGGAATCAGCTACAAACCATGATATATATTTCCATCAAACCAATTGGACCAACTGCCAAGACATTAAGTCTTGTTAAAATTTCTTCTATTTGCATTATTTTCAGTAGTGTGGCTATTGAAGATTTTCATTTGGAGTAGCTTGATGTTAAAATAGCCTTGCTTCATGGTGATTTGGATGAAGAGATATATGGTACATCCACAAGGATTTGTGGTCAAAGGTAAGGAGAAATTAGTGTGCAGATTGTAGAAAAGTTTATATGGCTTAAAGAAAGCACCTCGACAATGGTATCTAGAATTTGTTAGTTTTATGCATGAGCATGGATATAGTAGGTGTCATTCAAATCATTGTGTTTATTTTTAAAAATTAGATTATGAAAGCTACATTATTTTATGTTTATACATTAATGATATGCTTTTAGCTAGGTTTAACATGGATCACATTAAGGGGTTAAATGAATAATTAGCACATTCATTTTATATGATAGATTTGGGAGCTGCAACACAAATCTTTGGTATGAAGATTTGCAGAGATAGAAAGAATAGAAAATTGACATTGTCTCAAGTTGATTAAGGTGGTTTGATATTCTAGTGGAAGCCACAGGTTTAGTGGTGCTATGCTCATTCTCCAAGTGAGATATTATTGTGATGTGGATCCAACATGGTTTTCCCCTAGACAATTTGTTCATGGATTTGGGGGTTGCACCCCCAAGACAGGGTCAAGGGGTAGCACCTCAAGTGCACTCCCTGTCATAGTACAAGGTGGGGATGAGGGGCAATACCCTTGTAGGGGTTTGGGGGGTAGCACCCTTGAAGCCAAAAATGACCCTACTATTGTGAAAGGTATAGGCTACTATTTTTCTATTAGATGACTTATTCTATCCCTAATTTTGTAAGTGGAAAAAGCTTGTATAAAATAGCTTAGGGTTAGGGATTTTTATAATGTATGGCGATATTGTAAGTTCTTGTGGTAGTATTGGGTTGTAAGGGATTGAATATTGTAATAACTGGATAATAATAATATTGGACTTGTTGTTGGTAGATGTAGCCTAGGGATTGGGTGAACCACATTAAATCTGTGTCTTGTGTTTCCTTCTGTACGATTTATTATTCTCTAATATTGGTTATATTTGCATGTACCTATTATTTATGTCTAAGGTTAATCCTAACACTAGCCCCACTGGACACACATCAACATGTTGCATTATTTCTATGAATAACATCCTTAGAAGTCTTGATAGTGAAAATGCAACAACCAAAAGATCAAATGGGAATGGATGATCTAGATGCATCCTCCTATATGTTTCTTGGGTCTCATTTCATTACCCAAGATTTTGAGAAGTGGTTAGGCTAGAATACAAATGGAACTATTGTGCTTTGCATTTTCTTTGTACCCACTAAACACACTTCATTATGTTGCATTGTCACTATGATTAATCAATGTACATCTTTTTATGGTGACAAAATGATAACTCTCAGATATCCTATGATATAATAGTCCAAAGATAAGATATTGGTAGGTATAAACATCTCGTGAGTTGTATTTTGAATACCATGTGGCTAAGAAGCATAAGCCAAAACATTAAAGCACAAATGAGCGCTTGATAGGACTAAAAAATACTTATGTGACCTTAGGAAGAAAAAATTAAAATAAAGCTAGAGATTTTGAACAAAATGTTATTTCACAAGATAAAACAAAGCCCCCCTTCCCAAGATAAGGTAAAACCTTACTAAGCTATTAACAAAGGTAAAGTAAAAACATAAAAAGTAAGGGTTTCTAACCATAGGATCCAAATTCAATACTTAGAAACTAAAAGGGGCAACAATGAACTTACCAATCACAATAATCAAAAGAAGAATTTGACCATTTTGCTCAAAACATTTATGCATTCTTAAAAAGGGATGATGGATAATCTATATCCATGCAATAATTCAAATTTTATGGGAGAAGTATACCACAAGCATGATAACTTAGAGAGAACTAAGCACACCTATTTATATAACTACTTACAATGTAAAACCAACTATATACAAAACTTACAAAAATACTACCCAAATTGTTATTCATGGAAGAAAAAAATACCTCTCAACAGAAGTACCCTTTCAAGAATTGTCCATGAACTAGCAGTTCAAGAAAATCACCAGAGAGTTCCTTTAGAATATATGAGTCCTCTTTGTATTTGAAATGAATCAAGTAAGGACCTAGTTAGATAGGATCAAATTTCCCATGTTTTCCTTTATCTTCCATCCTTGAATTCTAAATTAAAACCAAATCATATGGTTCAAAATTTCTATTTGTAGCCCTTCTATCAAACAAATATTCATCTGTAGTTATAACTTAGCATTCCTAGTTGATGTCTCTCTTTTATTTTCATCCAATCTAGTGAGATCATCCATCCTTTCCTACATATCATCATCATACTTTTGAACAAATTTGTACATTACTATTACATTGTTCTGAGGCAATCTTTCTTGGATCCCATAAACTAAGTCAAAATGTTCTAACCCAGTAGCTTTCTTTACTGTCACCCTATCTTCCCATACTACCAATGGTAACTTGGATTCATATGCCTTTTTATTCTCATCCATGATTCTTTTAATGATTTTTAAAATACTCTTGTTGTTGGATTCTGCTTGTCCATTACCTTGAGGGTGATATGGAGAGGAAGTTGACTTGGTTATTCCATATTTATCACAAAAAGTAACATACTCATCTAATCTAAAACACATGGAATTATCTATGAAAATCCTCTTAGGACATCCAAACCTAGCGTAGATGTTATTTAACAAGAAATCATTCACCACCTTTCTAGTTGATCTTCTAGTTAGAATGAATTCTACCCACTTTGTGAAATAATTAGTGGACATTAGAATCCATGAATTCCCCCCACTTGACTTATTTGCAATTTCATCTATGAAATCAATGTCCCATTACTGAAAAGGTGATTGTACGTGTATTGGTTTCAAAGTTACCTTCCCAAAAAATTCAATTTACCTAAAAATCTTTAATAGGGATCACATTTTCTTACCAATTTATGAGCATATCTAAATAGGGTTGGCCACCAAAATCTATACCTTGTGAATTTTTGAGTTGTGGTCTTTGTTGTGTAATGTCCCACACATACACTGCTATGCATCTCATTTCAAATCTTGACTACATCATCTTGATCTACACATTTCAATAATTGATGGAGGAGCATCCTAGGTGTAAGAGAAATCTTGCATCAACCAAAAATATTTCATTTTAGTTGTTTGAATAAGGGTTGTCTCAATGTAGACTTTTTGTTTGTGGAGGCTTGCTACTCAGTAAGTTGGTCATACGAGTTCAAAATGTCCTAATTTCAAAGGTGGAGATTCATCTCAACCATATTAGCCTACCAGTTAAGGATCAATGCCATATCATAAGTATCGGTGAAGTTATTGTGGATTTTTGGTATAAATTTTTGGTACAAAAACTTTGGGCTCAGTTTTGAAGGCCTAAATATGCCTGGATGAGGTCCAAAAACCCAATGAATGGGTGCTTAAGTAGATACGAGTCTACAGATCAAAAGTTGAGGATTCTAAAAAGGGGTTATAATAGAAAATCATAGCAAGTATTTACAAGTTATGTGCTTTTGAAGTTGGGCTGACCAAAACTTCCAAAATAAATGTCAAAGGTGTATTTGGATCACTCTATATGTATTGTTAGGATATGTCAACCCTAGGTATTAAGTATGAGTGTCTAGAACCTTCCCAAGTGGCATAAAATTTCCTATTTAAGAAATGACCATAGATTGTCTAGGACAGCTCTAGGTGATAGTTCATAGCTTTATCTTTTAGATTGTTGTAATGAAGGCGCCCATGTGTGTTAGCATATTTTAATTCTAAATTATGTATTCCACATTTGCGGTGATAGTAAGAAGCCTATTTTTTTTATCACAAATTTTTGTTATTTCTTTGTTTCTATTATGTGTTTGAGTTATTAAGGAGATCACCCTTCATTAATAATACCCCTTATGTATCTCTCCATCATAGTTCACCATTGATAATAGTGTATTCAATGGCTTGAAACTTGAAGGCTTTTTTCTCATTATCACTCTTTCCAAGGGGGGGCACATATGTTGTAAGTAGTGGATAACATCTTTATACCCGTCACAAGAATCCATGCTACAAATGTGTGGGTTAGAATCATCAATTACTTGGTTTATTTATCTTGTATCCAAATTAGATTGTGCCATTAGTTTTTCCAACACCTGGCCTCTGACCAATTTAGCAATATGAATGCCAATGTTGAACTTTTGTATTTAATTGATCCACCTGCACTTTCTTCCTGAGACTTATATCCTTGACAATAACACTTAGGACAAAAGCTACCACTACTGCTCCCACTAAATAATGTCTAAAAGCTTTTACTACTTTTACTAGAGCATATGATTGCTTTTCATTAATGTCATATTTTAGCTCTTCTTCCTATAATTATTTACTAAAAAATGTTATAGGTTTCTCAAAACCTTCCACATTCTTCTGAAGGAACATTGTTGCCACTATGTGGAAAGATACAAAAGAAAATATATGCATAAGATTTACATAATCATGTGTTCTCAGTACTAGTGCATTTTTTATTGCCTCCTTAATTTCTTGGAAAGCAATAGATGGTTATCCATCCCATTGAATCTCTACTCCTTTCTTGAGCATCTTGGATATGGGCCTACTAATCTCTGCAAAATTAGTCACAAATATTCTCAAAAATTTCACCTACCCAAAGAAAGATTGGATTCATTTCATATTTTTAGGTCTAAGGAATTTGTCAATAGAAAGAAACCTTTCAAGATCTATTTCACCATATCTTTGGATACTATATGACCCAAAAGTTTTCCCTTAGTTAATCCAAATGTACACTTCCTCTGATTTAGAGAAATACCGCATTTCAAGGCCTTTAAAAAGATCTACTCCTAATTTATGAAATGATCATATGCATTCTTAGAGTAGGCAGCCAAATCATCCCCATACACTACAATGAAGTTGTCTATAAAATCATCAAAAGCCACATTCATATCTCCATGAAAATTTTCCCCAACAGTCCAAATGACATCCTAACATCTTTATATATAAGTTATAATTACGTCCTAGTAGATGAAGCTGAGTAATATAAAACTACTTTCACTACTCCATGGGGTATATATATATATATATATATATATATATATATATATATATATATATATATATATATATATATATATATATATATATATGTATGTATATGTATATGTATATGTATATGTATATGTATATGTATATGTATATGTATATGTATATGTATATGTATATGTATATGTATATGTATATGTATGTATGTGTATGTATGTATGTATGTATGTATGTATGTATGTGTAATATATTGTTGGAATATTTAGAATAAATGAGAGGGGTCTGAATCAATTATCCAAGGTCCAAATGTACAAATAAGACTTTTTAGTTCTCATTGAACATATAAGTGCATGCATTTATTAGATCATCCAATAACTCCATAACTTAGTAAGTCACTGTCCTAGGTCAAAATAGTTTTGCAAAAATGTAAACATGAAACATAGAAAAATCATTCACACAAGTTGACACAAGGATTTAACATGGAAACCCAAGTCAGGAAAAACCACGAGTAACATGCCACCAATTTTCACTCTTCTAAAGTGAGCCCTATCAGGAACTCATACTCTTCATCTATGATTTCTTGTTCACCTTTCAAGCCTTCTTTCTCAATATGCCAATTGTAGATTCATCCCTTCGGCCACCATATGAAGCAACACCACCAAACTCTCAATAGCCTCAAACACTCATTTGCTTCTAGCCTTGTATCCCCTTACATAGATAATTTTAATCTTTTGTCGCTTATCACAATCATCCATTTTAGGTTTAGGTTAGATTCATTAAATCCTCACTCTTTTCCACTAGGTTCCCTTTAGAAACTTTCCTTACAATCCTCTTTAGATTCACCTCAAAATGGTTTATCTTGAATTCTATGCCACCATCTCATCATACTTATCTTCCATGTGCTTCTCACAAATCAAGCAATAAACTTTATTAGCTTGGATTTGTCAAATCTTTGATTAAAGTCTTTTTATTGTCACTTGGCATCTACACTATTCACTCGACGATAATAGTCTTATTATGCTTGGCCAACATTGGGTTGCTCAACATGAACTAAGTCTTCCTTGCTTGGTCATCACTATTATTTCCCTAATGCTTAGCACTTATTATATTTTACTGACATTCAACAAATACTAACTTTTCTGAGACTCAGCCTAAACTAAATTTTTTTGGCTTACACTGTTTACTCGGTCAGGCTTGGCAGACGCTTTTTATGAAAATGCTTCTTCTTGTCTTAGCTTAAGTAACCTTTTACTTTAGCCTTAAGTAGATCAAAATATTGACATTAAGGTCAATTTTTCTATTAGTGACTCACACTTAGTCAATATATAGTTGCTACCAAGTTTCTCAATTGCTACCAAGCTTCAAGACCTATGTACAGTTCATGCCAAGTGTAGCAGTGTCTACCAAATTTTTTAGTGCAAGTGTTGGAAACTCTAGTGTTAACCAATTCCCATAGTGTCAACCAAGTTACATAGTGTCAACCATGTTCTCCATTGTCTACCAAGCTCATAGTGTTATCGATGTAAATCTAGTGTTGATCGATCCATAGAGTGTCAACCAAGTGATTCAATATATGTCAAGTTTTGCAATGTTCTCTAAGTCACACAGTGCTAACTGAGTTCAAGCTACTTGAAAGTGATTAGTATGAACCGAGCCTCTTCATCAACTGAGTTCCAATGTTGACATTGGTTGTCGAGTATCAGAACATCACCAAGTTTTTCTTCAGAACCTGAGTTACAACAGTTGGGCCGACTTTGTGGATTTTGGTGAAACTTGTATTTTAGCTAACTTTAGTAAGTTATGATTTGGATTGGTATATATGTAAAGCATTGTATCATATCCAAATAAGTATCACATGAGCATGGAATAAGAAAAAGTGTGAATCAAGAAGGCTACAAGTAGTATAAGGGACAACAAAGATTTATCTATCATAGCAAGGTGATCATTACAATTCAAGGAATCTCAACTAGAAAATCAAAGTTGGAGATCATAGATCAACCACTGGTTCATCCTAACAGGTGGATCAGTTAAATCCTTTAACAAGGTAGACTTAACAGTCTTATGTACAATCTCTTTACCGAGTGCATACTTCATTATATGTTTTGTAAATCCTTTCACAAGGTGGACCTCATAGTCCTTATTGCTCCTAACAGGGAAAATCACCAAAAGTGATCAATTACATTAATATATGTTTTGTAAATCCTTTCACAAGGTGGACCTCATAGTCCTTATTGCTCCTAATAGGTCAGATCACAGAAGTGATCAATTACTTCAATATATGTTTTATAAATCCTTTCACAAGGTAGACCTCACAGTCCTTATTGCTCCTAACAGGGTAGATCACCAGAAGTGGTCAATTATAAGCCTTAATAGACCAACTTTATATTGCAATACTAAAGCTTGTGGGTATCATCCCCACCCCAATTTTACTTTCTATTTGGAAGGTTTCTGGGTCACCATATCTTGTGTCAAATTGATATGAATATTTATTTACTTTCATTGTTTCATGCATGCAATTAGATCAAAATATTATATGGAGGATTAATTGGTGAAATGAGAAATAGATTTTATTGGTTCTTGATTCACCCCTCCCCTCTCAATAACCTTGCCTACCTCATATTTCCAACACAACAATACACTATATCATCAATGTCTTACTTGGTCTTAGTGCTCCTTTTATACACCATATAACTCAGCTTTTCTCTAAGTACTCTTGTTATCCTTTCTTTTCAAATCATCTTCATTAATCAATCAAATGATAGCAATCTAGACCAAAAAATCAATTATCTTACCAGCAAGTAGCAGGTTTGACACCATTGACAAAATAATGACGGTTCCATGATAGGTTCACACTTCAACAATCTTCTTTTCAACATTATATATATATATATATATAATGTATACACACATACATATATTACATATATATAATGTATACATGTATATGTATATGTATATGTATATGTATATGTATATGTATATGTATATGTATATGTATATGTATATGTATATGTATATGTATATGCATATACATATATATACATGTATGTATGTATATATATATATATACATACATATATATATATATATATATATATGTATGTATATATATGTATATATATATATATGTATATATATATATACATACATACATGTATATATATGTATATGCATATACATATACATATACATAGATATCTACATATATATGCATATATATGTGTAATATATATGTATGTGTGTGTATGCCCCATGGAGTAGTGAAAGTAGTTTTATATTGCTTAGCTTTATCTACTAGGACCTAATTATAACAAAAAAAATCATCCATCATGGACACCATCTTAGAACATGTTACTCTTTGCAACATTGCTTCCATATTAGGGACTCCATAATTATATTTTAGAGATGAAATGTTCAAATACCTAAAATCAACACACAATATGATGTCTCCATTCTTCATCCTAACTAGTACCAAATTTGAAACCCATATTGAATGTGTAATGGGTTTGATAATGCCCCCATCCCTAAGATTCATCAATTCCTCCTACATTTTAGGGGCTAAAGTCGGATTAATGGATCTCTCCTTTTTCCTAAAAGGCTTAGCATTTTCCTTTATAGGAATGACATGCTTAAAAATATATTCGCTATAAACCTTCACGTCATCATATGACCAAGAAAAAACATATATGAATTTTCTTAATAACTCAATTAAAGATTTTCTAATGATAGGAGATAACTTCTTACCTATGTACACCTTTTTAGGGGATTCATTAGTGCCCAAATTTATTTCTTCAAACTCTTTAGGACTTTTTTCCTTAACATCTGATTGCATCATATCTTGATTATCAAAAATACTTTCCAACACAACTAAGCATTTTGGTACCTTAAAAGTCTTGAGGTGGATGACTTCATTTCCAAAAATGGTATCCTTCCCATCTATTTTCTCCATGAGAGCACTGCAATCTAGCTCTTGTCCATGATAATTGTCTCTACAATTTAAGAAGTTTAGAATATCTAAATCATCTTCTAAAACTTGCCAATTCTCTACATTATTAGGGATAGATGGCCAATTTTGTACTTCAATTTTGGACATTCTTGAAAAGGTAATGTCATCAAGCTTAATGGCTACATTAGCTAATATATCTACCATTTTATGATTGGTTATGTCCATCCAGGTTATCCCAAATGAATTGAAGGCTTCAATAGCATCCCAAAAAATATTCTTGTACTATTTCAAACTTTTGTTTTTGAAGCATATGATTTTCTAACTTGTGAACAACCAGCTCAAAATCACTGATCACATGAAAGTGCTTTATACTATGTTTATCAACTACTCACATACCTAAAAGGAGTGCTTCATACTCAACAACATTATTTGTGCATGCCAAATCCAAAGTAAAGGAATACTTGAAAGCATTTTTCTCTTGTGAGATTAGCACCACTCCAGCACCAACTCCCTTTTTTGAACTAGCGCCATCAAAAAATATATTCCACAAGTTTTCATTTTCTAAATAGTTCTTAATTTCCTTCACTATTAGTGCCACTATTTTTTTCTTTTTAATAAAATAAACTTCAACCCTAAAATAATTTATATTAGTGTCTAAAAAATAAAGTTGTATCATTATTTACATTTTCTTCAATCATATGGGTGACCCCGAGCTCTGTATTTACCTTTATGGTTTTATCACCAATATGGAATATAGAAAAAGACAGATCACATTACAAACTGCCACCCATGGTGGCACTCCATTTCCTAGACAACAACATACCATATTGAGGTGGTATATCCACTACCATAAAACTCATAATCAAATCTTTATCTGGGTATGTAACCAATTTATAAGGCAGTGCATTGATGATTCCTATAACAGGGACTTCTATAGAATCTAAAGCACAACACCTTCCTTTTTTAGTATCTACTTTCAAACCCAAAGATTCCATTATTTCAAATGGCATGACAATATTTGAAGCACCAGAATCTATCATGCAATTCTTTACAGTTTTACCATTTATGATCAAACTCAAAAAGAAAGGATCAATATTTTCAATATAGGCTACTACAAAATTATCAAAGTACATAGGAGGAATATGAGATAGTATCCCCTCATCTTGTTTTATTTTAGGTGGGAATTGCATCTTTTCTATTAAGGGTTTCTCATTTTGGGAAGTACCATCCCCTCCAATCCCACCGAATCATGTAAATGCCTTTTTCCTATGCTTCTCTATTCTAAACATATCAGACAAGGGAAATTTTATAGTAAATTACAAAAACATAGATAATATATCATAGGGATGTAGGAAGGGATCTCAATAGGCATACCTTTATCATCTTTTGGTTGAACAATGATGACCTCAACCAGGTTACTAGATTTAGTCTCATGTATTTTTTCTTTAGTAGGCTCATTTTCCTTATCAATGGTCTAATCTTGCACATCTCTCTTAGGTTCCCACTTTTTTTTTTGACATCCTTTACCTTTATTGTCAATGGATATTTCACTTTGTTTATGTCATAAATGTTATGAGTAACATCCTTAATAAAAATACTAGATGTTTCACCCACGTCACTATTCACCACCCTATTTCTCAACTTGTAGGTACTCTTAACATGAGAAACCATTTCTATATTTATTTTATAAATTTTCTCCTTTGATGGATTTCTCAAACTAAAATGGGTTGTTTCTGATAGCTCTATTATCCACTACTTCTTCATCATCAGAGAAAACTTGCTAGTGAAATTCATCACAATCACTTCCTTGGTGGTTAACATCTAATTCAAACTCTCCTAAATCTAATTCATTTTCATACTCATAGTTAGAACTCACTATATTATAGTCCACATCATCATGAATTTCCTCATCAACAACTTCTTCTGATTTAGATTGTTGGGATGCAACAATTGACTGGGCCATGACACAATACTCAATAAAATGAGGAGATTGGCAAGCTATGCACCAGAATACTTATTTTGCAATATTTACAATACTCCTCTACAATGTATATGGTGTAGTCTTCCCATTAGTACTCTTGGAAGAATTATTAATAGGCTTACCATCCTTACATTATGTAGTATATGGAAAAAATTTCAACCTGTTCTACTGATTAAAATTGCTATTGAACTATGGTTTATCACCAATGTTTGTTTTACCAATGTTTGTTTTATTGACATTTCCTACTTGGGGCTTCATATTTTTTAACAAATTCAACATCTGATCCATTTTATCTTCCTCGAGTTTCTTATTTCCCCCAAGCTTATCACTTTCCTTCTTGTTTTCTAAAGGGTTAAACAAATTTGGGTCATCTCTTCTTCCCAATTTACCTAAGGCTCTTCTATTATTCTCAAAATTTATTGCAATTCTAAAAGCATCCCTTAATATATAAGCCATCTTGCTATCAAATACATTAAAATATGTTCTCAAGCATACTTTCTCATCCAATTTCATAAATTGGAAGAGTTTGCACATTGCCTTTTGAAATATAACATTAAAATCAAAAGTAGATTCATTGTGGTTCTTCTTGATATTGTTAAATTCATTTAACACAAAACCAACATTTGTGTTATCCCATACTATTCTTTGGAACACTTTTCCAAGTCATTCCATGAACTAATGTTTTCATCAAGAGTTTCCTAAACCATTCCTTATCATCTTCAATAAGAGAATGCACAAACAACTTCATTACTACATTTTCATGTTCTACTTCATAGTCATGTTTAATATATCAATGAAATTTCTAAGATTCTCTTCACCACTGACAACATTATTACTAGAGAAGTTTGTGACTTTGTCCCTAAAATCATTTGAAATAAGATTAGGATAACCAGGAATTCCTACAAAGGATATTTTCTTATAACTTTCCATATACATGGGTCTCTTTTGAAATTCTAAGGCACTAGTAGAGCTAGTTCCAATAGTGTGTGTTATTTCCCCTATATTTGTGTTTACTTGTTATCCAATAACATGTTAACCTATTGTAGTAGAAGAAGAAGAAGTTGGACCAGATTGTGAAATTCCTACATTACTCACTAGTGGACCACAAGCAATACCAGAAGATATACGTTATGAGGAGGCATTTTGTCTAGTGGTTAGGCCAATGGTAGATTTAAGGAATTGGATCATCTTTCTCATCTTAGCAACATGTGCCTCATTTTCTACCTTTTCTAGCTCTTTAGCTAAATATTCTTGCTCCTTCCTATTTTTTCTTTCAATTCTAAATCTATCTTTGACATGGTAAGAGAGCTTTTGGATGTAGTAACTAGTTCATTGATTTGAACACCCACAACCTTTTGTTTACCTTTGTCTACTACTTTAGTTGTAGGGTTTTCTACACTTATTTCAATGTTGATCTTCTCCATAGGCTTGTATGGATGGATTTATGTTATAATATGTCCTTCTTTCTATTGCATAGCATGCTCTTCTTCTTGGATTTTATATCTCATAGATCCTATATCTCTAAACAAATCAAAGTGCAAAGATGAGGACTTATCTTCCAATTTCTTATTCTTCTCTTTCAACATGCTCATCCTCCGAAGAAAATTTTTCCTTTTTATGAGAGAATTCATGGTTATCTTTCTTTTTCTTTCTCCAAAAATATATGTTTAGCATCTTCCTCTATAAATATATTTCTAAAGTTTTCCACCTCATCCAGTAAATCATCAAGATCGATAGTGGTAGCTTTTGACTCTATAGGGTCACTAAGATCAATAAGATTTCTCTCAATGAAAGGGATCAATTCAAGATGAGATCTATTAGAATGAGTAATCCTTGATCTTCCACATTCATCTATTCCTTTAGAACCACTTTGCCTAAAAATAGTATTTCCAATAGGTGACAACTTTATCTTGATAGGCTACTTCATCTTGAAAAGGTGTTGTAAAAACTCCACCCAAAAGTCTAGTATTCTCAAATTCAAAACTTAAAGATGATGACTCCCTTTCTCCTATATGTTGTTACTGGGGGGTTATTTGAAATGTTATCTCTAGGTTTCTAGGTATGATTGGGCTCTCCCTTTTTCTTAGGCCAATTGCTTCTACCAGCCTTGTGTATAGTGGGACACCAGAATGTGATTTTTTATAAGCCCTTTTATTCTTTCTTTTTTCATCCATTTTATGTTAATAACAATCTATCACTAGTTAATGAAACCTTGAATGAGTTGCTAAGGGGAAAATGACTTTTTCTAGATGACAAACCTTGAGAGTCTATTAAAAGGATAAAACAACCCACATAGGTGTAAATATTAAAACTTGTTAAATGTGAATATCTTCACTATCCCATTAAAAATACTCCATACCTACACAGAAAGATGACCTAGATAACTATCCTGACAAATATCCTATATGGAAGAGGAAAATAACTTTGTAATAGTGAAAAGACACTGGCCTAACACACACATAGTAAAAGATGAATAATACCCATGTAGTGTGTCCCCAGTGGAGTCACCATTTTGTTGGCTCTTGATTTGATAGGATTTCAATTACCTCTTGGGATGTGAAAATACCTAGGAATCAACTACAAACCATGACAGATGTTTCCATCAAACCATTGGACCAACTGATAAGACATTAATTCTTTGTCTCTTTGAATTATGCATTATTCAAGCTGGTTTACCTTGAGATTTATTTCTAATTTCCTTCACGACACTTGTTCAAATATTAATCCCTTTATAGAAGACAATAGTATTCAAATATTCTTATTTGGAGACAACAAAAGGAATACAAGATAGCCAACCTTACAAATTTGGAATCTCTCTAAACTAAGTATAGATTAACCTTTTTAGATCTACAACAAAACATTAAACATTTAAGAGTTTGATTTATAAATTTTGGTACTATGTAAGCTTAGTAACTTTCTCAGAATCAATTTATGACCAGTGCTTTATCCATTAGGTTATCTATTCACTAAACTAGATACTACAATTTTAGATCTATTCCCTCACTTTGTGGGAGAAAATTAATACACAACTTAAACCTCATTCTTATCAAATTCTCCATACAAAACCATTTGATTTTCTCATCTGCTATTAAACATTTACTTAATCACTTTGATTAATCGCAAAATATAAGATGGTATACAATTCAAAATGAATTACAACTAAGAATCAATATACTTGACATTAAATCATAGGAAAACTAATAGCAACACAAGAAGACACAGGATCTAAACTAAGCAACTCCAAAAACTTTCTCACTTGCATTAATTTGCTTGAATAAACACAATTGGATTATAAGGTCTTATGAAATGCATTGACTCCAAATAGACTCAAAATACTGGAACTTTTATATTCCTTTTATACAAGAAAAGTCAAAATTATAGCACTACACAGTATTAGACTAACTTAAAACATGAAAATAACATTCCTCAAAATTTGGACCCTCAATCCCAATCTTAGAAATCCTTTTATAACATAAGGATTGCAACAAGATTTAGATGTGGGAGAGTATGGACACATGTCATATTTTTATTCGGTAACCAATACTTGTTACATATAAGACAAAATGTCAACATTCATGACCTTGTAAATAAGCAACAAAAATAGAAGACAATTAGAAGAGTTATAGTTGGAAATATGAATCTTCAATAGAAGCTCCTTGGTTTTTGTGTAGGTGTATTCATAGTGGGTGAACCACAAAAGTAACATATCATATTTTAGATAATTTCCTTCCCTCTTCTGGCATCTAGCCTATTGTCTAACTATCTTTTACTTCTACTTGGGTAACATCCTCAAGTGGTGGTTCAAGTTCTTCTATTTTATCCTAGCTCTGATATTGATCACCAATTTCCACTAATGAAACTCCCTCTTTGGCACTATGTCTGGTTACCTATTCATTTAAAATATTATCACTCGGCCAATTAAATTCAATAATCTCCTTTTCCTTATTAACAATAACCTTCCAACTTATCATGAACTATTTTATTTCAAGAATAAAATAATTAAATAATATCTTTACTCTCATAATTTCTTCCATAGTTGTTGTGAACATAAAATTATCCTCATTATTTATTATGTCATTCATTCTAATGAGTTTTTATATCACTCAATTCTTCTTCCCATTCTCCATGAGTTTTTATGCTATGCTCATCTTTTATAATCAAAGGGAGAAGGTCAAAACCTCTATTTTTGTCTTTAGAAAGGTAAGACATTACTCTTCCCTATATTATCTCCATGTTAATATCAAATTTCAACAAATTTTCCACTTTATTATATATTTTTTTCTATCAATTCCTCATCCTATGATTCATCTTTGGTTTTTTCATATATCTCCCCTAACTATTATTCCTTCTTGATCCACTTATCTAAAATTGGTCTTAACACATTTTCATTTTTATGAAAAGAGCTTTTGATATTTATGAACCTTGATATCTAATAATGGAGAGGCCAAGTATTAATAGCATATGCTAGATGTAGTATTGTTTCTTGCACTTTATCCTCATACCTTTGAACCACCTCTATTTGCAGAGCTCTAAGTTTGGCCTTTTCATCCTTAATATCTTCATATAATTATTCCTCAACATGTAAATGATTTTGAGGAAGATCAATTATGGGACTAGTACGAGGTGGTGGAGTTGGTGATGAGGCAATCATTCCTTTAGAGGTTTCTCCCTCTTCTACTTTTCTCCTCTATTACCTTTCATACATGGCCATTGTATTTAACAACTCAAAGTCTTTCTTCTTTCTACATCATAGGCTTGCAAGACTTTCTCATACCCGATATTCAATTCATCAAATCTCCTTTTATCATTTTCAAAAATAGACAACACAAATTCTACAATCTCTTTTTTCATAAGGGTGGCCTCAAAATTTGAGGTCTCTCCTACTCTTTTTACCATCAAGCTTGCCACTTGATCAATGTCAACATATTCATGTTGTCTAGATTTATTCCTCTTCTCTAAGGACCACATTACCAAACCAACATGATCTTTAGTGTACTTTACTCCACTGGATGCCTGTCTAGCTTCTTCCTTAGTCCTAAACTTGGTTTTTTTTTTTCCTTCCTTATTGCATAAAAAATGGTTGTATCAATATATCCCATTCTAGGAGAATTAATAATCTAGATTCCTTTATCATTATCCTTACTTCTTTTGCGGTAGTTGTATTGAAATTATCCATCATCTCCTATTTTATTTCATCATGTATAATAGAGTCCTCTTTATTAGGTTTCTTTGCTTGCCTACTCTTACATCTGGCCTCAAAATTTTACATACTCGACCTCCAAGAAAAATGAATAAAAGCTCTAGACATAACAAAACTATCAATTGACAAAAACCTTTCACAACTAGATCCAACTCCTTTCCTCTCAAATATTCCACTATGAGATCCATGGTTGGTATTGGAGGTTCTTTCAAAATTCCTTCCTCTAGTTTACCAGTGGTTACAACAATATCACATTGACTTTGAATTTTTTCCAATTTCTCAGCCACATCTTATCCACTTTCAAAATGCATAGGGGTTTGGAAGGATGAATACACATCTTCCACTCTTTGTTTCTTCGTAGGGGAATCAATAGGTGGAATTTCTGATAAAGATCTTTTATATGTTGAAGCAAGGGGGTTATGTTTTAGAGAGGGTAGTGAGGGTTTTCCTTGTACTCCTTTACCTCTCCTTGCCATATCTTGACTAGTTCTCATCACAGTATACTCGGTCCTCTTTTGAAAAGTGTATTGTCTAGGATTTATATCTAGGTTAATTGGAAAGTCTTTGCATTACTTCCCTTGCTCTATCAGGATATGCATTAATTAATGAAACTCTTTTCTCTTTTAGAACCTTAATAATTCTATCAAAATGTGTCATTAACTTCTGAAATTTGTTGCTCCATATTTTTACATCCTTCAAAGGATCATATTCTTTATTTAGAATCATTTATAAAATCTAAGTATTTCTTATAAACCCTCCAATTTTCCTTTTTGACATATTTTTCTTGCAAGGAAAATTAATTTCTAATTATATCTTCAAAGTAATAGAATTGATGTGTATGCCTTTTATCCTTAGTTCTTTTTTGAAACATCTCATAAAACCCTTTTGAATTTGAAAACCTAGCATGGGATACAACCATCTTCTATGGATCTAACACCTTATTGAGATGTATTCCACCTTTCTTTGTGATTACAAACTTGGTGTGCAATAGTGAAGAAAGGGGAAATGGTACCTCTAGATCTATTTGCTAGCTCTTCCTCCTCCAATCCTCCAATTTGTCATAGAACTTCTACAACACTAACCTTAAGGGGAACTTACGAACGTAACACATTAGGAGTCCCTTGAAAACCATATACTCTAAAAACTATAGAAACTAGATAAGGGATATATCTCCTCATTTATGGACCACCTTCAAACTAATATAAAACCCCTTTAGTATAATTAATTCCAATAATGCCTTGGAAATTTTGGGGTTATCAAGGGATAAAAATGCTCTCATCTTAGAAGCAAAATATCTATCAAATCTTACAAAACATGGATGGAACTATTGTTCTTTGCATTTCCTTTTCCCCCACTAGGTACATCACATTGTGTTGCATTGTGGTTATGATTAATCAACATGCATCTTTTTATGGAAACAAAATGATAACCGTAAGATCTCCTATGATCTAATAGTCTAAAGATAAGATATTGGTAGGTTTGAACACCTTGTGAGTCATGTTCTAATGAATAGAGAAATAGCATATGGATAAGAAGCATAAGACAAAACATTAAAAGTGCAAATGGGCTCACCTGACACACTTGATAGGATTGAAACATACTTACATGACCTTAGGAAGAAAAATTAAAAATGAAACTAGGGATTTTGACCAAAAGGTTTTTCCTCAAGATAAAATAAAGTCCCCTTTCCCACCATAAGGTATCCCCTTACTAAGCTATTAAAAAAGGGTAAAAAATATAAACATAACAAGCAAGGGTTTCTAACCTTAGGATCCAAATTCAACACTTAGAAACTGAAAGGGGCAACAATAAATTTACCTATCATAAAAATCACAAGCAAAAATTGGTCATTTTTCTCTCAAACATTATGTGTCCTTAAAAAGGGATAATAGTTAGCTTGTATTTTTAGTAGGAATAGGAGCCACTATAGGCTTGTGTACGTATATTAGGAAAAGTGTCATTAGAGGTCTTGGAGCTAGTTTTCCTCCTTGAATCAAAGTGTTTTCTACCCTTATTGCCATATCATATGCAATTGATAGAATATCCCCAACCAATGTTTTTAATGTGGTAGTAATATCACTATTAAAATCTCTAATAAAATGTAAGAAATATTTACCAGTGTTTGGATTCACTAAAATAGGTATTCTATCCCATGTCTTTTAAAATCTATAGTTGAAATTTGTCATAAATTCATGATGTGGTATTTTAATTGTAGTTAGCTAGTCTAAAAGAGACAAGTAATCACTTTCATCTTCAAAGTGCTTACAAAGCCTCTCACCTAATTCACTCCAATCATGGATATAATAATGGGGTAGACTCATATACCATTACAAGGCCTTTCCTTTTAATGATGAAGCTAGAAGTCTAACATCAACATCATCCTCTATTATACCATGTCTATTGCAAATATTTCAAATTCATTGAATATGTTATGTTTGGTAAATGGAAGTTTCACTAGTATAATATGGTAGAATATTAAGGCCAGATTGGTATATCATGTCTTTGAACCAGAATAAGAGGGATTTCATCATTAAAAGTAGAAAAAAATTAATTTCTAGGGATAGATATATAAAATAATGATCTATTAGAATGAGAAGATAGTGCCCTAGGTTGTGAGATATCAAGTGGAGGAGTAGAAAAAGATCTAGTAATATATGTGTTGTGGTGTAGGAGCACCTATGATCTTAGCAACAGATCCAAGACAATTTTGGCTTGTAGGTGATTCTAGCCAACCACTAGGGAATAAGGACTAAGATAAAGTCCTAGGTGTGTCTGTGAGCCCTTGCAAATATGTTGTTAGATGTGTGGAATTTCAGAAAAGTTTGTGTCAATCAGTTATCAAGAGGGTATTATAAGGGCACAAGTTGCTTAGATAGGTGTTATTTGGTCAAATGTTAGTTTTGACCCTTGAATAAGTAGAAATGTGTGAAAATGTGTTTAATAAGAGATTTGGACCAAACTAGGCCCATTTGCGTTGGGTTTGAGGTGAAGAAGTGTTGAAATATAAAATAATGTAAGGTTGCTCATGATAACTTTGTAGCTTTACAAAGTTGTCATGACAAAATTGACAACATTTTCACAAACAAGTGCAATTTACCCAAATTCAATTGTAGACCTATACAAATAGTTAAGGTATGTGTGTCAAAGGTATATAAGCCCATTCCAAATCTGGGGGAAGATTTGGAAGCTATATTGTACAAAGTTGAAGTGGGTAGTTACCAACAATACAAAACAAATCATTCATAGTCCAATTGAAAGCCATTCTTCCACATCTTAATGGATTGAGTTGGAAAATTTTGTTACATTATTACTTACCATTTTCTTGATAGTTTCTTGGTGTTCTATTGATTTTCAAGATTAATTAGGTTAGATAGGAGTTCTAGTAAATTCTTAACAATGACCTATTCACTGTGTTGTGCATAGTATATTTTATAGAAATGGCTCTATCTTTAATTCCACCAATTGAACCTCCATGGCCTCTTGGAATCAAGAAAAGCAATGTAATTACTTTGTAAATATCTTTTTTGGAGGTGTTTTGAGTTTTTTCCTATTCATAAGGAGAATCCCTAGGTGAGTAATAGTCACCTAAGTAGGGAAGAATAGGGAAATCCATGCATGTTTGGAGTAATGAATGGATTGGTTTGAACTATCCAAGTTCATGGAGTTATAGGGGATCCTCTAAAGGTTCAATGTGCAAAGATTCAAAACTTAATGAATCCATTTATGCATCTTTTGAATCTACTTAAATAATGATTGTTCAAAAGGCTTAGAAGCCCTTAAAAATAGGGGTTTGGTAGACAGAGGGTGTATAGATAGGTTGGAGACTTGCGATCAGCAAAATATTTGAGTGCACTCAAAAGGGTATCTAAATATCTCATTTATTTGGAACCTCATTAATGTGTTTAAAGAGTTATTACATAAGCATGTTCTAATCTTCTTTGTCAGAGGTATATAAGGTTGTTACACTCCTCTTCAACATATGCAATCTTCTTTTCACTTTGAGAGGATGATGACTTTTTAGGGCACCTGTAAGCTAGATGGCTAATCTATCCACAATGGTAACACTTGATTCTAGCAAAGTGTGAACCTCTACTGAAGTTACTTGATCTACCTCTACTACCACCATTGGAACCTCTTCCTCTGCTATCATTACCTCTACCACTTGATTCATTGTTTTGTTATATCAACTTAAAAGCCCTTTAAAATAGGGGTTTTGAGGACAGAGGGTGTACAGACAGGTTGGAGACCTAAGATCAGAAAAATATTTGAGTGCATTCAAAAGGGTATCCAGATATCTCATTTTTTTAGAGCCTTATTAAGGAGTTTGAAGAGTTATAGCGGTAAAGGTCTATGAGGAGACCTAATTGAATAATTAGGCCTAGTAGTCCTCTTACCAAGGGTTTAAGGAGATTAGTATAAATCCCATGGATCTACCACCAAGATGACCCCAAAAACTAATGATTTTATAATGAAATAAGCCCTTACATATAAGTCCACAAGGAAAGGTGCCCTAGGTTTCTAGGTGATGGATTTGGTCCATTGATTGCTAAGGTGTGTTTCAATGTTTGGAGAGGTGTTACTTGATTGTTGAGGATCAAAGGAGAAGAGAAATAGAGAGGAGATTATTCTTGTGTTAGGTTAAAGGAAATAACCTTAAGAGACTTAGGAAGATGCCTAGTTTGAGACTTAAAAGATAATTAGGACCTAGTAGGGATCATCCCCATCATGTTGCTTCTAAACTCCTGACTAGTGATAAAGAAATTCTATCTGTTCTTCTTATGGAACTTGAAAATGAGAGTTGGGTAAACTAAAAATTACCTATAAAATATGCCCTTGTTTACATTCTTGGCATAAACTACAACAAATATGGTTTGAAAACTAAGATATAGAAATAGATTTTTCAAGTGCTTGAACATGAGTCCCTTCAAGGTTGAAATGCTAAGAGTGTCATTATTCTCTCAACAAAGAAGTATAAAATCTTTATTTAAAACCAGCAAACTAGTAAACTTCTTAGTAAGATTGAATGTTTTCCCCCTGGGTGTACAAAAAATTGTTGACACAAAATTTTTCACCCAGGCTTGAAGTATGAACTTCAAGAAACCTTGTGTAACATGTAAACAATCTCTAAGTGGAGGACTTGAGATAAGAGATCGAGTCTCTAGAGAAGGCCAACTTCCTACTATTAGGGTGCATTGACTAAACTAAAACCTATAAGGAAAAAGGGAAAAGGATGTTGAAATAAAATGCTAAAAGAGAAATGGAGGTGATACACCAAAATGATTTTTTGATCTAATCCTTCTAGTAATTTGTAATTAATTTCAAAAGTACTCACAAAAATATACTACATCTTTTAGTTTATCAAGTTAAGCACAAGAATGAAAGTCAAGAATCAATACAATCATGCAAGAAAAATATATGTTCCCTTAAAATATCTATTGAATAAGATGAACATAATCATATAGTGTTGCAGATGATGAAAATACATCCAAACAAAAAGACTACACAAGCTTATTTGGGCTGAAAGTAAATAGAACAATAAAAATTTCTATTGAATGGGACAATAACATCTATATAAGAGAATTTTACAAAAGAATCCAAAAAAGAGATCTTAGAAGAATATACAAAGATGTATTTTAAAGAGATCAAGTATAGCTTAGTTACAACCATTGAGTTCAAACTCCAACCAATTGAAGTTAAGATTATAGAATGTAAATTAAAAAAATATTAGATAAATATAATTTTGTATAAATATTTGATCATTAAATGATAGAAAAATGGCCAATAAATGTTCCTCCAATCTAAAAAAATTATGCCCATATCCTTTGCAAGTGGAAATATAAGAAGGAAAAGAATTTTCATCATGTGTTGAACCCAAAAAATATAGTTTGGAAATAAATATTTTGTTCTTAGGTGATGTTCAGTTAGTAGTAAAAATTAATACACACTACATTTTTGGCTTTTGAACCATCACACCAAATATTTTATCTCCTCATATCTAGTTGTGATAAAGAAAATAAAAAGTAAAAAACACACTACAGTTTTGGCTTTCAAATGTTGACAGATCAATGCTTACCATAAGACAAACTCCTCAAATGCCAAAAACACAAAATTCTTTGTAACACCTGAGAATATACCCAAAATACACAATAATTTTTGTGTTGAAAAATAAAAAAAACCTAGCCCATGAAAGTTGTCTCTTATTGGTTATCTATAATGGGCAAAAGGGTGACAAAAATTTTCAATAGTGACAAAAAAAGTTAATCTTCTCCCTTGTCAAACATGATGAATCTTCTATAGGTTGTCTTTCCATTTGATGATATAATCTTCATATGTCATATTTATTTTGCTTCTACCAACATCACCATCTAGTATATCTTCAATCCCTTTCATAGTTGAAGTAATGGTCAGAATACTACATTGTGCTTTTGTGACCTCATCTTTAACTCCCCCTTCTTAATACTATGTCACATATAAAATGTTAAATGCTAGTGAAATATTTAGTTCAATGGGAAACTCTACTTCATATGCATTTCATAAATCATGCTTCTTTAGCATCTTACGTGGTCCAAACTTCTTTAGCTTTCACTTATTATATGTTCCTACTAGGAAATTGCTCCTTTCTCAAATGGGCCATGATTTCTTCTCCAACCTAAAATTCCTTATGCCTCATTTTTTCTCCTACCTTATCCTTGTACTATGTATACATTTTGGTAAAGTGCTTCTTCATATCCTCTTAAACATTCTCAAGTTCTCTACAAAATCCTCAACTTCATCACTACTTGTCTCCCCATTGTCCAACTTTCTCAATTCAAAAGTAGTTGTCGGACTACTTCCATGCATTGTCTAGAATGGTGATTTACTATTTCTCATGTTGGCAAAATTATTATATGTGTATTCTTCTTGTGGTAAAATCAAATCTCGTCATGTTGGCTTGTCCCTAGCCAAATATATTAAAGAATTCTCGAAACTCCTGTTCACCACCTCATTCTGTCCATCACTCTGTGGATGATTTGATGAGATGAATTTCAAATAATTTTTTAACTTCTTCCATAATGTACACCAAAATTACCCAACAAACATGGTTTCTCAATCTAAAACTATGCTCTTTGGTAGACCTTCTCTGAAAAATAATTCTACTACATGAACAACATCATTTTTCTTCTTGCAAGGAATGAAATATGTCATCTCTAAAAACTTATCAACCAACAAAAAATTTATTCATGCCCTCATTGAGTCCTTGGTAAACCAAGAAAAATGTCCATATTCACATCCTCCTGCAGCTTCTCTAGTCTAGGTAACAGCTGATATAACACTATATTTTATTTTTCTCATTTTTCTATGTAACATGCTCTCCAACTTTGTACAAACTTCTTGACATCTTGTTGTAACTGTAACCAATAATAACTCTCATTAACATGAGAAATGGTTTTATCTCAACCAAAATATCCAACCAATTATCCACTATGTCTCTCCTTGATGATATTCTCCCTCACAGAACTCCTCAAAATGTAAAACTAACTTCCTCTAAAGAGAATACCATCCTAGATAATGTGGTCTAGCCAGTTGGTTATGTCTAGAGTAATAGGTTCTTTACAAGCTTTCCAAGCTTCACAAAAATATGGTTTTGGATACAAACTCTTTAGTTCCTTGAAACCAACAACCTCAATCAACATCTTTGTTAATAAAAAATTTCTCCTACTAAGATCATATGTGTTGCCAAGTTTTAGTCTTACCCTTTAAAAGCTTTAAGGCATTGGTAGAGGTAAGTGTGTTTCCAAGAGAGATGTGTCTAAGTATCTTTTAGGTCACTTCTCATCTTTCCTAAAATACTATGTTTACTTCATTTTTTGGGCCTCCCTTTGCATTGCCTTTATCTAATCTTTCTATGTGGGTTTCCTATTTTTCCAATGTGCACAGGGTTTAGGTGATCTAGGCATGGTCAGGGTTTGTTCGGGTGTCCTTTCGATGGGAAGTAAGTTTTCCACATTTCATTCTCTGTTATCTTTCCCTAACATTTCATATCCCAGAGTCTTTGAGCTTTCGACCTCATTTTCCCCTTGAGCGAACTACATCAAGTGTGAATCTGAACCATGAAGTCGTGACTGTATATGCTACTTTAGTATGTTAGAAACACCAAATTAAAACAATCAAAAAGCATTTGCATACTAATTTAACATAACTTCATGAGAGACAAAGTGAAGTCCTCAAATGATAATATGAGCCATGGATAGGCTCTCTCAATGAGGATGATCACTTGATGTAGAGGTGTGTCTAATAGCTAAGATGGCTTGATTATGTATGTATGCTCAAATGCTCAAATGGACTTCAATGAAGAATTTTTGATAGATTTTGGTGAATGGATTTGATGTAAAAATGGCTTCTCAAAATGGCATTATGGCTTTACTTTCTAGATTGTGTTAAAATTGCTTGGAAGAGGATTCATTAAATAGGCAAAGGGCTTGATGGATCAAGGGCTAGGATGCAAGGATGGGAAAAAGCTTATGGAAGGTTTAGATTGAATGAGAAGAGAGCACATGGATTGTGCTTCCTTACAGCCAATCAGGGAGTGACACATGTCATAGGGTCATTGGTTAGAGAAAGAGGGGTTGAGAGGTCAACAAAGGAGGCTCAAAGCTCATAAAGATCCTCATAATGAGCTTGTAAGAGCAATGAATGAGCTTGTAAGAGTCATTTATGACTTTGTGAGCTTCATAAAGTTTTATGGTTGGGATATTTGTGAGAGAGTTGAGATATTTTGACTTGGGTAGGATTAAGAAAGTCTTAAGCTTGACTTAGGAATGTGCAAATGATTAAGGCTTGGATTAGGCTTGGGTTAAGATTAGATTAGGCTTGTTAGAGATGGGCAAGTGGATGGCATTTAATGAGGGTGGGTGAAGGAGGAGATATTTGTTGGCTTTGGCTTGGGTTAGCAAGTCTTAACCCATGTTCAGGGAATGTGACAAGGTTAGGGGGGGGATTAGGATTAGGGTCAAAGATAAGGATTAACATATTCTAGAAGAGTTTAGGCTTTGGATGAGGATGAAGACTTTCTAAAAGAGTCTAGAACTTCCTAGGATGAGGATAAATAAGGTTTTTAGGAAATAAATAAAGTTTTATTTATTTCAAGGGTTTGGGTTGAGGAGATATTTATTAAAATATTTTTAATAAACATGAGGATTAATATTTAATCTTAATTAAATATTTTGAGTTGGGATTAAGGGTAGGAAATTATGGGATTAGCCTTTAATCAAAATTAAAGAAGGATTAGAAGATTTTGGAAGAGGTTAGTGGTCTTAAGGAAATTGGCCAAGTTTTGAGCAAAAAATAAATAAATTATTTATTTTGGAATTTTTGGTCAATTTATTAATTAAATAATTAATAAATAAGAAAATAATGTTTAAACAAGATTTAAACATTTTTGGGAGGGATTCCTTAATTATATATTTTTAATTAAGATAAAGGGATTTAATGGCATAAAAATTAATTAATTAATTAACGATGATGTCATCAAGGACTTTTTTAGAAAATAAAAATACTTTATTTTCTAAAGGGTTTTTAGGTGTCTATAGTGACAGTGATTGATAGGTTGTGAATCATATGATTTTGTCAATTCCCAAAGGCCTGGAAAGCTACGGATAGAAGCCAAAGTGAGTCTCATTCAAATTTGTGGAGATAAGATCAAGTACTACGAGGAAATGTGAGTCTGTTGTTTTTCTACTGCATATTCATGGAAATGAAGTTGTTCAGTTATGTTTCTAAAGTTGTATGAACTTAAGCCAAATCTCAAGCCCAATGATCAAATAGTGTGAGCACAATGTTGAAAGAACTATTTAAAGACTCATAACTAGTAAGGAATGCTCGAGATCTAGCTTCTAGGTCATTAGATTGCAGTAAAAGGTTGAATGTTGTTTGTTGTGCTCCAGTCCAGGAAATGTTGTTGAGAAAAGAGTTTTCTGCCCCAAGGCAACAAAAAGGGCTACTTCTCTAGGGGCTTTGAGAGTAGAAAGTCAAGTTACCCTAAGATATGAATATCCTTTAGAGATACCCGAAGGATACTTTCGGAGAAGTTAGTGTTGGAGATGCAAACCCGTTATGAAGGAGATATAGTTTTAAAAGCTTTAAGCGTAAAGTGGAAGAATGAAGTGCACAAACTAGCAAAAGGATTACTCCTCATGTTGTGATCCTAGATAAAAGGAAATGGTTTTTCAGAAAAGCTAAGTGTCTCTCTCTCTCCCCTGCATGTGTTAATATTACTAAGTAAATCTGTACTTTGGATTTTGAAGCAAAGTAAGGCACTTCACATAAAGCTAAAGTATTTGTGGCGTAAAGTGATTCCTAGTCATATCTATAGACACCTAAATTTGATTACACCATAAGGTAATATTATTTAGTCATCTTCTAGGACATTATTGATTAAATGTTTTATATTAAATTAATTAGTCATCATCCCCTAGTTAATTAAGTTATTTAATTAACTATAGTCCAATTGGTAAAATCAAATGATAACCCAAAATCAATTTAGCAATTAAAATCCTTATTCTTCTATTATATTGAATAATTCCAAAATTCATTTAATTTAATCCCACATCCCCCTTTTCTTAAATAAATCATTTAATAAATCATCACAAACCCCTAAACCATCCCTAAACCCTATCATTACCCCTACTCCAACCCATTCAATTATACTAAACTCACTTAGCCAACTAACCCCTCCCTTCAAAACTAAGCCACTTACCTCTTAACCTCCTTTCTAAGCTAAGCCTAAGCCCCCTCCTAAACATGTGCACAACTCTAAGCAAGGGTTAAGACTTGCTAACCCAAGCCAAAGTCAATGGTCTCCCTTATCCTCTTCCATTCCTATCCAAGAGCATTAATGACTCTTACATGCCATAAATACCCTTAAATGCCTCTTACATCCCTCTTACACACTCCTCCCTCATAACTCCATTTGACCATCCATTTTGCCTATACCCTCACACTCATCCTCCTTAATTGGCTCCAAACAAGCACAATCTATGTGCTTCCCTTTCAAGGCATCTTAGCCCTCCCTCACCATTCTTCCATCCTTACATCCTAACCCTCCATCTCACTACCCCTTGGCCTATAAATAAAACCCTTCCCCCTCATAATCCATATCATCTCTTAATGCAAACTTATAATGCTATATTGACCTCTACAACACAGCCATTTTACACCCTTACCATGCTAAATCCCATTCACACACCCATTGTTAAATCCTTCATCCATCTCTATGCTTGATTGAAATGTCCCTTTTCTAATTTTACATGATATTTCAAGCCTCAAATCAGATCTTTAAAATCAAACAACTAATATCCCAAAGATCCTCCAAATTTCTCAAGAAACCCCAAATCGGGTATGCCAGAAATTGTGCCAAAAGCTTCACAGCTTCACCTATTATTAATAAATCTGAAAGTGGAAATTTTTACAGAAATTTCAGCAGCATAACAGCCTACAAAATGATATTTCTAGATCTGTATATCCTTTACACAATAGTTCTCAAATGTAGGACAAAAACTATGCTCATCGAGCTCCCGAAATTAACACAAAAATGCCCGGAAACACCACAAAAACACTAATAAACTATCTCAGAAGTTTAATCACGTCCCAATACATATATTCAACTCTATTTTAATAGCTTAAAGTCTGAAATACAGCAGCAACCAAAAATGATATGAAATGCTCAACTAAAAACACCAAACTCATGCAAAAAACACACCCAAAAACCCACAAATCTACACTGTTCAGCACAAAGGCAAACTCTGTATGAGCATGCACATGGAATGGCTTCAAACTCCCGTCCTTAGCCTTCTTGGAAACCTGCAAACTTCCGTTCTTGGGTCTCGCTAGAAACCTGCAAACTCCCGTTCTTGGGTCTCCTTCTCCACAGGTTTGGCAGCCTCTGAAGAATAACAAAGAATGAGCAAAAATCAAGTTCTCCCCCCTCCCAAAATGCCTCCAAACCCATTAAAAGAGGCCATAACCATAACTCACGTCCAAGAGAGGTTAATGAAACATATTTTAATAATAATTTCATTTATTAGTCCAACGGTTTCCAAAGATTAACCCCCCTTTTTTCGAAACTTCACTTTCTTGGGCCTGCCTGTCTTAGCAAAGATTATTATTTTTTATTATTTGAAAAGGGGACATGACAAGTCCTCCCCTCCCCAAAAATTGTTTGTCCTCAAGCAATGGCTGAACAATAAACCAATCAATCCACCTGGATCCCAAATGTAGTCATGAACTATACTACTACCAATTAACACAGGCTCCTGCAATATCCTCTGCAATATGACCAAGAGGAATCCATAATCAAACTGACAATTATAGCTCAACCAAACTCCAAAATCACCACCACCATAGTCAAAAACCCATGAGACACAAACTCTTAGAACATCAAAACCCAAGTAAAGTGGACAAATCAAACTGCCAACACAATAAATACCATCAACGCATCCCACTGGCCTATACGAAATGTACAATCCAACTCTGCAACAATGGTGAATGCTCTCATATGAAACTATACCAAGTATGGAGAATCCACACACTGTACAACTCCTGCAATCAACACAACTCTGTAGATCATCGGCCACTATCTCATAACCATAACTCCCATGCACCCCTGATGGTGAAAAGCCATCACAAGATGAACAACAAGAAATGGAACCCAAACCAAATTTTCCTACCATCAACTCCTCAACACAAGGATCAATTGCTAACTGATGTACATACCCTGCTGAAGCATCACTCCAAAACTCCTGCTCTAAGTCATGTATTATCAAGCTATCAACTGCAGGACCTATCACCATGTCGTGCCCATCACAACTCTCATCCTGAGGCATCAAACTATTCCATAACTGATGATAAGCACTAGGAACCAAAGTACATCTATGTATCATAATCTCATTAACATGGTCATCAAAGGTAAATTGATGAGCGTACCTCATAGTGTAATGCCGATAGAATGCGCCAATCTCAGTCAGTGGCTCAGACTGTAATCCAGATGAAACTAACTGCAATTGATCATTAACCATGTTGGAATTGACTACTATCTCTGAAGATATCGCCAAGGGAGTAGTATTACTAGTAGGAACCATGCCAACTGTCGACTCACCAACATCACACATGCTCTTTGATACATCTCTAGTCTCTGTGCCATCAGTACTAGAGGCCACCACCATGTCAGGCATACAACAATCTTCTACAAAACCCAACTCAACTGAACCTGACTCTAGTGGGAATGAACTTGATATGCCAATGTTAGTATCAAGGATGGATGCATCCCCATCTCCACTGTCTCCAAAAATCTCGGCCATGGACATCCTCGGATCACCAAACACCATAGCTTGTGACTGTATAGAATCAGGTAAAGACTATAGCCACTTTAACTCCATGGTCGCCTTAGCCAAATGAAACTGTGACTCCTTGAAAGCCAAGTGTGTACTCTCAAGAATCTCAGAAGTCACCTCAAGTTGCTCAGTAAGCTCACTCACCTCATCTTCCTTGGCCAACAATGCATCATATGTTGTACTGCCCCACTCCATAAGATAATCTCTGTCAGCTACCAACTGCATATAATTCTGTCTCAAAATCTGAATAGCCTCCCATAAAGAGTGGATCTCTATCAAGGAAAGATAACTGTCTTCCTGCTCATCACTAGTAGGAGAACCCCATCCATAAACTGCTAACAACTGACGAGCAACATCAAAATGCTAGCAAGCGATAGCAATGTCTCTATCACTAACTCTTAACTGATTAGGCACATGATGGCACTGGCTTGACTGTCTCCTACAAACCTCCTCTGATGCACTGTCTAAAGGAGTATCCTCAAAGTCACTAGTCTCTAGAGTATTACAATCCATACCCTGTGAATTAAATCTAAAGCTCATATCAACATACGGAGTATCAAAAACATTAGCACTGCTGTCCAACTCCTCTGTACCCAAGGTAACTAAGTCTTCAAAACTGCCCACTACATCCTCCTGGATGTCATCAATGCCAATATGATCCTGGGACTCATCTGTACACACTGCCAAATATGAAATATCATCAACACATTCCAGCAAGTATGGTCGACTAGATATATGAACAAAGCCCAACACCGGTGTATAAAAACTAATACAAACATCGGATAAGCTCTTGGCACAAGAAAAGACAACACCATGCAATCTGCTAATCAAATCCATGGTAGCACCCAAACAATCACTGCTACCAAAAAGTTTTAATGATTTACAGTCAACTGAACCCCAAATGCCAATATAAGAATCTCGAGTCCATATCTATAAACTAGAATTAGCTGGTAACTCAAGCAAAATCCTGACTTGAGTAATATGACCAATACCAACTAACTCCACATACCTGTCATGATGAGATAATGTAGTGACAATACAATCTTCACACACCTTCAGCTGGCAGGATAAATCATGTGAAGTACTACTAGCCTCAACCTCATGTGATGAAGCATCTAACTGTGCCTGGTACTGTCTCTCAGAAAAGTCATGAATGCTCAATGTCTGCTCATCTACACCAGGTATCTCACCATCATGCACAACAACATCCTCATAATCATCATCCTTGAGGTCAAATCTATCTATCACTCTTTGACTAAAATCATCAAATGTAGTTACCTGATCATGACCTTGAGTAGTCATTCCATGATACCACCAATCATAGGCTGCATCTTCCAAGTGTAGACTTGCAATTTGAACAACATCACTCTCCTTCATGGGGTTAAGTGTGAAGAAGGTCTGTAATTTTTGTAGCCATGCTCTAGCTGAAATTTTATTTGTTCCATCAAAAGTAGGTGCTATAAACTTGCTTATTTTATTTTTGAGCTCTCTTCCACTTATGTCATGCTCCCTTCTATACTCTTTCTTGGGCATCAAAGTGTTCATCATATCCACATATTCTCTAAAAGGAACTGAACTACGAAAGTCATCATCTAAGCCATTATAAGTAGCTCTTAATGTAATCAAGTTACTTGTAACCTCTTCCATAGGATTAATGGCTGGATTTGGTACTGGTGGCTCATCTGCAGGCAAGAAAATAGTTTTGGTTGATTTAGATGGTGTGAATTTCAGATTTCTTGGCTCCTCTGAAGTGCTCCCTTTCTCATTAATAGATGCAACTCCTTGTAGTTTTTCTGTCAATATTCGCAAAGCCTCTCTAGTTTCTGCCAAACTATCCACTGTTTGCTTCTGAGTATTTTGGATGTCTTCGAAGAATTTCTTTGCCATCTCATCTGGATCAGCCATACTTTTCCCTTCCTTGGATTTTGTACTTTTACTTTCAACTGGAGGTTTGATCAAAATTTCTTTATTCTTTTCTCGCTGCAAATATCTTTTTTCTCTTTCACTTAGTTGCATGCAACCATAAATTTTGACATGCAGCTAATTAGAAGCAACATGCAACCACCAAATTCACCAAGAACTAACATGCATATGATTAGAAGTAGAATGCAACCATAAATTTTGACATGCAAGATTTGGGTAGTTATCAAAATTGACATGCAAGATCTGGGTAGTTGTCAAAACTGACATGCAAGATCTGGGTAGTTGTCAAAACTGACATGCAAGATCTGGGTAGTTGTCAAAACTGACATGCAAACTTCTGCAACTTCTACAAACCCTCAGGCTGGCAAGATCATGGCTCTGATACCACTGAAATGTCCCTTTTCTAATTTTACATGATATTTCAAGCCTCAAGTCAGATCTTTAAAATCAAACAACTAATATCCCAAAGATCCTCCAAATTTCTCAAGAAACCCCAAATCGGGTATGCCAGAAATTGTGCCAAAAGCTTCACAGCTTCACCTATTATTAATAAATCTGAAAGTGGAAATTTTTACAGAAATTTCAGCAGCATAACAGCCTACAAAATGATATTTCTAGATCTGTATATCCTTTACACAACAGTTCTCAAATGTAGGACAAAAACTATGCTCATCGAGCTCTCGAAATTAACACAAAAATGCCCGAAAACACCACAAAAACACTAAGAAACTATCTCAGAAGTTTAATCACGTCCCAATACATATATTCAGCTCTATTTTAATAGCTTAGAGTCTGAAATACAGCAGCAACCAAAACTGATATGAAATGCTCAACTGAAAACACCAAACTCATGCAAAAAACACACCCAAAAACCCACAAATCTACACTGTTCAGCACAAAGGCAAACTCTGTATGAGCATGCACATGGAATGGCTTCAAACTCCCATCCTTAGCCTTCTTGGAAACCTGCAAACTCCCGTTCTTGGGTCTCCCTGGAAACCTGCAAACTCCCGTTCTTGGGTCTCCTTCTCCACAGGTTTGGCAGCCTCTGAAGAATAACAAAGAATGAGCAAAAATCAAGTTCTACCCCCTCCCAAAATGCCTCCAAACCCCTTAAAAGAGGCCATAACCGTAACTCACGTCCAAGAGAGGTTAATGAAACATATTTTAATAATAATTTCATTTATTAGTCCAACGGTTTCCAAAGATTAACCCCCCTTTTTCCGAAACTTCACTTTCTTGGGCCTGCCTGTCTTAGCAAAGATTATTATTTTTTATTATTTGAAAAGGGGACATGACATTGATCACCTACCATTTGAAGCTTGAGCGCATTGTGAGAACACATCCCTTATCAATTTGGACATACTGGCATTATCATAGGCTACATATTTGAGGAGCTTACCATTCTTGGTCTACTTTCCTCTATAATGTTTGCCTCTGTCCTATCGTAAGTGTTAATTTATTTTGTATTGTGAATGCTTTGTTAATCTTAGTATTCCATTTGCAACTACTAAAATCGGTGATACATTTTGGCATGTCCAATGGGACCTCGCATTCGGGTCATTCTGATCATGTTTTGCACTTATTTTGTAAACTAATTGAACTAACACGTTGTGCTTTTTATTTTGTGTTAGGTTTTTAACATTATTTGCAAGTATATTAGTCTCAATCTAGGAAACATGCTCCCAGCCACATAATCCATTTTCAAACAGTAAAACTTGACAAGATAAAATTTTCGTGAACCCGCAGCTATAAGATTGCAGGAAGAAATTAACAGGATTGCGAACCTACAACTATAGGATTGTGTTCTCACAAATTTTACCTTCCCCTTCATTCTGCTCCTTCATATACTCGCGAAAACACCTGTTATTGCTAGCGGGTTCGTTGGCAAAAAAACTTGTGAGAGTGCTTAGCCAAAAAAGCCAACCCAGAAATCTAGTTTCCAAAATTCACCTTCAAATTTGCGATTTCATTGGTTAGCAGGAATGCTTTTCATACTCGTGGGATTGCTCTATCATGGGATTGCACTGTAAGTATATTTCCTGTGGCCCTCTTTTTCTCTATTTTCACCAGTTTTGGGCACCACAATCCCTCCTTGTCTGTTTGCAAGATCATTGTTTGACTCTCACGAGAACACTATTTTTTTATTTTATTTTTAAAAAGAGTATAAAATAGAAATTAACTTTCAGCAGTTTCGTAGGATATGACCTATCCTAAGTTGATTTATGCATACAAAAAATAACTAAAAAGTTAAAATACTTCTTTCCATAGTCAAACATTCTTTTTTTTTGGGGGGATTTTGGTGATGTTAATCAAGTTGTTGTTTGTAGAATTATAGATTGGAACATCCTAAAAATAACTAACCATGTGTCTTGAAAGCTTTCCTTAAAAAATTGTTATTCTTGGGAATGAACTTGAATGCTTAAACACTTGTCTTTGAATGTATGTTGCACTTAATTTGACAAATCAAACACACTCTTGAATGACCAAATTTACAACAAGCAAAATCCAATCTTGAATGCATAACCAATTGAACACAATCTTTCATTTGAATGAATGTTGTTTGAACACAATCTTGAGTGACTAATAAATCTACATGCTTTCATTGGAACGTATGATTAAAAAAACACAATCTTGAATGCCAAAGATGAACGAACCATTGCTATGGTTAACACTTCAATTTGGGCATAAAACACTTTAAATCAATCTCGAATGCCTAAAAATCAATGAACATTGTGGACAAACACTTCAAATTTTGGAGCTTAAAACAAACTTCATACAATCTCGAGTGCCTTAAAGAAAAATTGCTCTTATTCATATCTGTTCCAAAGCTTTTCACTTGATCAATTTCTTATGTTGACCTGATTTTTTATGTTGACAATTATTGTAAATCGAAAAAGAACTTTGTATGCTAAAAATGAGTGTCTTCAAGAGTATACTACAAAACTTAAAGCTCCATTGGAAAGAACAAAGTCTCTTTTAAACCCAAGGTGTCGAATGATGTTAATTCGTGATTATAACCCTTTAGTTTGATTTTGTATGTGTTTTTCTATGATGGGTTTTTCGTATTTTGTTTTATGAGTCTTTAGTGATTTTTCTATTAATTAAGTCAAATTAAATAATTAAATTAATGATTTAATTTAATGGAAATTAATTATGATATTTTAATATTTAATTAATTGGAAAATTAATTAATTAAACAAAGAATTAAATTTGAAAATGGAAGTTATAACAATAAATATAGAATGTGATATTATTTATTTAATTTAATAATAATATATTTAGAGCTCGTTTTTAAATAAATGCTAAATAATATTACCGTTTAAGTTAATAAATATTTTATCAATCTAACATTAGAAAATAAATTAAGAAGTGAAAAAGAAATTAATTTATTAAAAGTTTTATGATTGCATGATGTGTGCATGAGATTAAATTTAATAAATTAATTAAAAGAGAATTCAAGTGAAAATTAAATAAAGTTATTTAATAATTCTATAAATGTGTATGGAAAAGGAAAAGAAAAGATAAAGGAAAGATAAAGAAAAGTTAATTTAGAGTTGAAGTCTGGTGAGCGGAGAGTTCTCTTGAGTGATCGCACAATTAGTGCCCCGATTTGAGGAGAGAACTCCTTATCACCAATTGAGGGTTCATTTTCGAAGGACAAAAGTTTTAGGAAGGGACTACAAATTTTGGAAGAGGAAAGAATTTCAGAAGAGAGAAGGTTTTGAGAGGAGAAATTTTTCTCACAATCTTCTTGGGTGTAGCAATTAGCATCAGAGTCCAGGTAGATGCTTGTGATTATTCACACAATTTATTACACTTTTTCCTTTTTTGTCTTCTTCATGACTATGAATTGTAAATCTGAATTTCTCTATCATGAACTCATGAATATTTCAATATTGTAAATTACTAAATGCTTGCCAATATCTGTTGAATGCGTGGACATTAGAAAAGTAATCAGAATTCCTCATTTTGTAGATTAAAGAATTTAGTATTTTAATTAGGAAGTTTGAAATGAAATCAAAATTTTGGTATATAAATATTATGGGTTTGGCAAAATTTCCCTATCAGGATTTTGTTAGAATCTCTTTGTGTGTGTGTGTGTGTGTGTGTGTGTGTGTGTGTGTGTGTACATACATGTACGTACATGTACACACGTACGTACATGTATGTATGTGTATGTACATAGATATATGTACATACATATATGTAGATACATATATGTATATATATATACATATATGTATATATATATACATATATATATATATACATATATATGTATATATATATACATATATATATATATATGTATATATATATACATATATATAAACATATATACATATATATATATATACATATATGTATATGTATATACATATATATATGTATATATATATATATATGTATATACACATATATATATATATACATATATATAAACATATATACATATATATATATATACATATATGTATATGTATATACATATATGTATGTATATACATATATATATGTATATATATATATATATATGTATATACACACACATATATATATATATACATATATGTATATATATATACATATATATATATATATATATATATATATATATACATATATATATATATATATATATATAAGTAATTTAAGAGGGAGGGGGCTATTATATATATTCTAAAATTTTATAAAATTAAATTTATTGGGGAAAATATGTATTTCTTTTAAAAGTATATTTTAAAAAATTAAAATTAAAAATGCATTGGAGAGTGGTGGGACATGCCCCCCCCCCCACTTTTAAATCATCGACAGCCAACTGCTGCCATAGGTACTGCAACAACAGTGTTGCCGCAGGCCCTGCGTTAGCAGAAGGCCACACGAGAGTCGTAAGGCTAAGCTGACAGCTATTATATGTAATGGGGTTTTTTTTAATTATAATTTTTTTTAATTTATAAATTTAATACAATTTTATTATTATTTAATAATATTTTTATTAATAAGTTTTATAATATAATTTTTTTTAATTTAATAATATTTTATTAATAAATTTTATAATATAAAATTTTATTATTATTTAATAATTTCATTAATAAGTTTTAATATTAATTTTATTATTATTTAATAATATTTATTAAATAAGTTTTAATTATTAAATTATTTTTTAAAATGAATTTATTAGTATTGCTATTAATTATTAATATTTAATAATTAATAAGATGTTCAAGGGAATTTTAGATTCATTTAATTATTATTAATAAATTTGATTTTAATGAAATTGTTAATTATTTTATTTAAAATCAATGCGGATTATTTTTAATATTTTAAATAATTAATTATCCCTAGGTCATTTGGATCAATGGATTTAAGAAAAACTAATTAGGGTAATTATGTAATTATTTAAAGAACGAGTTAATTTGTATGGATAAGCTGAGAATCTTTTTACTTGAAACATATATTAAACTAGAAACTGAAACCTTACATTTAACTCAACAAGATGTTTTTTAGAATCAAACGAAACTACGACCTACATTGTTGTTGTATTTTTTTGTGTTTTGGATTTTGGGTTGACTAGAGTGTTGACCAGTCTTAGGATGTTACCACAGGCTTGGGGGTTATGTGAATGTGATGTTATGATCTTTGATTTCGATCTTTTAAATCCAACCATGGTAATGTGTCTGGTATGCTCTATGATGTGTGTTGATCTATTATTGTTATTGATTTTCAGTGTTCTGGTGTGATGCTGAGGTGTTTGTATGATTTTTTATTGGTGATGTCATGTTATGACATATTTGAATTAACCATCTTGAGTCTTCAATTAGTATTTTTTTTGGATGCTTTCCAGTTGCTCATAGAGAACTGATGTGTTATTGAGAATTATCTTTTGATGCTTTTCAGTCACTTGTATAGGACTGAGGTGATTTTACTATGACTCTTTGATTTGTGATTTCATGAGCTTAGGGTAGGTTATCTATATGTCATATTGGGAAATGGATTGCAATGGGGGTCAAGGCCCTACGTGGCTACTAGGGTAACCCATTGTAAGTTGTTCAATAAGTAAAAATACTACACTAAATGGGAATAAAATGAACCTAATAAGAGTCTTTGTATGTTCTCACTCATGCTTTGAGTTCTAGTATAGATTAGGACGAGATCAGAGAGAACACTTGGTTGCGACCTTGCATTCATAGTATGTCTTGCCAGTATGAGAGGATACTAGTGGCTGCATAGGGATCACTGGGGGGCTAGGGTCCTGAGAGACTACCAGGGTAACTCTAGCATGATTCATGCGATGACACTTGCCCACTTACATAGTAGGTTTCCTACATGTCTTTGTGTGCCTCTGGGTATAGATGTCAATTTATCTTGGAACCCTTGAGTTAGAATACTTTTAGGATTTTCTGGACTTAGAGAGTACTTTTGATATGTGGTTTGATATCCTGTGTGGGACTTGAGACTATCTCCTCAACACGAATGGGCCATTTAGGTTCCATGAGGTCGAGTGGTAGTGCTTTTTACTCTTACCATTGAGATCCATCTGTAGTCACCATGGCTGGAGCATTCCTTGTCTACATTTCTTTTCATTCTATTTATGTATCATTATGATGGATGGTTATATTTTATGATGGATGGATATATCATGTATTGTGAATGTTTTCATTTATTTTATTGTACTTTGTATCATGGCTCCAAGGAGGATGATATATTTCTATTTCTACATATGTATATTCTTTTAGCCTTTCATACCCTGTGACATGTACAGTGGATGATTGAGCATTCTGAATTTCATTTGCCAAGAGGCATTCAGAACAAATGTATATTATTTAATGGACATTGGACTTTTCATTATTCTTTCATATGGATGTGGTATTTTATGGACTTAGTTTTAATTAAACTTATATGTGATTCAACGTCTTGGGATCCTTAAGGAATGTAACTTGTTATGTATGCTTATATTTGATTTGATGTCATTGCTTCCGCTACTATGTGTTTAATGTGTATGTTTTATCTTTCTTGTTCAAAAAAAATGTTGAAAAACTTAGTAAAACTTTAGGTTTTTTCTGTTGGATCCCTTGGTTGGGCATTACAATCTTCCTTCACCTTTATATCCCATTCTCCACCCTTCCAGAACAATGCTAGTAGCTACATCCTTAGTCCAAATCCACCATCTCAATATCCTCCAAACCCCTTTCCAAATCCTCCAACCAATCCTAGGTATACAATGCATCACCCTAATCCCCTTACTCTTCCCAATCCAACACACACATCTCCAAGGAGTTTTACAAGGAAACCCAAAGAAAATCCATCTTCCAAACCCATCATTCCTCTTACATCATCCTAATCATCCCTATTTCATCCACCCCAATTACCAATCATCTTCCATCTCCTACCTCCCATCCATGAAATCCCTCCAAATTCCATCCACATCTCCCCCTCCTAGCATTACTCAAATCTCATATAATTAACCTAATGAGTCTCCCTCCCATCAACTCATCCCCATTAAAGAACCTCCTAACCATCCATATACCTCACTTAAAGAAACCATTCATACTTCTCTTATCACACCACCCACTCCAATCCAATCCTGTCAAGATCTTGTCCAAAAGCATGTTGAAATTTCCCATGGCACAAAAGAAGATCCCACCATCCCACTTATTCCCCTACATGATCCACTTTCACTAATCACTCCATCCAAAGAGCAATCACCATCCCCTCCATATCCAAATCCTACTGGTCATCATACCTACTCCATCTCAAGATCTACTTCCATCAACCCATCTAGATCAAGATCCTATCCTTCCATCTCCTCTACTTCATGATCGTACATTTCCTATAATCCATGATGATAGATCCATAAAAGAAGAACTAACTATCATATATGAAGCTTCCATTCCTTCACCTAGTAATAGACTCACATCTTGTGTTCCAAATAGACTCACATCTTCCATATTCATCCCAAACTTCCCATCCATCTTTTTCCATATCTATTTTGGGCCCTTATCCTACTACTTCTTTCCAATCCTCCATTTTGGGTTGCTATATCCCTTATCTAAATCCTCCACCCTTTCCATCCATTTTGGGTCCCTATATACCTAAACTAAATCCTCTATCTCCTCCATCTATCTCGAGACCTACTCCTTCCTCACTTCCATCTATTTTAGGTCTTTATCCTTCATTCTCTCCATCCATTTTGAGCAATTATATGTATCCATATCCTGTATTCCAATCCATCACTCTATTCCCTCAAATCCACAAGATAGATCATCAAAGGCACTCATCCTTGAATCCCTTCCAACCTTCAACCTCTATTATTCCATCCACAATCCCTCCATATCCTCCATGCTCTTGTTCCCATACATTGGCCAATAGGAGAAAATTGGATGCCAAAATAAAAAAGCACAAATCCAAAAATCCACAAAAATAAGTATCGACATGTCCCTTCTAAAATACATGCTCCAGAAGAAAAGCATTTGATCCAAATCAAAGAAAAGGTCAAAAGGCCACAAAGGCCCAAGCTAAAAAAGTCAAAAATCATGTGGATACCTAGGATTCTCATAAAAGAAATCCATCTCAAAGAAAGATTTCAATTGGCATCCATTCCTGCTACTCAAAAAGCCTCATCCATTAATACTTTATTCGAATGTCCATATACACATCCTTTATCCCCCCAATCCACTTTTATTCCCTATGCTTTCTTATCTTACATTTCCTATCCTCCATCTTCCAACTTTACTTTTGGTCCTTATATTTCTCCTACTCCATTTCCTCTTTAAACTTGTTCAAAATCATCTTTCCTGCTACTTCATCACCTCTCAAGTTGTGTGCCAATCATGATCTTTCCATTTTCCTCATCCATTCACCCACAAGTCTTATGTATTCCCATCCATTATATGTCAACTCCTACCCTTCCTACCAACATCTATGAGTAAAAGTAAACAAAAAACAAAAAAGCAACAAACAAAAACTATCCACTTGTGAAAACTTGGCAATTCAAGCACCTTGGACAAGTACTTTGATGAAAACTTGGCAAACAAGCATCATGTGTAATTCCTCTATCCAAATGAATGTTCCAACACCAACCATACCCATCTCATCCCACCATACCAACCACATCTTATCTATTTCACCCTCCATCCTCCTTCGGATCTTGATAAAAATAAAGTCCACCATCAGATACATGTTTTTGGTCATCCTTTTGACATCCCTTTCTCATCAAAGTTTGTATCCACCTATCCTTTATCCACCCACTCTTTGTTCCATATAATCCCTCCACCTCCTCTTTTTCAAACCTCATCCACCAACCATAATTATCCCCTATCTTCCCTGCTCATTCACCTTTCACATCCTAGCTTTCATCTATCTCCCTCATCCTCTTATTGACCAATCTTCCATCCTATCACACCCTTTATAAAACCTCCTCTTGAATAACATATGATAACAAGGGGAAATCCTTGGAGATTGTGTCATGTCCATCTTTACATCCCCCCATTCTAGTCCTATTTTCATCAAGTCATACCATAATCCATTCATCTCCCACTCCCTAGCTTTTTCACATTCCTCTATCCAACCTCCTACTAGTCGTCCCTTTCTCTTTTATCCTTGCACTTTGCATCATCTCTCCATCTTTCCATCACCTACTACATCTGTTGTCATTGGTATCTAGCTCTAGGATATCCCCATATACCTCAATGTCATCCATTTATATCCTAATGCTCCTAGAAATCTATCATCAACTGCACCATCCCATTGCACATCTTCCAGACTAATCTAATCACATTCTTAAATCTTCTACCCAACCTTGTTACAAGCCTTGGTCACAATCCAATCATCATTGGGATACATCCTTCTCACTCCTTGTCTTAAAGTATATATTTTTCTTCTCCACACCACCCTATCAACCCTCAATCACCTATCTCCTTATCTTGAGCTTTTCTTCCTCTCATCATCTCATCCTCTTAGCTTAATTCCTGAAAATACCCAAAAATCCAAAAATACCAAAAACATCAAAAACAACTACAGTTTCAAAACCAAAAAACATCTATATATTCCAAAAAAGAAAACAGTAAGTGTTATCTTTATTTGCTTCATTTAAATGTATTTGTGAATATATTTTTCTTCCCAATTATCTAAATGCTTTCATATTTATCTGATGTTCGCCTATAATTGTTGCTCCTTTGAGACAAGTTTTGCATACCTTGACTAGGTTTATATGAAAATATTGGTGAGACCACATGTTAATATTCTTCCAAATGCTTTTTTTAAACAACAATACATAATTTTTTTAAATCTAAGATGACCATCTAAGATGATAAATAATCCAATCAAAATCCACTATAAATACACCATCCAAACAATAAATGAACATTTGTTTACAAACAAAATATCATAAATAGAGAAAAACACACTGAAGAGAAATATAACGCATGCTCATTGAGCTCCTCCTTGTGGAGGTGGGACATTTGGGTTTCTAGCTAGAGGCATTCTCTCTTGCATTATCCCAGATGATGACACCCCTAAAGTCATCCTCACCCTACCCACATTGTATCCATCAGAATCAGGATACTCTCATGCCTCAAGAGAGTATTTATCTACTCCATGAACTATTTCTCTGAGTATATGACTCCTCTCCTTTTCTCAAAAGGGACAGTCTGATGATATAACCCCATGTAGTATTTTTCCTCTCACATAACTTTAATAGACTTCTCCATAACATCGTTCATCTTTGCCTACAGTATTTCTATCCCTAGAATAGTTGTCCTTTACGCAATATTGTGTTCTCTTTCATATCTATTCACTAGCATTTTCATTGACCACCTCTCATGCTTCACCACATTCATCTGATTCTAGAACCAAGTGCTATCTACATTATTTCATTCATTTGTTCTTGTGACCTATACGCTAAACTATTGGTCTACCTAAAAACTTCTAATTGCAACTGCAGCAGAACCAGTTCATTCTGGATTATCTCCACAATAGTTCTCTCAATAGCTAATGTTGCCTCTATAGTCTCTACTCGTGCTTGCTCAACAAATAATACTATTTCTAAGTGTTTTCCTTCTATTTGTGTGCCATCTTCTTGAGCCCTTTCGATCAGACCTTGAAAAAACTCCACGTCTTTCTCTGCCTGGTCAGCTTACACTTTTTCTACCACCAACACTTTCTTCATCTCTACTTCCATCACCCTTGTTGGGCATGCACCGCTTGTACCATAGCATCAAGTTGCACTGCTTGAAATGGCCAAAATGCAGACAACACTAGGTGATCCATTTATTCTTCATAGATTTGCATCATGTCCCCCATAATGCTCTTTCCCTTCCTCCATAATGCTGCTACTGGCTGCATCATGGCTCTCTGCTCCACCTCTAGTAGAGTCTCTTCTACAGGTGTTTGATCTTTTGCATCTCCCTCTGACAACAATCCTACACCTGGATATTTTGTCTCCTTTGCCTTTTCCCTTTATTTTGTTCCCTTTTCCTTTTCCCTCAATTTTATTTGTTGCATCACACCCTTCTACTAATAGCTGCAACAAGGTAGGATATTCTTCTCCCTCTTCTACCTAATCTTGAGTTGGATTGACTTGACTAGTATCTATCACTTCCCGATCACACCATCACATGCTTTAATGAGGTGACATTTCCCTCCCTTCTTTTTGGCTCTGCTTTATGCCCCATTTCTGTCTACTCAGCCACTTTCTTTTCACTTGTCTTTCATTTTCCTCTTCACTCTATCCCCCCATTCTTTCCTCTACCTCCTTTGGCTTTTGTTGCATCTTCTCTTGCGAATATTCCATTGATAGTTTACACATAGCTCAATTCTTTACACAAACTTATCTTATTAAAAAAAAAACACTAAAATGCACTGACATTTTCTAGGTTCATTCTCCTTTTATAGAAACAAAAATACTTCCATTACACTCTACTAATATCTCCAGTGACAAGCTCCAATACCCACCATCATAATAGTCAAATCAACAATCACCTCCATCTTGCCCACACATCAGATACAATGCCTTTGGATAGCTATCCCCCAACATCATCTCATCTCAAGCTTTTATCCTACAATCTCCTCATCTTAATCTTTACATCCACTATCTCCTCACCCTGAGCTTTTCATTTTCTATCCCCTCATCCTGAGTTTTTTCCCACTATACTATATCATATCACTTCTGCTATTCTATTATACTGAGCTTTTGTACAGTAATCCCTTTTTTAAATATCATGGTTAGTCTATTGTATATCCTCTAAAAACATTCCTTATCTTAGGTCCATTGTGCATACCTCGATTGTTCATGTTTGATCATAAATTGCAACTCTCTTGGTTAGTTTCTTTAGAGAATCCTCGTACGAGATCCCCTGTCATCAAAATGTTGCCCTAAAAGGTTTTGGTTGCCCATCTCATCATAGTCCTTGATATTATTGATAGATCCTTGTAGGATGCATCCTTCCTCTCATCTGATCTTGGTCTGTCAATATCTAATCCTACTGATCTCTTTGGCAAAAGGTTAACATTTTAATGGATTTACATTTTCTTTCGATTTCTTTTCTTTTTAGGATTTCAAGTTTGGTTCTTAATGTATCTCTTCCAAGTGATTTGTTTGTTCTCTCCTCAAGGTTGCCATGATCTTTTATAGCATGGTGTGCTATGAATGGGGCAATTTGAGAGCAAGGTCTTCATCAGGTCTTTTGTCTCTTTCTTTTTTGTGAGTTAGTTGAATATGACCCTTTCATGTTCCAAACATATAATCATTCATGATCACATGGTGCAATTGGGAAATATCATTTTCTTGTAGGTTACCCAATATCATTTCCACTCTAATTCCTCTGGGATTCATGTGTGATGTTGGGGCAATCCTTCCATGTTGATTTTTGAGTTAGTCCTATGTAATATTGGTGAAAATGCCTTCATGTTCTTGGTAATCTTGTCTTATACCCAACATTCCTATATCAAAATAAGTGGTCAACTATATGGTGGTGCTCCCCTTTGGAATACCCCCCCATGCTCAAGCTTCGATGGATTCCTTCACACCTCACTTCCATAGAAACATAAGTTTTTTATTTTATTTTTCAACATCCTATCTTAGCCTCCCATCGAATCAATCCTACAATCATGATCTAGCCAATCTATCAATCCCACATTATCCAATCTTGCATCAATCATAATCATAGCTCCTACATGAATCATAATCTTAGTCATCACCAATCATAATCCTAGAATCATAATCTCCCCAACCCTTCCATCTTCCAAATCACTTTCCTCAGTTCAATTTAAACAGCCAATCACCTCTCCCCCTGTAACCAGTGTTCTTAACCATTGGTTATCCTTGCACACAAGGTTTTACTTTGTATCATTCTCCCATAGTAAGAGTATGAGCTTCCTTAAAAGCCCCTCTCTTAGCCACTCTAAGTCCTCCTACTCACCCTCGATTCTTGCACTTTTCAAGAAGTTGTCAGGCCTCACCTTCTCTCCTTGCTACCTTCTTGAGGGGGCATCACATAGTCTAGTTTCCTTTCTTGTTATATGAGACTGAAGCAACCTTATTGCCACAAAAATTTTCTTCTTCTTCACATTGTTTATATCCGAACTTCTTTGAAATAGCATTGTCCCAACACTATGTCAAAGAGGGGCAAAATGTAGACACCTAAATCTAATTACACCATTAGGTAATCTTATTTAGTCATCTTCTAGGGCATTAATGATTAAATATTTTATATTTAATTAATTAAGTCATCTCCTAGTTAATTAAATTATCTAATTAACTATAGTCCAATTGGTAAAATCAAATGATAACCCAAAATCAATTTATCAATTAAAATCCTTATTCCTTTATTAAATTAAATAAATGCCAAAATCCATTTAATATAATCCCACATCCCCCTTTTATTAAATAAATCATCCCATACCCCTAACCATCCCTAAACCCTATTGTTACCCCTAATCCAACTCATTCACCCATACTAAACTTACTTAGCCAACTAACTAACCCATCCTATAAAAGCTAAGCCACTTACCTCCTACCACCCTTTCTAAGCTAAGCCTAATCCCCCTCCTAAACATGTGCACAACTTTAAGCAAGGGTTAAGACTTGCTAACCCAAGCCAAAGTCAATGGTCTCCCTTATCCTCTTCCATTCCTATCCAAGAGCATTAATGGCTCTTACATGCCATAAATGTCCTTAAATGCCTCTTACATAACTCCCTATGACGATCCATTTTTCCCATCCCTCCCTCATAACTCCCTATGACGATCCATTTTTCCCATCCCCTCACACTCATCCTACCTGATTGGCTCCAAACAAGCACAATCCATGTGCTTCCCTTTCAAGGCATCCTAGCCCTCCCTCACTATTCTTCCATCCTTACATCCTGACCCTCCATCTCACTATCCCTTGGCCTATAAATAAAACCCTTCCCTCTCACAATGCATATCATCTCTTAATTCAAACTTATAATGCCATATTGACCACTGCAATACAACCATTTTACACCCTTACCATGCTAAATCCCATCCACACACCCATTTCTAAATCCTTCATCCATCTTCAAGCTTGATCACCTATTGTTTGAAGATTGAGCACATCGTGAGCACACATCCCCTATGCATCTAGACATATCGACATTATCATAGGCTACACATTGAGGAGCTTACCATTCTTGGTTGCTTTCCTCCATAATGTTTGTCTTTGCCCTATCGTAAGTGTTAATTTATTTTGTATTGTGAATGCTTTGTTAATCTTAGTATTCCCTTTGTAACTACTAAAATAGGTGATACACAAATGAACCCTTAAATTTCTATATTACTATTCCTATGAGGTATACTTGAGTATTTCTATCTTTGTATATCTCCAAACTCAACCTAATGAAGGTGGTCTCCCTCAACTATTTTATCAGATGCATTTTTCCTAATGTCTTTGAGGTTATTGATCATTTCTTCCCAATCATGCGCTTAATACAATTTTTTTTCCTTCAACCAAGTTTTTGAGCATTTATTTATTATTAAAAATAGAATAAATTAGCCAAATAATAAATAATATACACTATATCTCAAAACTAGTAAAGTTGTGTCACAATTGTACATAAGTACCAAGGAAACAATTAGAAAGAATATTTTTCTTGGATTTCTTTTTTGGCACATCATTCAACATAACATTTGGATTAGTAGGGTCAATAGGACTGGAAATATTCGTGACAAAATCTCTAAGAGCCTCATTTTGTATTCACAACTCTTGTATTTGAGTCTCATCAGCATCAATGCGCTTAAATATGTTCTTCATTCCTAAGGATTATAAATCCTTCCCACCTTTATGTGTGGTATGACCAAGGTAAATCTCCTCAATCATATAATCATCAAGCATCATCTTATCCATGCTTCTCTAAGGTGGAGGAATTTTAATATGTGCCCTCTAGTTACTTGACCTATCTACATCACATAAGAAATTCTATGAGACTCTATACTAGTCACAAGTAACTAAAAAGAGTGTCCCACTAGATTCATGTCCATATCCTCCTTGTTTATGTAGGATATTTTCTATGGCTAAATAACCTTGGACAAGTATCTTGACTTGGTCCATTAGGAAAATGTCTCTAGTTGGACCTTTTCTTTTCCATTGATAGATGTAGCCTTTTCTTTCTTAACTTTCCCTTTACCTCCTACCTATTACTTTGCACCTTTCTCCTCTACCCTTTCATTTACCTACTCTTATTTCTTAGGATGGGAAGGTGAAAATTCCATTGATGTCACTGATGGAATTTGAGGCTCCTAAGTTTCCTATTGTTTCTCATCAATAATGTCATCCTTTTCTTTCTCTATATCTTCCTCCATATCTAGAGGGGTGGGGGTTGTTAATAACTTCCTCTTCCATTGGAGGGGGAGGAGAAGGAATATGTTTCTCTTCAACCAGGTTTTACCTCTGGCATAGATTGAGATATTTTATCCTTGGTCTCCTCCACTATTTTTTCTTTCCTTAGCTCTCCTTCCTCTAAGGTGTCCTCTTTATTTTATTCTTGAGAAATCTCCTTAGTTGCTACCTTCTTGGGATTTATGTGTGTCTAAATTTTTTTATTCTAAGTTGATTCCATAGTAATATGTACATACTTTATAGGTATCTCCATAGTGAACTCTTTTGCAGGCTTGTTTATTTCAACTATAAGAACTTGAGTGGTAGGAGCCTCTTGTTCTTCATTCTGCTTCTCTAGGGTAAAGTTAAAATCTCATATATCAATCAATCTAAGCCTCATTTCTCTCCCAATTCCTTCTCACCCTTAGTAGATAATTCAATTTTGATAGGTTAATCTTGTGAATCAAGAGGTGTGGTTGATTGGCATTTTTTATTCATCTCTTAAAACAATGTTAACTTATGTTAGGTTCTTCTAATAAGAGGAGCATCACTCCCTGATGCCACCTCTTCTTTTCTTGTGATAAGCCTCATTTTTTCTATTATGGTGTGGTACTACCACCTTTCCTTTGGTAAACATGACTCTTCTTGGATGACGTAAAGGGAGAATCAGAATTGCAAGTTCTTTTGCTCTTGATGACAATTATTTAGGAACCTCTACCTCATATTCAGGCCCTTCTTCATTGACCAATACTTTCCTCTTCTTTTATTTTCCCTTCTCATGGATCATCTCATAAGCCAATGGCCTTGAACACATATAAACCATTTATGGCTTATGTGGGGGTGCAAGTACCCATGTAGGAATTGTCACTTTATTCCCCATACCCTTATATGGTCAATTGGGAGCTACAAATTGTGGTCTTGATGACATTAAACCCAACATGAATGGTTTTAAGATCCACCTCAATGTGAAATTATTGACATGCCTAGATTTATGCCATATAGCATCTCTTTCGGTGGTCTATCATTGTGTTTAATATTGGGTGGTCATAGATCTTATCCATGTTACATGATGGATCCATAAAATCTTCATAATCTTTATCCTAGGATCTTTTAGAGATATTTACACTCATAGAAACCTCTACGAGTTCTAGATTCATTGTGAAATAGTCCTTGATCTATACTTCATAATCATATAAATAATTAATCCAGTGATCCTTAATGTAAAGTTCATGAATATAGTATTTCATTTTACTATTTTAAAGTACCCTATGGGACAAACATAAGGCAGATGAAATAGTCTCTTCTAGCAAATGATTCTTCTATTATGTAAAGAAATCATGTAGATATTTCATATCAATAATGGTTTAGGCACCAGTGGAGATAGGAAAGTCCCAATAATATTTTTTCTTCTTAACCTATTCTAAGGTGTTCTCCATCTACCTAACTATTTTCAATAGTATGAATTTTTTGGAGGGAAACTTCAAAAGCTTGTTTAGATGGATTATGCCATATGAGGCTCTGATGTATTTGAAATTTCTCAACTAAATATAGTAAGCCACATCTAATTAATTTAGGATGGTACTTTAATCAAGAGCCTCTTTGCATAGTCACTTAAATTTAATGAATGCCAAAAAACACAAATACATTATTTACAATTTGGAATTCAAAACTCTCATTCTGTAGCTTATTTCTAATCAACCATGGGTATACCATGTCTTGCCATGTCTTAATATCCTTTTCAAACACCTGCTTGTCTTGCCATGTTGTAATATCATTTTACAACAAATATTAGGGTAGTTTGTCCTTGTGACCAGGATATATACAAAATATGATGTCATATAGAACTTGTGATCATCTTTGAATCCCTCTAAATGATCATGAATGTTGTCACTTATGATAGTCACCTAGTCTATCCCATTCTTTCTTCTCCAGGTCTTATTAATGAAATAAACCATCAATGGTTTGAGCTTCCTTTTCAAAGGCCAACTCATAACTCTGCTTAGAAGGACTATGGCATATCCAATGTCATCAATCATACAACCCATTCTAATGCCCATTTTTTTCCATTCTTTCTTGAGGAGAAGGTGAGATCATGCATTTCTCCAAAATCAACTTTTTAGTAGATGTTATATTCTCGTTATAGCATTATGATACTCTCCAAGGTGATCCTATAGTAATTATCAAACTTGAGAATATGGAAAACCTACTCAATGACATCTACCCTCAGGTTTAGGACCACTCCTCTAGTTGTGTTATTTACCACCATCTCATCATGAAAATAGTGGTGTCATTACCATATTTGAACATAGGATGGTCATTGGGCATTCTTATGCAAGAACCAAAGCTACCAATACCATGGTAGTGTACATATTGGATCTCCCCAATGGTTTTTTGCATTGTTCTACAAAGTTATTCTACTCAAGATTTCCAAATTTTGTGTCCTTGATCCTAGTGTGACAATTAATAGACTTGTATTTGGGTGGATTTCCCTTGTACTTATACTTAATTGACTTAGGAGAAGCCACCATTGCTTGCAATGAGGATTCCATTTTGAAAATTGCATGAAAGGCATTTGTCATGAAATTTACTAAAATAATGAAATTCAACTAAGAAATATTAAAGAGTATAGCTGATAATGCATTAATGACCCTATAACAACAAGATGAAACTAACTAAATGATGTCAAAACTCAAACACAGTGACAAGTAGGAACTTCAAGGTTTTAGAGTTGTAGGGGTTATCATGTTACAAAAAGTGCAAAACCCTGAAGATTTAAACAAAGTATTCTCTTTGAATCTTATCTATTTGGACATTATGACATTATCAAAGGCGTCGAGGGTACAAAACGATGATATCTCTAAAAGTTTTTTCGAGTTATATTCTTATGAGGTAAAGGAGAAAAGGCTTTATGGTTCTCAAGGATTTTGGGGTTGTTAGATCTACCAAAGTTTGACAAACCTCAAGGCTCTTTCTAAGTTATTTTATGTGAACAAAGTGACACTAGAGAGCCCCTATTGTCATAGATATAAAGTCCTAACATACTTTAAGGTTTTGGAGTTTAGAGAAGTTGGAGTAAGGAGATATTGAGATGTTAGGGTTGGGTTTTCAAAGATGTGAAGCTCTAAAAACTCTAAAACTCCCAAGGATGCTATGCTTAGGAGAGCTTTCGATTAAGATAGTCAGAGATTTGGGATGTCAAAGGTGTTATACATTTGAAACTTTGATGAAATCCTAACACTTGGATAAAATACAACAAACACTTAATGACCATCATGACTAACTCAAAAACCTAACCCTACAATCTCAATAAACAAAAGATGTTAAGGACACAAAAAACCTCAATGATAAAATAGAAGATGTTGAAGTTGATGAATGATCAACCCCACAGCTCCCAAGAATCACCTACACGCAAAAACCTATTATAGAAGAGAGAAGCAAAAGCCTATGGAGGTAGGAATTGCTAGATCCATAGATGAGACATTCTTGATGAGCAAAGAGATGGATTGTTAATATCAATAATGAATTAATCTCAATATAATTTACAATGAGAAATCATCCTTATAAAGGAGATCAAAACCCTAAAAAAGGTCTAACCTAGGTTAAATAATAATTAATAAAATAATTAATTTTATATGCCTAAAGTTTAGCTTAAGTAGACTAGAGTAAATTAGGAAATATTTAATTACTCTAACACCCCCCTTAAGATATGTTAGGATTTGACCATGGATAGAAATAACAATTAAATGCAAATATAAACAATATCATAAAATAATAGATCAAACAAAAAAGAACACAAGGCACCAAGATTTAACATGGTTCACCCAATACCTAGGCTACGTCCACCAAATAGCAAGTCCAATATTATTATGATCTAGTGATTACAACCTCATTAGAATCTATAATCCTTACAGCTCAATACCGTCACAAGAACCAATTTTTGTATCACACCTTATGAAACAATCCCCAACCATAAACCCTTTTATAAAAGTATTTTTGCCACTTTAAGGTTAAAATTAGTTATAACATGTCAGCCATAAATTGGCAAATAAATAATAGCCAATTGGTGAATATTAGCCATTGGTGAATAGTAGCCCAAAAAATTTTTTCAGGGTGATAAATCGAACCTCAATGAATTTATGAATTATGTACAGTACTTCCCTAATCAGTCACCACAAACTAATAATCTCCCACTTGGGGACTAATTAGACTCCATATTAGACAGCAATCTCCCACTTGGAGACTAATCTTGTAGCAATATTGCTACCACATGGGGCTCCCACTAGATCAAACCACCCTGGACTCTACTGTTCTTTTATTCTTTTTAGTCTAAAAGACCAACTAAAGCTGAAGAGGAATTCAACTTCTGCCTTGTCATCACCTTCGTAAACATATCTACTGGATTGCCATCTATATGTATCTTGTCCAACTTTAACTATCCATTAACCAAAATTGGCCGAATGAAATGGTATCGTAACTATATGTGTTTTTTCTTTGAATGTTGAGCTAAATTCATTGCAAGATGAATGACACTCTGACTATTTGTAAACAAATAATTATCCCTTTGAGGGTATCTTAGCTCTTCCAAGAAGAACTGAAGCCATATCATCTCCTTGGCTACCTCTATAGAAACAACATACTCTGCCTCTATAGTGGATAAAGCATTAACGTTCTATAACTTAGAAACCTAGCTCACTATTGCCCCACCAATAGTAAATGCATAACCTATAGTACTCTGCCTGGTATCAATATCTCCTACCAAATTTGAGTCAACATAACCTTGTAAAGTAGTAGTAGAGCCCCCAAAGTATAAATAGTCACTGGATGTTCCTCTAAAATATCTCAGAATCCATTTAACTGCATTCCAATGCTCAATTCCTAAATGACTCATATACCTGCTAACTACTCCCACCACATGTGCAATATCTAGCCTAGTACATACCATAACATACATCAAGCTCCCTATAGCTGAAGCATAAGGTATCTTGGACATCTTATCATCCTCTTCTCGTGTCTTCGGACACATCTCCTTAGTAACTTCAAATGACCAGGTAAAGGTGTGCTGACAGCTTTAGCATTCTCCATAGAGAAACATTGCAACACCTTCTCAACATAATCAGCATGAGATAGCATCAATTTTCCATTCTACCTATCTCTGCAAATCTTCATACCAAGGATTTGTTTTGTTTCCCCCAAATCATTCATAGCAAATGCATGTGCTAACTGGCATTTCAATCCCTTAATGTGATCCATATTAGACCTAGCTACAAGCATATCATCAACATATAAATATAAAATAATGTAGCTATCATTATCCAACCTCTTAAAATAAACACAATGATCTAAATGACACCTATTATATCCATGCTCACGCATAAAATTGTAAAATTTTAGATACCATTTCCGAGGTGCTTGCTTCAAGCCATATAAACTTTTCTTCAATTTGCACACTAAGGTTTTCTTATCTTTGACCTCAAATCCCTATGGCTGAGCCAAATATAACTCTTCATCCAAATCACCATGAAGGAAGGTTGTTTTAACATCAAGCTACTCCAAATGCAAATCTTTAGTAGCCATAATACTTAAAATAGTACAGATAGAAGTCTTTAACAATAGGAGAGAAATCTTATCAAAATCAATGTCTTTTTTCTATGCAAATCCTTTTACAACTAAATTTGCTTTAAATTGTTTCTTACTTCCATCCTCTTCTTTCAACCTATAAACCCACTTATTCTGTAAAGCACTTTTACCTGTAGGAAACTTGCATAAATCCCATGTCTTATTTTTTAGGAAAAAAGTCTATTTCTTCTTTCATTACAGACTCCCACTAAATCTTTGTATACACCTACACAACTTCATCATAACATTCAAGTTCACCAAAATCATTAAGTAAAATAGAATACAAAGAAAGAGAAAATCTTTCTGGAGGTCTACTTAGCCTTGTTTATCGTCTAACATTCATTGATGTGTGTGGTGTTTGTTGTTGCTATTGTTACACATCATGAGGAATTGTTGGAACATTTGCTTTTGGAGTATCATCCAACACTACATAGTCATCTTCTTTCTTCTCATGCTGCTACAATAGATCTTTGTACAACACTTTCTTATTGAATATGACATCCCTACTTCTTACAATTTTACGATTTTCAAAATTCCAAAGCCTATAACCAATTTCATTAATGCCATATCCAACAAATACACATTTCTTTGACTTAGCTTCCAACATGGTTCTATTTTTAGAATTTATATGAGCAAATTCTTCATAACTGAAGGTCTTGAGAAAAGAATAACTCACCTTCTTACTAGTCCATTCTTCCTCTAAAATACCACAACCCAAAGGAGTAGAGGGACCTCTGTTAATCAAATATTTAATAGTATTGACAGCCTCCACCCACATATTTAAGGGCAACCCAACATGCAACCTCATGCTCCTTGCACACTCCATTATAGTCTTGTTCATGTGTTTAGCCACTCAATTTTCCTATGGAGTCCTTGGAATAATTTTTTGTCTATGAATACCATTAGTGGAGCAATAATCTTTAAATTCATGACTGCAATACTCACCACCACTATCAGATCTAAGACATTTTAATTTCTTACCAGTCTCATTTTCAACCAAGCATTTTCATTTCTTAAAAGTTTAAAATACATTAGATTTCTATCTAAGGAAATAAACCCATACTTTTCTAGTTGCATTATTAATAAATGTAACATAATAATGAAAGCCACAAAAGGAAGATAACTGAGCTCATCTCCATACATCTATATGCATAAGCTCTAATTTCTCACTTTTATTTTCCTTCCCAATCTTCACAAAACTCACTCTCTTTTGTTTTCCATACACAAAACTTTCACAAAAATCCATATTAACACATTTTAGACCTGGTAAAACTTTCTTTGAATGAAGTACTTTCATACCTTTCTCACTCATGTGCCCAAGTCTGTTGTGCCACAATGTTGTATCAGAATCTACGACAGCTATTTGTTCTCCCTGCTCAACTGTAGCAATTATTCCTAAACATTCAATTTCTTTGAAACAATCAAAGTAGAAGGAACAATATGACATGTACAAAGATATAAGGTGCCTACTTTCACATCTTTTGTTACTACAAGGGAACCTTGTGAAACTTTCCAATTTTTATCATTAAAAGTAACTACATAACCCTCATCACCGAGTTGCCCTGCTAAAATTTAATTCCTACTCAGCCTTGGCACATGTCTTACCTCATATAGTAGCCAATAATTTCCATTCCACAACTTAATATTAACTTTTCCCTTTCCAACAATCTGATAGGGTTTATTATCCCCCAAATAAACAAGTCCGAAATCCCCTTGGACATAATCAACGAAATAACCTGTATGAGGTGTAGCATAAAATGAAGCACCATAATCTAAAATCCATGAATCACCAACACTTTCTAAATACAGAAGCAAATAATCCTCTTTGGGTTTGTTACTTGCCACATTTGCCTCCTTGTTCCGTTCTTATTTATCCCTTTCATTGTTCTTTTGAGTCCATCAATCTTTCTTCTTATGCCCTATTTTACCATAGTACCAACAATCTCTTAGTCCTCTAGATTGAGACCTCTTCCCCTTTGACTTTCCTATTGATTTCCCATGATTTCCAAAATTATTTCCTCTTTCAGTTGTTTTGCCTCTACTTTATGTGTTCAAAGCACTTCCTGATGTAGATCCACCTAAGGTTTTACTATGAGTTTCCTCAAAATAATACCGATCACATCATCATATTTTAGGGTATTAGATCCAGAAACATAATTACTCATAGCCATTACCAAGCCATTCTAGCTTTCAGGCAAAGAACACAAAATTAAGAGAGCCCTAATTTCTTCATTGAAATTAATACCCATGGAAGATAACTGACTAGTAATAGTATTAAACTCATTTGAATGATCCACAATAGATCCACTTTCTATCATTTTCATATTAAATAAATGCTTCATGAGAAATACCTAATTTGAAGCAGGGGGCTTTTCATACAATTTCATTAGGGTTTCCATCAACTCTTCCATTGTCTTTGTTTTTGTAATGTTAAATGTCATTGATGGTGCTAGGCATAACCAAATGCTTCCAAGTGCCTTTCTATCTAAAATATCCCATTCCTCATTTGTCATAGTTCCCTGGTTTTTAGCTTTTCCTTCCAACGTCTTCTATAAATCCTTCTGATAGAGATAGTCCTCCATTTGCACCTTCCATAACTGAAAGTTCTGCCCATTAAACTTGTCAACCCTCAGCTTACCCTCATCTGCCATTTCTCCCTCTCAATAGTGAGACTTTCCTGTAAAGGATAACTTAAAAAAATAACTAGGCTCTAATACCACTTGTTAGGATTTAACCACAGATATAAATAACAATTACATGCAAATATAAACAATATCATATAATAATCGATCACATAGAAAATAACATAAGACACCAAGATTTAACGTGGTTCACCTAATCCCTGGGCTATGTCCACCAAATACCAAGTCCAATATTATTACAATCTAATGATTACAACCTGATTACAATCTATAATCCCATACAGATCAATACTGCCGCAAGAACCAATTTTTGCATCACACCTTATGAAATAATCCCTAACCTTAAGCCCTTCTATACATGTATTTTTATCACTTTAGGGTTAAAATTAGTTACAACATGTCAACCATAAATTGGCGAATAAATAATAGCCAATTGGGGAATATTAGCCATCGGCGAATAGTAGCTCAATTTTTTTTCAGGGCGATGCCCCAAACCCTAAAGAATTTATGAAGTATGTACAATACTTCCCTAATCATTCACCGCAAACTAACAAGATAAATTTAAGGAGTAGCTAAAAACCTAGAAACTACTATAAAAAGTAGACTTGGGTTTTGGAAAGAAAGCTTGATGAGGTACCCAAGCACAACCAAATCTCTACAAAGAGAAAAAATAGAGAGAACCACATGGGAAAAACCCTACTCCGAAAAGAGATGGAAAACAAAAGTTGAAAGAAACTAGTGAAGGACTGAAGAAGCCTCCAAACTAGGGAATGTCCTAGAAGATAGGAACAAAAGATGATCATGAAGAACATCACTAAAGCATGTAGAAGCTATAAAGCCCTATCAAAAGTAACTGTTGGTCTAAAAAACCTCCACTAAAATAGAACCTGACTAGGTAGAGAAGACTGTAATCTACATCGAATCAGGAGGCACACAAAGGCAAACAATTGAACTCGAAAATATATATGGCATGAAACACCAAAGCCTGAAGAGATGATCAATCAAACCAAGGAAGCATGAGAAACAACAAAAGAACCCCCCCCAATGCAGACAAGGGTAAGGTGATAGGCAACTGGAAAAGTGGGCCAAAGGAACTATATGTCAAGGAACCATGATCAAGATACACAAAAGAGTACATATGTGTGTACTGAGGTGATCAATCTTAGACACACCATAAGGCTAATGTCATGAAAAGGACACTCACTCGACAAAGGAAGATGGAAAAAATAGGCAAAACATCAACCCCCATGACACTTTAATCATGAGTAGTGCATGTACAATAAGGCACAAGACATAGTGAATCCCAAGAATATAGCAATCTACATGAGTGTCCTCGATGACACTTCTCAAATCAAAAGATAAAACAAGGCAAAACAACTGAAATGAAAATACAGATGACATGACTCCTTATCTCATTATGTTTGCAAGAATTCATACAAATGATGTCTAAATAGATTATAAGAGACATAAGACTAATACAATAGATAGTAGAAGTCATGAAAAATCATCTAAAGTAAAGAAATCGATCCCTGGACCTAAAATAACCAAGATATCTATTAGAATGCAAAAATGCAAAAGACTAAATAGAATGTGCCTAGAGAAAAATTGAGGAAGACAACCAACATCAATGGAAAGAGCTTGAAAAGACCTTTCCAATGATATAAATAATTCCCAAATTGGAGATCGATTATTCAAGATATACCTCTTGGAGTGCAAAAATGTACCCCTAACTTTCACAGTAGAAAAAGCCATCAAAAATGCATTGAAACTAAAAACAAACTATACCCTTGTGATGGGCTTGGAACTAGCTTTTCGACGATATTTGGTGATAGGTGAAGGTAGGTCAAAACAGAGCCCGAGGAGGTGATAGGAACGCTAATGCAATGCTGACATGGTGCTGACATCAGCAAGTGAGGAGCCAAAGTTGACAAGAAAATGACCATTGAGGCAAAAAAATGCTAGAAAAAGACCCCTATAGGAATAAAATACTGATTGTCGGAAATAAGACAGAAAAGAAAAATATGTTGACGGTAAAAGAGCCAGTGCTAAACTAAAAATTGGTGGCCAAGTATGAGCATGTTTGGAAAAAAAATCACTAGAATATTCAAACATTTCCCATCATAACCATGTTGAAATGCTTGAAAAATCTACAAAATGGATAAACCTCCTCATCAAAAAGTTCTTTGTGCATGCAAAATAAGGCAAGCCCGCTAGAGCATAGTAAATAGCTTGGAAATTTTCTAAATGTGGGGAGAAAACTACCAAACCACCATGGGGCAAGTTGAGCACGAAACCATTCTAAAAATTGCAAAAATGTCTCGAAAAAAGTGAAAACACCAAACATATCCCAAAAAACTACTTAGTTTTAAAAATTTCAATCCATGCTATGAATTTTAACCACGGGCTTCTCCCTGCAGGCCATGGACTCTAGCCACATGGCACTCATCACAAATGTGAGGGGAGATGGGCCCGAGATGGGCTTGGGAGGAGCCAAAACATGACAAATAGAGGTCATATCAAATCATGGGGTGTGCACAAGTTTGCTTAATCAACAATGACTACCTTCCACCCTACAGTGAGGACGAGCTCCAAAGCAATGAGAGGGCCTCCCAAAAACTACACCAAAGGTGATAGTTAGTGCACATTGTCACCCAAAAATGGGTAGAAAAAAATGTCATCTCCAAGCGAATTGTCTCGAAAAAAAATGTGTCAGTGTGAGGCTAGAGGATCACCAGAATGATTTATTTTTGTATTAAACAAAAAAGATAAACCAAGGTGCTAGAAAAATTGCGATTAATTTTTTTGATAAATAAAATAAAATAAATGCACTGTCTTGATTTTCCTACCCAGGTAAAAATTGACTTGGGTGTAAAAAATATAGGATTTGAGCAAAAGCGCACAACAAATCCACGAAGCCTAAGAAAACCTACATGCAGAAAACCTGTCACAGAGAAGAAAAAGACAAGAAGAGGCAAGGGTTTGATCTGAAAAACTCAGATGAAGAAAATATTATTCAACGGACCTTCATAATGAAAAATACAAAGAGATCAATCCTTATAAAAGGAGATCAAAACCCAAAAAGGGTAACCTAAAGCCTAAAAAAGCTAGGTTGCACAATATAATTAATAAAATATTAATTATATGTACCTACAAGATAGCCTAAGAAAACTAGAGTAATAGGTAACTTATTTAATTAAATCAAAGTGATTTAATTAATAAGTGAAAACAACTAATTACTCTAACAACCCCCCTTAAGCGAAGCTTAGGAGGTAAGCTAACCTAGCACAGCTATGAAAGTAAAGAGATGGGTCCCGGCAACAAGGCCTGATCAGGTACCCAATCATAACAAAATCTCTATAAAGAGGAGAAATAGAGAAAACCACATGGGAAAAACCCTACTCCAAAAAGAGATAGCAAAGCATGTTCAAGAAGAAGGAACAAAGAGAGATCATGAAGAGAACCACTGAAGCATGAGAAGCCACAAAAATTTGTCAAAAATGCTGATCTGTAGAACCGCCATGGAAATAGAAGGCACAGACCGAGTGTGTCTATATGGTAGATGATCCATCTCACCGAAATGCATAGGTAGCCAGCCATTGCAATCGCCTAGTATGTAGGATTAGGTACTAAATACATAGCTCACACTAACAAACCATCAACCAAGGAAGCATAGAACAACAATATAACCCCTCCTTAAGGTAGGTGAGGTGACAGGCAGCTGAAAAGGTGGGCCAAAAAATCTCCTACAACACAGGAACCAGACACATTGAGAGTGAGGTACAGACACCCATAAAGGCACGTGTCATCGACACTACATGAGGCAAAAGAGAAAGAGGGCCTATAAGCGGCAAACAACTATCCCCCCCATGGCACTTTATAAAATAGTGTGAGTACAATGAATCACAATGATGAAAAGGATCCCGAAATGCAAGAGTGGCACTTTATCTCAGTGTGTTTGCATAAAGATGCTTACAATGAATATTGACAATGATCAGAATAGGAAAAAGCTTACTACAAAAGATAGTACAACCCAAAACAAAAGATCCCATGCCAAGAAAATGATCCTCAGACCTGAAACACCCAAGATATCCACCATAGAGCAAAAATGCCAAAAACATCATAGAAAGAGCATGGGGTAGAATTTGGAAGAAATTACATCATTTCTGAAAAGTAGACAGAACCAACTTTCCAAAAATATTTTCAAAAAATGGAGATGGGATGCACAAGAAATGCTCACCGGAGTCAAAAAAAGAACTTCAGACTTTAACTACAAAAATAGGCAAAAAAATGAATTGAACCCAAAAAACACCTACACTACTATCTCTGTCTCAAAACTAGCTTTATGGCGCTTCTTTCAGATCGGAAAAAGACCTCCGTATGCTCAAGATATGGCCAAAAAACCGCGAGTAGGTCAAAAAAGGACTTGTAGTGCTGGTAGGGGTGCTGATGCAGGATGATGTAATGCTAACATAAGCAAAAAATTTAGCTTAAATTTGACGGCCTAGAGGCCATCGCAGCGAAAAAAAAGGCCACAAGGCATGCCACGTGGCCGATTGCTGAGGTGGTCGGTGATGTGGCAGTGTCCACATAGCAGATGCCAATGTGGCACCCATGCCACGTGGTGCTTAGAAAACTTGCCAACTATGCAGAAAAGAGATGATTATGTCCACGTGGGCAGAGGTGAGCTGGTGGGGCCGCAAGCGAGTGGCGATGATCGCAGTGGTGGCAATCGCTGGTGAGGTGGTTGGCTGGTGGTCCAACGGCGGCGGCCAGGCTCGGGCTACACTGCGACGGCAAGACCGACTATGGCGGCCTGCAAGTCAAGCGTGGGTTGTGCGGCGACGGCCGTTGGGTGGCGCGGTGGTGGCTACCCAACAATGCGCATTTTTTTAATTTTTCGCATCTTGATCTGCATGCCAGGGGTTGTACAGCCCTGTTCGGCAAAATTTTTTGCCTCCCAAATCAACGTTTTCCAAATCGAACAAATTTTATATCAAAACGGGGGTTTTGATGCCTTTTGAATCCATCTGTGAGGTATGTTTGGCCTCAAACTACACCAAAAATTAGTGACCCCCTATTTTCTCAAAAAAAAACTCGAAAAAACACCATATCTAATCCGCCAAACCCTTGTTCTCCCTTTTTCTTGAAACACCGAACAAGCTATAGTAGATCTGGCTCTGATACCATGTAGGATTTGAGCAAAAGTGCACAACAAATCCATAAAGCCCAAGAAGACCTGGATGAAGAAAACCTGACATGGAGAAGAAAAAGACAAGAAGAGGCAAGGGTTTGATTTGAAAAACTCAGACGAAGAAAATATTATTCAATGGATCTTCATAATGAAAAATACAAAGAGATCAATCCTTATAAAAGGAGATCGAAACCCGAAAAGGGTAACCTAAAGCCTAAAAAAGCTAGGTTGCACAATATAATTAATAAAATATTAATTATATGCACCTACAAGATAGCCTAAGCAAACTAGAGCAATAGGTAACTTATTTAATTAAATCAAAGTGATTTAATTAATAAGTGAAAACAACTAATTACTCTAACAAAAAAAAAAATTCTTAGATTTCAACAGTATCCAAATTGGACATATTTTATATGGAAATGGGGGTTTTTGAGCACTTTGATCTCAACAACGATGCCCATTTTTGCTCATAGTACCTCAAAAATCAATGAGCCCCCAAGATTTGATTAAAAAAAAAATTGCTAAAAGCTCAGATCTGAAAAATTGATGCCAAATCTCTCACAAACAGAACAGGAGCATGAAGATCTAGAGCTTTGATACCATGTTTAATTTCTACTATAGATCTAGCTAGGAATTGAAATAAACATACAAGGAAAAAATATTGAAGAAATACAGAGGAACCAAGAATAAAAAATGCATTGATCACAATGTATTCAATAATGATTGTTTCATTATGCAACTAGTGCATGATTTATACAAAGTAAAACTATCGCAAAAAGCAATAATTGCGGGGAGTTTACATGAGAAAATAATGTGCATAACAAGTAAACAACAGTTCTCCTTATTCACCTTAACGTGACAAAGAGTTAATAACTCATTACGATGAGATTAGATCCATAAGTTGTAGTGATAACTGAAAGTTAACACCAAAACCCCCACTTAAGGCTAACTGAGGAGAGCAAAAAGATAATGAAAGAAAAGATGTAGTTGAAAATATTTTGGGGGAAGAAAAAAATGTGAAACACCCCTCTCATCTGATGGACATAAATGGATAATAACAGCTACAGACTATTTCACTAAATGGGTGGAAGCAGTCCCCCTAGTCTCAGCTACAGGAGTTCAGGTCTCCAAGTTCATCTTGTACCACATTGTTTGCCGCTTCGGCATCCCATCCACCATCTTCACCGACCACAGAGGTAACTTTGAAAATCTCAACATGGAAGAATTATGCACTTCCCTCTGCATCCATCACCACTTTTCTAGCCCATATTTCCCACAAGGTAACGGCCAGGCAGAGGCAACTAACAAAACCCTCCTCAAAATCCTAAAGAAAGTTGTCAATGATTCCGGCCGTGATTGGAACCTACAAATAAATCCAGCCCTATGGGCCTATCGAACTTCCTTTCGTACATCCACAGGAACAACTCCATACTCCCTAGTCTATGGTGCCGAAGTGGTACTACCTATAGAGGTTGAACTTCCCTCCTTGCGCATATCTTTGCAAGGGCAAATATCAGATGAAGAATACAGAGTAGCTTGGCTCACCCAACTAGATCTCTTAGAAAAGAAGCGACAACAAGCCTATGATCATCTCACAGTCTATCAAACTCGTCTCAAAAGGAATTTCAACAAGAAGATGCTTCCACGACACTTTCAGCCAGGTGACATGGTCCTCAAAGAAAACATGAAAGTCCAAGCAGATCAAGAAAATAAAGGCAAGTTTGAACCTACATGGCTTGGTCCTTATGTTGTCACTGCTTCCTTTGGCTCTGGAGCCTATCAGCTATCTACACCGGAAGGAGAACTCTTGAATGATCCTACTAACATCATTTATCTCAAGAAGTTCAATGCTTGAAGATCCTTGGTATACCCAACTTTTGAAAAATACAAAAAAAAAAATAGTAAAGAGAAATAAGCGTCCAATGGTGAAAACTTGGCAATTCAAGCGCCTTGGATAGGTACCTTGGTGAAAACGTAGTAATTCAGGCACCTTGTGTACTAAGACTAATCCATTATCTATCACTATCCTATCCCTCATCCATTCACCCACCATCACATAAAACACCTGCTTGTTCCCTTGATGTTCCAACCAAATATCCAAAATCTAATGGAGCTTGTAAATACCTCCTATACAGCTTGTAAAATCTTGTACCTCAGCTTGTAAAATCTTGTACCAAAGCTTGTATTATACCTTGTAAATCTTATACCATACCTTGTATATCCAAATCTTGTCCAAAGTTTGTACCATATTCCAGCCTGTAAATAATCTTGTATCCTAGCTTGTATACTATCACGTGCACACACAAAACCCCATTTTCACTTAAGCTTTTCGCAAACCATCTACCTATCCACCTATCACCTATTATAGACATCCCATCCTTCACAAACATTTCCATCTCAAAAAAACCAAAATATGAACAAACTTGTACATTTGTAACATATCTTGGTCCATCAACTTGTACATCCTCTTTAGCTTAGTACCATTGTATCTATCCAGCGTTTGTGTCAGTTCGTCCTTGATTAGCATCTTGCACCTATCTCACATCTTGGTTAGCTATTCCAATGCATCCTTTAGCTAGATTTCCTATCACCAAAGTGTTATCTTTCTTAGTTCAGCTTGCCAGACGCATCACTCATCCAAATCCACCAGCTTAGGTGCTCTCCGATAGGTCCTTGCAGGATATAGCTTTCCTCGTGTCTAATCTTGGTCCGTTAGTACCTCGTCCTACCCATCTCGTTGGCAAATGGTTCTCTTTTGGATTTTCGCTTTCTTTTGATTTGGACTCTTCCCTGTTAGGTCTTGAAATATCTTTTCCAAGCAATCTCCTTGTTCCCTCCTCAAGGTTGCCACGATCTTCCATATCATGGTATACTACGAATGGGGAAATCAGAGCGTAAGGTCTTGATCATGTCTTTTGTTTGTTTTTCTTTTCTGCTTGTGGGTTACCCAGTGTCGGTTCCACGCTACTTCCTTTAGGAATCATGTGTGATGCTGGGGCAATCCTTGCGTGTTTGTTTTGAGTCAGTTCGTCAGTCCTCTGGACAATTGGTGAAAAGGCCTTGATGTTCTTGGTAACCTTGGCAATTAACCAACAGTCCTATAGCAAATCTAGTGCTCAACTACATGGTGGTACTTCTCTTTAAAGTATACCCCTGCTCAAAAAGCTTTAATGGTTTTCCTTCATCTCCATTATCCCCCATCCATATCCAGCATCCGTCTCTCCTACCCCAGCTTATGCATCAGTATCTCTTTGAATCCCTCCTCACCTTTAGCTTTAGGGATCCACAATCCTAGTATTAGGGATCCACCAATCCAAATCAATCTACCAAGCCTCATCTTTCGAGATCCACAATCCTAGTCCTAGGGATCTCCGAAACCCATCTTCCGCCAATTTGACTCTTTGAAATCTTGTTGAATCAGCTTTATAGTCCCCTCATCCATCTCCCCATCCTGGATTCCTTTTATAGTGCTTCGCTCCTTCATCCTCTGCAATCCCTTAGATCTTAAGCTTGCTTCCTCTTGTGCCTCTGATTCTCCCTTTATCATTCTCCCGTAGTGAGAGTTTGAGCTAACTAAACCTCTTCTCTTAAGCCAATCTGAGTCTTCTTGCTCATCTCGAATTCTTGTACTTTTCAAGAAGTCGTCGAGCCTCACTTTCTCTCCTCACTGCCTTCTTGAGGGGGCATCTTGCAGTCCATTCTCTCCTCTTCTACTCTAGCCTTGGGGATCTTATTTTCTTATCTTTGATGCCATGCCACTTGCGACATCACATCAAAGAGGGGCAAAATGTAGACACCTAAAAACTTTTAGAAAATAAAGTATTTTTATTTTCTGAAAAATTCCTGATGACATCATCATTAATTAATTAATTAATTATTTAATTAATTAATTAATTTTTATGCCATTAAATCCCTTTATCTTAATTAAAAATATTTAATTAAGGAATCCCTCCCAAAAATTTTTAAATCTTATTTAAACATTATTTCCTTATTTATTAATTATTTAATTAATAAATTGACCAAAAAACCCAAAATAAATAAAAAATTTATTTTTTGCCCAAAACTTGACCAATTTCCTTAAGACCACTAACCTCTTCCAAAATCTTCTAACCCTTCTTTAATTTTGATTAAAGGCTAATCCCATCATTTCCTACCCCTAATCCCAACTCAAAATATTTAATTAAGATTAAATATTAATCCTCATGTTTATTAAAAAAGTTTTAATAAATATCTCCTCAACCCAAACCCTTGAAATAAATAAAACTTTATTTATTTCCTAAAAATCTAATTTATCCTCATCCTAAGAAGTTCTAGACTCTTCTAGAAAGTCTTCATCCTCATCCTAGGAAATTCTAGACTATCCTAGAAAGTCTTTATCCTCATCCAAAGTCTAGACTCTTCTAGAAGATGTCTTTAAAACTAATCCTAATCCCCTCCTAACCTTGTCACATTCTCTAAACATGAGTTAAAACTTCCTAACCCAAGCCAAAGTTAACAAATATCTCCTCCTTCACCCACCCTCATTAAATGCCATCCACTTGCCTATCCCTAAGCTAATCCTAAACCATCCTAATCCATCCTCTAATCATTTGCACAAGCCTAAGCAAGCTTAAAACCCTCCTAATCAAGCCCAAGTCGAAATTTCTCTCATCTCCCTCAAAATATCTCAACCATAAAACTTTATGAAGTCCACTAGGCCATAAATGACTCTTCCAAGCCCTTTTATTGCTCTTACAAGCCATTATGAGGGTCTTTATGAAGATTTTATCCCTTGAGCCTCCTTTGTTGACTCATCCTTCCCCTTTCCTCCATCCTCTCACCATGTGACACGTGTCACTCCTTGATTGGCTGTAAAGAAGCACAATCCATGTGCTCTCCTCTTATGCAATCTGAGCTCTCCATGAGCTTTTTCCCATCCTTGCATCTTAGCCCTCAATCCCTCAAGCCTCTTGCCTATAAATTGGATCCTTCCCCTTTGCAAAATAACACAATCCATGAAGTAAAGTCATAATGCCATTTTAAGAAGCCATTTTACATCAAAACCATACACTCACACCCAAATTCCAACTCCATTTGAAGCCCTTTTTGAAGCATAAGCTTGAGCATACATCCTATCTATTTAGACAAAGCCACTCAACAAGAGAGCTTCTCATTGGGAGAGTCCATTAATGGCTCATATTCTCAATTGAGAGTTCATCTTAGTCTATCTTGAAGTTTATGAATTTAGTTTAGTTTGTAGAAGCTTTATTTAAATTTGGTTTCTATTAGCATACTAACATTGCGCTCATATACAATAACAAACTAGGGGAAAAAATGCAATCAACTAAGAAGACTAAAGGATAAAAGAAAAAAGAAAAGGGGGCATGTTTTGTGAAAATAAAACATCAACTACATTATATTCTTCATAGAAGACCAAATATTTCTCATGAAATAGAGATTATCACAAGTTTTTAGTCTAATGCCAAATAGACACATATAGTAGCAGTAAAGAGGGTATTATGATATTTACCAGGAATAATGAATTGTGGTTAGTAGTATCCTCATGATGATAATTTTATGCCAAAAGACTGAGAAGAGAATATTGATGAATCAAAGAGCAAAAGTGGTCGTGCATTTTTTCTAGGTACAAAACTTACGTCATGGATCAGTAAAAAGAAGAATCGTATCTCATAATCCAAAGTAGACAAATAATATGTTGCATCCTCTAGAAAATGTTCATAACTTATACACATAAATAAAGTATTGGAAGGGATCAATTTGAAGATCATAGAACTACTGACTATCTTTTTTAATAATACCTATACAATAAATATACCAAAGAATCTAATTCAACATTCCATACCAAGCACATTGCAATAAAATATCATTTTCTAAGAGAAAGTGTGCAAGAGAAAGAGATTAATATTGTATATTTGAACTTAAAGCAGCAAGTTGAAAATATCTTCATAGATCCACTACTTAAGGATTCTTTTGAATATCTAAGAGGTAGGCTAGGGGTCATTCCCCTAACTAAGTAGAAGTAAGATATTATTGTTGCATCACTCCAATATATTTGTTGCATATCTTATGGTGGGTTGAAGCAATGGGGACTATTTAGTAGGGGGAGTAGCTAATTAGAAAGTTGTTCGAGATTCATGAAGAGGTGACCCATATTGAGTGGCACATTTTGCATTATTTTCAAAGGAGTATAATTACAATAAGATCATAATGATGAGAGTACAAGAAGGCCTACAAGGGATAAGAAAAAAAGGAAGAACTAAAGATGAGAGGATGAATCATCTCAGGGGGATAAAATTCTTGTTTTGGTGTTGACATCAATAGTTGATGTTGCCAACTTTGTATCTTAGTGATATTGGTGTTAGCATCAATTATAAAGAGGGATATTGTTGGCATGATGGGGACACAACCCAAGAACAAAATGGACACAACAGAAAGGGAAATTGTATTAACTGAGAAAATAAGCTAGTACAAACAGTACAGAGAAAATAAACTTCAAAACATGCCCTAAGGGCTTACAATAGCATAAATCTAGAGATAATTTCTCCTTTCAGTACCTCCTCTCAAACTCCACTCCGAACTGCCTTTAACAATGCCAAAAATCTCCTTAAATAGACCCCGAAGGGTTAAGGACTAGGAGTACATTCTAGAAAGTGCTAGTAGGCACCCACCAACCAAATAGAAGGTTTCGGAAGCTGCGGTAGAAGTCGGCGCAAATCTAGAAGAATCCAGAAACGGTAACTGAACTTCCGGGAGGCATAACTTTTGAACCGTAGCTTCGATTGACGAACCGTTTACATTTCCAAAAAGCTCTCGAAGCACTCTATAGCTCTATGGACCAGCTTTGCTCGTCCCCCATTTTTTGACCCTTTTCAAAGTCATTTAATGCCCCTAACCTGACTTTGAAGCATTCTTAGGAGGTCTCCAAAACCCAAAAAATTACAATAACTTTCAAACCGTGGGGCCTATTGACCTGATTCTTTTTCTGAAATGCTCTAAATCATGATTACATTCATCTGGCCAATTCACACCTTCTAGTTTACCAAAATGATGGCCCAATTACATGCTCCTATTTTTTCGGGATTTTCAAACACACTGATAGTGGAACTGTGAGAGTTGGAACCTTTATTTGACCCAAATGGGTATCCAAAAATGAAAAGACATGAAACAAAAACTAAGTCTAAGTACATTTTTTGGGTGACACAGGATTGCCCTTATACCTCTGGATGCTCCTGCATCATGGCATAACTAACTTCAATTGTATTATAGAGATGTTATAGTTCATGCTTGATGTTCAATTGATTAGTTATTATGTTATCATTGATGTTAACTTGAATTTTATTTATAATATGTTTACTAGGGAGCATTATTTTAGTTATCTTAGGAATTTTTTTTCCATGGGTATTTTTATATGGAAAAAAATGGAAACAAACATGTCTACTCTCTTGAAATGAACGAGAATCCAACTAGTGATTTCTATAGTTCTATTTCTTACCTCATAATTCAACCGACATCCAGGGGAAAAAATAAAAGGCCCAATTGTAATCATCAATTCTTTGGTTGTAGGCCTAGTATAATCCTCCTCCTTGCTCTCCTCATCCTAGCATGGCCATGTAGCAGGAACAATCAAAATAAAGAAGACTCTAAATATACATGGCACTTCAATTGTGAGATATTCATTCAAATATTTACAAATTTCTATGGATAAATTTAAAACAAAGTTGAGAAATAAAGGATTCAATTATATGTACCAAGGGGTTTTATCCAAGGGCACAAAGATCACAATAAATTGGCTTGATAGAGTAGGGCAAGGAACAAGTGAATTCTATGCAAAAGAAGAAAAATGCAAGCATAGAGCACTAGAATAAATGCAAAAATTGTAGTAAGAACAAAACTATTTAAAAAAATTAAAATTTACAGAAGATAGACATTATACTCGTTCCACTTCATTTTTGTTGAAGCCATTGAAAAACCACTTATGACCAATGAATGTTTTACTTGGGTTCATAAAATGAGAAGCTATGTGATAAAGGGTGCTCCCCTTAATACCATAACACATAAAGAAACAAAGAAACAAAAACAAATGCGAGAATAAAATATGGACTTCTTATTATTGCTGAAAATGTAGAATTACAGAATTCACAAGTACAATATACTAATCCCACATGGGCGCCTTTATTACAGTAATCTACAAGACTAAGTTGCGGACTACCACCCAGAGCTGTCGTAGACAATGTTCAAGTCTTTCTTAAATAGGCAATTTTATGCTGCTCAAGAAGGTTCTAGATGCTCAAACTTAATACCAAGGGCCGACAGACCCTAACAATAAATATAGAGTCGACCAAATACATCTTTGACAATTATTATAGAAATTTCGGGTAGCCTAACTTTGGAAGGCCATAACTCTTGAACCGTTGCTCCGATTAGCTATTATAACCACAACAAATGTTTCATTTGGGTTCATAAAATGAGAAGCTATGCCCAACACATTGGAAGGTTCATAATATTTGGTAGGTATGCCCTTTACTAGGTGGATGTTTGACAATATTTTTTTCTAATATTTGGATGGAAAAAGAAAAAGATTGCTCGAAAAAATGCCAATAGCCCATAGGAAAAAAGGATCATAAAATTTAATATCAAATTAATTCAAAAAAATCCACAAGACTTTAGAATTTGGTAAGATTTTTGTATGTGACGTGATTTTCGAGGAACAAACTAATTCTTAGAAAGCCATTGAAAATTATAGTCTCCTACCTTACAACAAGGACTAATAAAATTTAAAAACATAATGGTCTTCTAGCATAATAAATTTTATTATTATTCTTATTATTATTATTATAATGATAAAATCACATTATTGACGCTTAAATAATACTAATTTAAATAATCTTTACTTAAAAATATAAAAAGAAAAAGAAAACTAAAAAGTGAACTCCAATTTCTTATTAATATTAGATTCTTTTAGTGGTTTGCACAAAGTATATATGCTAACAAGGACGCAATGCGTCTAGTTCCTGCCTATAGTAGTTTAGTAGTTTTGATTTGTGTTGTATATAGTAGTTTTGAATTTTGTTGAATTTAATCGAAATAAGTAATATTCATGTAAAGTGTTGTTTAACAATTAAAATAAATGTCATAGATTTTGTTATAGTAGGTACCAAATATTAAGGATAGAGTTATTTTATGAACATGCTAGATAAATAATTTCTTCAAGATTATTAAAAAAATCAACATAAATTAAAACTACATACTTACAAGAAAAAGATGTTGAAAAATAAAATGATAAAAAATTGAACAAAAATTATACAATTACAATTTTTCTTAAAACTTTATAGTTCTAAAAAGTAATTGAACAAGAGCTTTGTTTGAGCACAAGTCCCTACGTATTGCGACATTTAGAAGGGAATATAAGAGTCAATAATAAGATGGTAATTACAGCTTAAAGTTCAATTTGAGATAAAGTTCTTAGTTAAAAGAGATATTAATAAGATTCATGGTCCCTAAATTGCCAAGTTCAAATGCTTTAATTTGACGCCAGAAGAAGAAGCTATGTAAAAGTTCGTAACTATTTTCATATATGCCAATCATCTTAGATTTGACAAAGAATATACATAAAAAATTATATAATAATCTTTTTAATTTTTTAATTTTTTAATATTGGAAGAGAAAATTTTAATTTTATGGCTATTGTTGCAAGGTGTTTATACTCTTTAATACTCTTATAAAGAAAATCTAAGATCTTAGCTTAATATTATATATAAAGCTAATATGTTTCATTTTTTAATTACATATACATATCGTATATTTCAATATTTCAAAGAACAAAATTTTAAAATGTAAATAAAAAATTTAGCTTAGCTGCAAGACTATTAATTAAATAATGGAAAAGTAGAGAACATTCCTGAATCATTTTAAATATATTTTATTGTTCCCTATATTTAAAAAAAAAAAAAATCAACTAATAAATATTAAAAAATTGTGAAAATATAGTAAATTTTGAATTTTGAATTAAAAAACAAAACAAAAAATTAACTTGTTGCACTTTCACATCTTATATGTCTTACATCATCATGTTTCTAAATTAAATAAGGAGAAAATAACAAAAACAATTAATTTGTGAGTTTTGATTCACAACACCCAAAGTCAATGAATTTTAACTCTGCATCATTCCAACTAATTTTTATATAATTGAATTTATTTTAAAATTTGATTTAAACGAAGAAAATCATTAAATCTTAGAAGTTAAAGTAGAAAATTTAAATTCATTTATAATTACAATTTATTTTTTAATTATTAATTTAGAAAATATTGAAATTATAATAATAATTATTATTGAAAGTTAAAAATATTAAAAAAATCATCCAAATCAAGCAAAATATATACTTCCATATTATAAAAGTGTACCATTTTAAAAAAACTAATTTAATATAGTTACTACTGGCTATGAAAACGATGTGGCAGTGACTTTCAAAGCATGTATGATATAAGCACCATAATTTGCCCAACGCCATTTTGCCCACCGCCATAGTCATTAATATTTTGATGAAATTGAAGGGATTTTCGCTAGATGTTCAATGCAATCAAAATAAAACAAGGAAGTAGCAATAAAAAGTGCAGAAATATCAGGTGGACTAAACAATAAAGAATCGACTCAACTTCAACGCTACTGATATTCTCCCCGCTGAAAATAATAACGTCCTTTGACCGGTCCTTTATATCGACACATCCGTCACTATCGTCATTTCTCTATTTTTTAAACAAAAAACTAATAAAAGCACTAGGAAAATCAAATGAACCAATAAGAAAATAAAGAAATTTGTTTTGACCTCAAAATTAGAAATATCAAACACGGTGAACCATATCATATATTAATGTTTTCAAAGTTTGAAGGGCGAATTAATTGTCTATAAGCAAAGTAGTCGCTGCCTTTATAAAGGCAGGGACTAATAATAAAAAAAGTTGCACACCTACCAATCAAAATATCAACAAATATAATGTGTTAATTTTTTTTCGTACAATAAATAAATTGTTCTAATTAGACAAACAAATTAAAATGTTGAAGTGCATTCCACGGAATAGAATATAAATGACGGCATAAATTTTAAAACATAAGCTTAGAAATCTTAAAAAAAAAATCTTCAAAAACAAGAACAAATCCCAACGGGACAGCTCTTATTTTTTGGTTTTGTAATTTGTTTGCCGAAAGATTTTGAAGGTTCAAAGGACAGCGGAGAGACGAGAATTACACCAGTTGATAGTTATTAAATAAAAAATGAAAAACGCTCTAGACTCGGCTTATACATCGCTGAAAGTGGTGGACGTGGACAATCGCATTCCTATGCGTTATTACTATCGAATTGCTAGAAATCTCATCAACCAGGTAACAATACTTCCACTTTAACCAAATTTTCAATAGTACAATACATGATATCTTTGAGCTGTTGAATTCTATCGCTTTGTATCCGATTCATGAATTTTGTAGGAATGGCTTTCAGTCGGGGTTTTATTTGTATAGTTAACTTTGAATTATGGATATACGGTTTTCAGGCGAGGGTTTATCGGGAGGAGAACAATTTTACAGACCTGTATATCATATTGCTCAGGTTTTCCAGGTGATTTACTTCATCGTATGTTAACTTTTTATAATATTAGTATTTCAAAATGTAGTTTGGTAGCCTTGCTTATCATTTTGACCATGATTTTATGCCTAGATAAATTTCACCAATTTTTTTTCGATTTTTTAATTGTGTCATGAGCCTTTTTAAGAACGATAACTTTTCTTTTTGCTGAATGGACTGCCGCCAAGTTTTAGTGATGACTAGTTTTGACAATTAAGGTGGTATATAGGGTTGAGCGAAGCTTCGGTGGTTTAGGTGATATTTAGAGTCAGCGCCTTCTGGCCAGCTTGCTATTTGGTGTATGAGACTGTATGCTCCATGAATTTTAAGTTAATTTAATCTCGTAGGCAAGCTTGGTAATAAACCAATCCTTTTCAATCCACCTCCACATCGTTAGCTTCTGTTTAGTAAATTTACGAGTATTTTCTACAGAGATAATTTCGCATAATTGTTTCAATTTATATGAATTATGGAACCAAGTCGCTTAAGAATGAGTGCAATTTGAACCGAGACCAGCAGCTGAGAGCTTGGACATGAGTAATCAACACAAATGTCAAATATTTACGCTTTTTCGAGCTTAGTAATCTGCTGATAGCATTGTAGTGTTTGTAAAGGGTTTAACTGCTGGAAAATGAAATACTGCAAAAGAGTCACCTTCATCAAGTAAATTCTCTTTCAAAACCTATTCTAAAGCATGATTCACGAGTAGCAAACACCACACTGTTAATATATGGGGGCAAATGTAGTTGAATGAGGAGTCAACTGTTCATATTCTAGTTACTACTTTTGACATCATGATGATGGTTTTTTATGCTGAGGAAAGCAAGCAATAGGTGAAAGAAATAATTCACAGCAGGTTTATCCACTCATTTTGGTATCTTTTTCTGATACCTTAGAACTTCATAATAACGATTCATAGGCCTGTTATTTTTCCGTGTGATATTCATTTCTGTGACTCTCAGAATCATTATTAATCCATGCTTTTTTGGTTTGATTACTTTATGTTTGCTTCTTGGTTTAATCTACTGCTTTGATCATATCAATTTCTGGGTTTTTAAAATTTAGAGAAGTATTGTTGTAATTTACTTATCAACACTCCAATGGCAGGAGGGCATGAAGGCTTATGTCAGATTGAGTTCAATAATCATGCTCCCTATTGGCATAAGCCATAAACTTTTCACCGTAAGATGTTTTAGATATATTGATTTACTTTTTTAGGATCACATGTTTTGAGCTAGGGAGATATAGGGCTTAAATGCTAAGTGACACTTATAAGGTGCACATGTCTAAATCAAGCTCTATGATCGCTTCCAAAGGGCTTTGGAATTACACCACATCCTTGAGGAATCATCCATACAAGAAATGTTAGAAGATCAAGAGAATGTAGGCAGTACCCTTGGGAGGTGCTTTATATCCTTCATATGGTTTCTTTGTACTCGTAAGTTAGTTAATATTATTACTTTTGACTCTCGAGGATTCTTTGCAACATGGTATTGTTTTTGGTTCTCTATCAAGCAAGGGAGATAAAGGGCTTAAATGCTGAGTGACACTTATAAGGTGCACATGTCTAAATCAAGCTCTATGATCGCTTCCAAAGGGCTTTGGAATTACACCACATCCTTGAGGAATCATCCATACAAGAAATGTTAGAAGATCAAGAGAATGTAGGCAGTACCGTTGGGAGGTGCTTTGTATCCTACATATGGTTTCTTTGTACTCGTAAGTTAGTTAATATTACTTTTGACTCTTGAGGATTCTTTGCAACATAGTATTGTTTTTGGTTCTCTATCATATCAATTTTTGGGTGTTTAAAATTTAGAGAAGTATTGTTGTGATTTACTTAACAACACTCCAATGGCAGGAGGGCACGAAGGCTTATGTTAGATTGAGGTCAATAATCATGCTCCCTATTGGCATAAGTCATAACCTTTTCACCGTAAGATGTTTTAGATATATATTGATTTACTTTTTTAGGATCACATGTTTTGAGCTAGGGAGATATAGGGCTTAAATGCTAAGTGACACTTATAAGGTGCACATGTCTAAATCAAGCTCTATGATCCCTTCCAAAGGGCTTTGGAATTACACCACATCCTTGAGGAATCATCCATACAAGAAATGTTAGAAGATCAAGAGAATGTAGGCAGTACCCTTGGGAGGTGCTTTGTATCCTACATATGGTTTCTTTGTACTTGTAAGTTAGTTAATATTATTACTTTTGACTCTCGAGGATTCTTTGCAACATGGTATTGTTTTTGGTTCTCTATCAAGCAAGGGAGATATAGGGCTTAAATGCTGAGTGACACTTATAAGGTGCACATGTCTAAATCAAGCTCTATGATCGCTTCCAAAGGGCTTTGGAATTACACCACATCCTTGAGGAATCATCCATAACCCTTGGGAGGTGCTTTGTATCTTACATATGGTTTCTTTGTACACGTAAGTTAGTTAATATTACTTTTGACTCTTGAGGATTCTTTGCAACATAGTATTGTTTTTGGTTCTCTATCAAGCGCTAAATAGAAAAACTATGAGGGTTTATCTTGTTGGCTAAAAGTTTTGTACATTACAGACTACGACTTACATAATTGTGACTTTAGGCAACATTTCATGAGATTTCTCTCTCCTCTCAGCAATAGGGGAGGCTTTCTTCTTATTGTAGGTGGCTTCAACAGGAGCTTAATTGAAATTACAAAAGATGGTTCTCTTGATCAATTCCTCTTTTTTCAGGAATGACTTGCATACAACTCTAATTTTCCAACTTAAGAAAAAGTGCCTTATTGCTACGATAATACTAGTGACCCTGAAATTGATGTAAAAACACCGGGGCAACAATTTACTTTTTATATTTTGTGAAACAAAAGCAGGAACCCAAAGTCTTCTGCATTTGTCTCAAATGAAATCTCAAGCAGAATAATTAGTAAGGCACAAACTCTCTTATTGGATACTCTCAAATTCAATAAAAACACTTACAATTGAAGCCCAAAGTCTTCAAATCTAAGTGATTACATCCACTACTATCTATTACAATTTCTTTCTTGCAACACAAAGTCTTCTAAAGTCCGAATTGGCTTTGAATGTAATAGGCAGCTCAAAGTCTACATGATTAAATTCAAATTCCTCTTGATCAAAGCTCCAAAACTCGTAATCAATATTCAGAAAATGTCGTCACATAACACTTTGAATTAACACAAAGTTTGAAAACAAGTTTCCTCTTTTATTGAAAGCAATTTGATTTACATCTAAGCACAAAGTCTTAGAGTGCACAATACAAAAAGGCAGAATTTTCTCGCCTTGCCAAAAGATGATTATTTACAATGAGCTCCCTCCTTTATATATGAAAATAGGGGAGTGAAAGGTGGAGGGAAAAGGGGCAATCCTCAACCACCTTGACTTTTTCTCTAACAAACTTCTAACTAACTAATTTGACTTATTCAAAGATGCATGCCTAATATAGTTGCAACTTAATTGCATGAGCTGATTGTACATGGACATGTTATCCTGTACTTACAACATAATTTCTCTTTACATGTAATCTCCCTATTGCTATTTACTTAAAGCATATGAAAAATTTGAATCCTTGAGCTTAGTTAGGTGGCTAAGCAATGTGATAAGATCATTGATCTCCTTGAACTTTGACCTCTGCATGCCTTTAGGGAAAGATTGGCCCTCCTTTGAATCAACCAGTTGTCATTAATGAATTTGATACAGTAAGGACCATCTTCGTTCCACCACTCCAAGGCTTTCTATCTAGTGATGCTTGTGACAAATGGAGTGAGAGGAACATGAAAAATCCGATCAATAGTCTTTGGATCAAGATTAATGATGGTATTGTTGTCTTAGTCCATGATAGTTCAGGAGGTTGGATCGAAATGTTTGGCACATGCAAGGATGAACTCGAGTTCATGAGCCGCCACAGAGTAAGGTAGATAGCAAATGAATATGACTTTGTTTGATCCAAGCCATATTCTCGGTGGCTTCAACATTGACTCTTATGATTATTTTTTCCATATTCATGTGTGCTACATCCGTATCTCTAAACTCATCACTGTAGAAAGTTACTTGTGATGGTGGGATAGAGTTGTGGTATCGGTCATACTGGTACTTCATCTTTTTCTTATCTTTGCATTTTTTTGATGCAAGCTCTTTTGACATTGTAGAGTGATGTACCTGTGCAACTGTTATATGAAAGTTCCATAGTGTAAGAGCATCATCATATGAGGAGTCCATAGCAAGCTTTTGCTATGTAAAAACATGGATTTGGGCAAAGTATGAATAGGGAAGTGTATGTGATGATTGCAAAGAGCAAATGAGCAAATGGGTCAAGCTCGAAATGGCTCAAAAATGGCTAGAATTGGAGTGGATTGCATATGCGGACAACGAGCTTTAAAATGTGTAAATGAGGAGTAAAGTGTAATGAAATGGAAACATAACATGCTTTAATAGGCATAAGTCATGCTATGTATCCGACAAGCATGTGGGAATTTTTTTTCAATAATAGGGCAGCCATATGGAGGTTCATGGAATGCAAATTGGCAGGACTTGCTTCCATATTAGAATGTGAGTTTACCCTGACTGCATATGCAAGCAAATGGACCTTGCATATGTAACTTGAAGGAAAAGACGAAAGAAAAAGAAGAGATAACATATATACAAAAACATAAAAATCTGAAAATGGAAATTGAAAGATTTGCAATAAGAAACTCAACAAGACTAAGATGCCTCAAGGAAAATAAGGGAAAAACATACCTCTCTTTGCCAACCACAAAATAACAAGTCTTTTCAAATCTTTGACAAATCGGAAATTAAATTCAAGAGATTTTGGATTAAGATTTGTTTAATATCGCAAGACTTCTATAGATTTCGACATTTAAACATTGGGGATAGTTAAGATTCGAATTTGGACATGTGGAGATAGTTAGAGAGATTAAATGTCCAAAACTTGCAACAAACTTTGACCAAATCAATGCCATATGCAAATGCATTAAAAAATGGTGTCTAGGGCATCATTTTAAGCTTGGAAATGATGAAGAACAAGCTGGAAATTGAAATACATACCCTAGACTTCTTGGAGTGATTGGAAACCAAAAGCAATGAAGAAATGCAACATTTTGGTTAAAACTGTGCCCTAAATGGGCTTTTTTTTTACCAAATGCATGTGTTAAAGAACATGCTTTGATTCCCAAATTTGCCACTCTTTAGAAACACCCAAAAATACCTTCTTTTTTGATCAAAAATGTGATTTTTTTGAAGGAAAACACTTGCCAATATGTTGCTAATACATGGACGCAGCTTTAGAATATGAAAAATGTGCCCAAAAACCCTCCAAATGCAGGCTGCAAGTTAAAACTGAGATTTCCTTGTGCAAATGCATATATTATAATGCATGCAATGTGTTCCAAAATCACCACTAAGCTTCTTTCATTCAATGCTGCCTTTAGATGCATTTTAGGAGATCAAAAACATATTTTAAATGTCATGCAATAGGGCATAAAATCTGCACTTTGTGCTTTTCAAGAAGGTCTTAGTGTAAAACTCACTTTTGGAGACCATTTACATGTTTTAAAATACATGCAATCAAGCCAAAAATCGCTATGTTGAGTTATAAGGCTTTAAAAGTCACTTAAATGCACTTTTGGTGACCAATTACATGTATTTGAAAGACATGCAATTGGGCAAAAAATCGCCACTTTGCCTTGGTGGGATTATAAAACATGAAAACACATTATAAATGCATGTAGTTGGGCCAAAAAATGCCACTTTGTCTTAGGCTAAGTGAAATGGGTTTCCAAATATTACATACACATGCAATTGGGTCCGAAATCGCTATCTAGTGCATTTACATGTTATCAAAATATGTATTTTAACTTAAAATTTCCATTAAGGAGCAATTTTAAAAAAATGTATATGTAATGGGTTAGAAAAACCCCATTTAAATACATCAATATAATTAAAATTAACTTATACATGCAACAACATATGGAAATGAGTTAGATTTTCCCACTTACATTAATTAAATAAGTTAAAAATATGTAAATACATATTAGAAACCCACTTAACACATTAAAACGTGTTATTGCATATAAAAAATCCTTGGAACTTGTAATGTTCCCATCTTTTAGCAGTTGACCAAGTGTGTTTGCGTTAGCCTTGTTCTACATGGTCCCGAGGGCTAACGAAGGGTTTAATGGGATCCTGGAGTGTTTTGGCCTAGTCATTTCCAGTTTGGGCCAAAACGAAGTTGATTTACAAAGTTTCAGGTATACTTACTATTTTTAGTAAGTCGGCAGGACACAGTGCAGGTCAATTTTGGTGATTGGATTCGATAGTCCTCGGTGAGAGCTTTTCGATGAGCTATCACTCGCATTATTCGGAGTCCGATTGCTAATACATTTTAATGCCTGAAGTTTTATTAAAGTAACGTCTAATTTAATTGTAAAATATTAAAGTGTTACTTTAATATTTATTTTATGGTGATGTGTACCCAAGGGAGACATAAGGGGTATTTTAATATATGTTTTATAAATTACACATCTTTTATCCCACATTGCCCATATGAGTTGAGTGGACCCTTGGAAATAGAATAAAAGGAAGCATTTGTGGCTTCATTAGACAGGTTGAATATGAGAAGAAATTGGTGTGTGAGTTGCAGCTTTGTTCTTGGCATTTGAGGACGTCTATCCTCTCTTGTAACATTCTAGACGTCATTCCCTTGGGGTTTGGCCTTTGGAATTCTTTCTTATTGGCTTCATTATCAGGCAGTTTAGTTGCATTTCCGGCTACAGGCAGATTTGATATTTTGCTCATATCTTCTTCACTACTTGTCTGACGCTTATGCCGCTTGGAGGGAATGGTATTATGAAGGTAGTGGACTGATTGGAGGACAAAGTATTGTAGCAGCAAGTTCGTAAGCATGGGCTGGAGTATTATGACAATATTGCTGAAGTAATTAGTGAGTTGATAAATCTGCCATGTATTTGGTTTTATGAATTCTGAAAATAACATTTTATTAGCAGCAGTTCATTTCCACTTTGCATATTATTATAGTTTCTTGCTTGTTTATGTTGTATGATACCAATTCCATGCATGAAACACAACAAACAAATAAACGTTTGATTTCCAGAGTTATAAGGGGTTTTAAGAGGTTGCATGCAAACTATTTGACAAAATTCATTTCAGCAAATTGGTTTAGTTTTATGGGACATCCAGGGGTGTCCATTACAGAACTTAATTCTGAGACATAAAATTTAAGTGCACTTAATTGGAAGTGGGTTTTCACATACTCATTTGCACATGGATATATGCAATATGTAATAAAAAACCCCACTTAAGTGCATTCAAGTTTCTTATGCAATTAAATTTAATATCTAACTATAGCTTTTAATAAAGTAACATGAAAAATAGTCTTGAAATAACCTATTTTCATAAAACATAAAAAGCTATAGTCGAATCAACTCAAATGAGTTGAAATTTTAAAATGGACCGAAAAATCCACTTTAAATATCAAATATAATTTTACTATCATGCAATTGCCAATAAAAAGTCCACTTGTATGAGGTTTTTTAATCAAGATATGTAGTTGTCCTGAAAAACTCCACTTTTTCCCCTATAACTTGAGTTAGACAACTCCGATTTCGACTTAAGTTAGCTCCAAGTGAGCGAAATTCCAAGGTCTACTCACCTAAGGCAGAAAAAGGCTAAAGATATTTTACAACACAAAGAAAAACAAAGAAAGGATGTGGAGCATTGCCAAAAATTGAGCTTTTGCAGTTAGAGAAGAAAAACTCTTACTAGCAAACAATTTGGGATTCAACTCGATGGAAACCTTCAAAAAGAATGCAAAAAGAGGATTAGATAGAATAAAATGTAGGGATAACGAATTGTTCCATGACACCTTATCGACACTTTAAAACAAAGAGGATGTGCCTACGAATTCATAAGAAAATTGTGTAGGGTTGTCCCAATTTTGTGAAGTCAAAATTGAGGACAATAGTGTTAGGATAAATCACGAACAAAAATAACAATTACATGCAAATATAACCAATAATAAAACGCACAGAAGAGAACACAAGACACAAAGATTTAACATGGTTCACCCAATCCCTGGGCTACATTCACCAAACAATGAGTTGAATATTTTATTATCCATTGATTACAACCTGAATACAATCTGTAATCACTTACAACTCAATACTGCCACAAGAAGCTACTATTGCATCACACCTTTTGAAATCCCTATCCTTAAGCCATTTTATACAAGATTTTTGCCACAGTAGGGTTATAGTCAGTTGCAACATGCCGACCCAAAACTTGCTGAGGAATTATAGAGAGTGTACAATACTTTCCTGATCAGTCATTACAAACCAACAATCTCTCGCTTGGGGACTGATCAGGCTCCACACTAGACAACAATCTCCCACTTGGAGACTGATCTAGTAGCAATACCGCTACTCCATGAGGCTCTCATTGGATTGAACCACCCATGACTCAGCTATTCTTTTATTTTGTTTAGTCTAGAAGACCAACTGAATCTGAAGAGGAGTTCAACTTCTCGCTTGTCACTACCTTGGTAAACATATCCATTGGATTATCATTTGTATGTATCTTCTCCAGCTTTAACTATCCATATCCAAAACTGACCGAATGAAATGGTATCACAATTGTATGTGCTTTGTCTTTGAATGTAAAGCATAATTTTTGGAAAGATGAATGACACTTTGACTATCAGTATACAAATAATTATCCCTTTGTGGATGTCCCAGAGAATTGAAGCCATATCATCTCCTTGGCTGCCTTTGTAGCAACAACATGCTCCGGCTCTGTAGTGGATAGAGCATTCACCTTCTGTAATCAAGAAACCCAACTCACTGGTGTCCCACTAACAATAAATACATAACTTGCTATGCTCCACGGAGTTTTCGAGACGGGGACGTATTTCCAGTACGAGGATGGGTCAAAGCCAAAATTTAGGGAATGGTAACTTAGGGGATGATGATTAAAAACATAGGGGACTTTTTTATATAGAGAAACAAAATTCAAGTATGCATATCATAACATCGACAAACCATTCACCATAGACATTTTAGAAGATCAATACATGAAAAATTATCAAATGACAAATACTAAGTGCCTCCATTATAACATATCACATACATATGTAGTAAAATCAAAATGCCTAAAGTCTCCAAGTATTATGCATGAAATTAGAATGGAATAAAGAGAAGTGCAACTAAAATAGTAAGTAGTAAATAGAAATACTAAATGCAATCTTTCCTCACTGCTACTATTGATGTTGCTCTATGTTTTTTTTTTGTCTTAGGAAGTACATCATATCTTAAAATGAGTAGAAGACTTAGTGTTTTGGTGTTTCAATGGACAAATATGGTTTGCATATTTTTTTATTACGTCTTTAAGACAATTACGAACCCGCACAAAAAGAAAAATTTAGTGTTTTGCCTTTACCCAACTAGTTGGAAAAAAGGGAATGGCCAACAGTTTTGGGGACGGTTGGAGGGGACGGCTTGAAGTTTCAGGGACTACTACTAGCGTATCCCCAAGTTTCTTGCCCCAAAATTTTTGCCATTTCGGGAACATTTCTGAATTTGGCAAAAAGGGGACGGCAAAAATCTATCCTTATGTCCCTGTTTCGTCCCCGAGATGCATACAAGCCTAAAAGCATAGGGGACGCTTCCTCGTGGAACATTGATAACCTGTAGTGCTCCGCCTGGTATCAACATCCCCTGTCAAATCTGAGTCAGCATAGCCTTAAATCAGTAGTAGAGCCCCCAAAATGTAAACACTTACTGGATCTTCCTCGAATATCTGAGAATCCATTTAACTGCATTTCAATGCTCAATTCTAGGATGACTCGTATACTTGTTAACAACTCCCACTGCATGTGCAATATCTGACCTAGTACAAACCATGCAGACATCAAGCTCCTTACAACTGAAGCATAAGGTACCGTGGACATTTTATCCTCCTCTTCTTGTGTCTTTGGACACATCTCCTTAGTCAATTCAAATGACTAGGCAAATGTCTACTGATTGCTTTGGCATTCTCCATAGAAAAATGTTTCAACACCTCAATAGAATCAGCTCGAGATAATGTCAGTTTTTTGTTCTTCCATGTCTGCAAATTTTCAAAGTAAGGATTTTGTTTTGCTGTCCCCAAATCCTTCATAGCAAATAAATGTGCTAATTATTGTTTTAACCCCTGAATGTGATCCATGTTAGACTGAGCTACAAGCATATCATCAACATATAAACATAAAATAATGTAGCTATCATCACCCAACCTCGTAAAATAAACACAATGATTTGAATGACATCTAGTATATCCATGCTCATGCATAAAACTACCAAATTTGAGATACGATTGTTGAGGTGCTTTCTTTAAGCCTATAAGCTTTTCTTCAACCTACACACTAAGTTCTCCTTACCTTTGACCTCAAACCCCTGTGGCTATGCCATATATATCTCTTCATCTAGAGCACCATGAAGAAATGTCGTTTTAACATCAAATTGCTCCAAATGCAAATCTCCAATAGCCACAATACTTAAAATAGTGCAAATAAAAGTCATTTTAACAACACAAGAAAATATCTCATCAAAATCAATGCTCTTTTTCTGTACAAATCCTTTTATAACTAACCTGGCTTTAAATATTTTCTTACCTCCATCCTCTTCTTTTATAACTTGTAAACCCATTTATTCTGTAAAGCCCTTTTACTTGCGGGTAACTTACATAAATCCCAAGTCTTATTTTTCAGCAAGAGTCCGTTTTTTCTGTCATTGTTGACTCCTACTGAATCTTTGTATCCACCTGCACAACTTCATCATAACATTTAGGTTCTCCATCATCTGTTAATAAAATAAAATACAAAGAGGGAGAAAATGTGTCTGGAGGTTTACTTAGCCTTGTTGGTTGTCTAACATTCACTGGGGTGTGTGGTACTTATTGTTGTGGGCTATGAGAGGCTGTTGGAACATCATCCTATCATCCAACACTACATAATCATTTTATTTTTTCTCATGCTTTTGTAACAGATCTTTGTATAACACTTTCTCATTGAATATGACATCCCTGCTTCTTACAATTTTATGATTTTTAAAATCCCAAAGTCTATAACCAACTTCATCAATACCATATCCAACAAATATACACTTTTTAGATTTAGCTTCCAGCATGGTTCTCTTTTCAGAATCTATATGTGCAAATGCTTTACAACCGAAGGTTTTGAGAAAATAATAACTCACTTTCTTACCAGTCCATGCATCTTCTGGAATACCACAGCCCAAAGGAGTAGAGAGACTTCTATTAATCAAATATACAACATTATTCATAGTCTCTGCCTACATGTTTAAGGGTAGCCCAACATGCAACCTCATACACCTTGCACGCTCCATTATTATCCTGTTCATGCGTTCAACCACTCTATTTTCTTGTGGAGTCCTTGGAACAACTTTCTCTCTACGAATACCATTACTGGAACAATAATATTCGAGTTCATTGTTGCAATACACACCACCATTATCAGATCTGAGATGTTTTAATCTTTTACCAGTCTCATTTTCAACCAAGCATTTCCATTTCTTAAAAATTATAAATACATCAGATTTTCTATTTAAGGAAGTAACCCCATACTTTTCTAGTTGCATCATCAATAAATGTAACATAATAATGAGAGCCACCAAGGGAAGATACCTAAGTTGGTCCCCATACATTTGTATGCACAAACTCTAATTTCTCTTTTTTCTTTTCCTTCCCACTCTTCACAAAATTAACTCTCTTTTGTTTTCCATACACAATTTTCACAGAAATCCATATTGACACATTTCAATCCAGGGAAAACTTTCTTTGAATGAAGTAATTTCATACCTTTCTCACTCACGTGCTGAAGTCTGTTGTGCCATGGTGCTATTTCAGAATCTCTAGCATCTATTTTTTGTTCTTTCTACTCAATTACAACAACTGTTCCTAAACATTCATTTCTCTTTGAAACAATCAAAGTAGAAGGAACTATATGACCTCTACAAAGATATAAGGTGCCTCTCACACCTTTTGGTACTACAAGGTCCAATTTTTATCATGAAAAGTAACTACGCAACCCTCATCACCTAGTTGCCTTGTCGAAATTAATTTTCTACTCAGTCTTGGAAAGAAGAAAAACATCAACACTTTTTAAGGAAAGAAGAAAAACATCCTCTTCCAATTTATTACTTACCACATTTGCCTCCTTGCTTCCATCTTTTTTGGCTCCTTCATTATTCTTTCGAGTCCAACAATCTTTCTTCTTGTGCTTTGGTTTTCCACAGTACCATCAATCTCTTGGTCCTCTTGATTAAGACCTCTTCCCCATTGATTTTCCTTTCGATTTCCTATGATTTCCAAACTTCTTTCCCCTCTCAGTCGTACTGGCTTTGCTTTGTGCGTTCAAAACAATTCCTGATGTAGATCCACTTGAGCTTTTCCTATGAGTTTCCTCACTCAGAATAACACCAATCACATCATCAAATTTTAGGGTATTAGATCCGGAAACAAAATTACTCACATTCATGACCAAGCCATTCTAGCTTTCAAGCAAAGAACACAAAATCAAGAGAGCCCTAATTTCTTCATCTAAATTAACATTTACATAAGATAATTGACTGGTAATTGTATTAAACTCATTTAAATGATCAACAACAGATCCACCTTCTGCCATCTTCATATTAAATAAATGCTTAATAAGAATTACCATATTTGAAGTGGAGGGCTTTTCATACAACCTTGCTAGGGTTTGCATTAACTCTTCTGTCGTCTTTGCTTTTGTAATATGGAATTCCACCGATTGCACAAAGCATAAACGAGTACTTCCAAGTGCCTTTCTATCCAAAATCTCGCAGTCCTCATTTGTCATAGCAGTTGGTTTCTTGGACTCTCCTTCTAATGGCCACCATAAATCCTTCTGATAAAGATAGTCTTCCATTTGCATTTTCCATAATTGAAAGTTTTGCCAATTAAACTTCTCAACCTTAAGCTTACCCTTGTCTTCCATTTCTCCCACTCAATCATGAGACTTGCCTACAGAGAATAACTGAAACAACTAGGCTTTGATACCACTTATTAGGATTAACCACAGACAAAAATAACAATTACATGCAAATATAACTAATAATCAGAAAATAATAAATCGCACAGAAGAGAACACAAGACACACAGATTTAATGTGGTTCACCCAATCCTTGAGCTACGCCCACCAAACAACGAATTCAATATTTTATTATCCAGTGATCACAACCTGATTACAATCTATAATCCCTTACAATTCAACACCGCCGCAAGAAGCTACTATCACATCACACCTTTTGAAATCCCTAACCCTAAGTCATTTTATACAAGATTTTTGCCACTTTAGGGTTACAGTCAGTTAGAAGTTAGAACATGTCAGCCCAAAAATTGCCGAGGAATTATGGAGAGTGTATAGTATTCCCTAATTAGTCACCACAAACCAACAAACACATCTATAGGTATTTGGTATTTAAAATGAATGTTGTGTCATGATGTTTTTCTGAAGGTATTATGATCTCCATTTATAGATGGTACAAAGCAGCCAAATCTTGGCCGCAGTCTATCAAATTCATCCAAAACAACATTGTTATGAATTTCCATGTAATGCACTACTTGGCTTACAATCTTACATTAGTTAGGGGTATTGCCTAGCTGTGAACATTTATCAGAACTCTGGAAATTTTTTCCTATTTGGGCCTTGCATTTTGTTAAGCTCCATCTTGTTCAGTCAATTGTTTTTTGCGAGGTTATATGTTGTACGGTGTATCCATATGAATTTTTTGTGTTGTATCATGTTTAAAGTAATGTCTGTTCTTCCCAAGTGCAAGTAATGAATGAGGTCTTGTCTATTTTGTTTTGTTTTGTTGTCTATGTGGCTTTTTTAGAATGTTTGCAGGATAATGGAAAGGAGCTCATGAAATCACCTGTCTTGGTGATAAAGAGAGGTTACCACAGGAGAGTTTTTATAAGTTTGATGATCAACATGATGGAAGTATTGTCATTGATGTCAAAGAATGAACAGAACTATGAGCATCGCCAATGTCAAAAGGACAAACATGTCATGAAGAGGTATGGATATAAAGTTGATAAAAGGAATAGGAGTATAGAAGAGTTAGTTTAAATTACAGATTTAAATATTGATATTAAGAAGATGTAAGAAAAATGATATCATACTGAAAATAACTATAAAGGAAGCATCAAACGACATATGCCTGCAAAGTATCATCAGATATTTTCCATAGCAAGCAGTGATGTGAAAAAATCTGAAACGTAAGACAAATATGAAGTAAGTTATCACCATACCACTTACTACATTGGCTAAGTATAAAAATTGGATAGTAACATGAATGGAGCAATTGGATATGATCAATGTAGCAATAGATATACAAAGTTACATCCCAAAAAGTATGCAATGACATAGCACAATGAATATAATATAGGGACAAACACAGTCAACCATATAGACACACAGTATTCATCCTTTCTGCAATGAGTATAACAGCAGGTTGAAAATGATTGCTTCAGCAGTTGACTTTAATGAAGACGGTGAGATGTTTTGAAATCTAATAAGTGTATATAGAATAATCAATGAACAATTAATGAATCAATTTCCAAGGAACATATGTGAAGGAATCAGATTGACTATACAGATAAAGTGATAGCAATGAGTTAATGAATTATTATTAAAGAAACATATGCAGAATTCATCCTGATAAGAAAGCATTATCAGATATATATATATATATATATATATATATATATATATATATAGTATACAACTTAATAAACAAATGATGCAGAGGCTATAATTTATATCATTGTGTCTAACAGCAATATATGCATTGGGCATTCAAAAACAGAAGCATGGTTTTCGATCAATGGTATACATAGCAATATATTTGCCCCACTACGGTGCACACTCATACGAAAATATGCAGCATCTTCAGTGTTTGGGTAATATGAGACAAATGATAGGGATGAGATCAAAACCTGAATAAAAACCATTTGCCATTTCATCGGTTAGTTTGTTTGAACAGAATGATTCATAAACATATATCAGATACACGTGGAGTATTATCAACAAGAAATATTAAAGAGGAAGCAGCTACAAGGAGTTTATCAGCAGCAACAACAATTAATAAAATGACAAGTACTGACAACAATATTTGTTGCAGATATTAAAAATGGGCAAGGTTAGCAATATCAGGTGTTGTTGGTTATGAAAATTGATTGAACAAACCATATATTAAACCAAGGTAGATTCCCAGTCAGCTAATGCAGCGAATCTAATTGGAAAGAACAAACTGTATATATTCAGTGGTTGTGATGGAAGTTTTGGTGGTCAACAACTATAGAGAATAGACTTGATGGTGCTTCAACGAACAGGAATTTTCATCTGGTCAAATATATGAGATTTTTATATTGATTACAAGTTTCAATTGAGATACCATGTGTGTGCAGCATGAAACATTTTTTTTTATCTCCGTTGAAACATGAGTACAACAATGATAATATTCTTTATGCATGGATTTAGCAATTGGTGGCACTTTACTAAGTCAGACAACAATGTTTAGAAGTCGTTGAGTAATTGAATTGAAACTTGCAAACAATTAACTGGCTAGGAAGAATGCATTAGATTTTTCAATTGTCCACATCAGCAAAAGAAGGTTATACGCATCAACATCCAAGGACAGAGAACATAAGTGCCAAATTCTGCGATACAGAATTACTGTACCGTACTCATACCTTGATGGGAAGCAGCGTCCAGATTAGTTTATATCATATTTGAATTAAGGCACAATAAAGTGAAAAGGTGCAAGTGAAAAACAAGTTTGAGATAATAATAATAATAAAAAGCATAGTTCCAAGAATCACGGCGATTCATGCGATTCACGCGATTCGGCGATTCGATTCAAGCCAAACGATTTTTTGTGAATCGGTGAATCGAATCAGCGATAAAGGGTTTATGAAATAATTTACTCACTAAATTTCAAGGGTTTTTTAAATTTTCCGATTCATGGCCGATTCGATTCCGATTCATGGCCGATTCACGATTTGATTCGGCCTTGCCGATTTCGATCCGATTCCGATTCTTGTTACTTTGAAAAGACAAATTTTGGCAAGTCTCTTTGTACGAAGAGACATATTGTTTCCTGAAATGAGGATATATATATGTAAGTCTATAATTTGACAAAGAGGAAGTCGGCGGATGAGAGAAGATAGAAAACAGAGATTTGAGTGAAATGAATAAAGAATTAAAAAGTCTGCAGATATAAGAAGAATTAATAAGGGAGAGTGAAAATAAAGAATTATATATTCAGATTTTTTTTAAAAATCTGATACATAGAGAGAAGAATAATGATGCAAGAGAATTAGATAAGTATAAAAATATACAATCAGATAAAAAATTAATTTGTATATCAGTCAGGGAAATGTTGAATAAATAAAGATATATATATATATATATATATATATATATATATATATATATTTGGAAGCTGACTTGAGGCAAAATAAAATTAAGTGAGAAGGGTGTGTATGAGCAAAGGTTAAAGAATTCATAAATATCAGTTTGAAGAAAGAAAATTGTGCAATTGACAATGTCCATTATCAGTTGAGTTAGCAACATAGTCAAATTGGAAAAGAAGTTTTTTTTGTGCAGTGGGTCGATGCTCACAAAGACAAGGGGTTGGTGCTTCTAGTAGGTCGGTGTCTGCTGTTGTCGGTAAATTCTATGTTGTAGTCGACGGGTAGAATAGCATCCAAACGGGCGCGTGACGGTTGAGTAACCCCTTCGGGAAAGTATATGTACACCGTCTGAAAGGGACTTTGGATCATCATTGTAATCATTGTAATGAGCATAATCATATTGTAAGCATTGGAGTGCATATTGCGTAGATGAATAAAGTATTTGTTCTGTGTTATATCTTGCTATACTACATGCGATAAATATCCTTTTACCTTGTACGGTAAACATTTGGCGCCGTTGTCAGTCGAACTTGGAACGAAGGAAGTATTATGAAGATTAATGCCGAATTTGCTTAACAAGGATATGAATAAGATAAAAGATAAAGATGAAATACACAACAAAAGAAGTTTTAATTTTAGCACTACAAGTGGAGCACTGATAGAGGCTTCAACAGATTGCCGATGGGCATTGAGGGGGTGAAGGAGCATAGACAGAGGGAGTGCATTCACCTAGCAAACTGAGGAGTGCTGAGGAATTGCTCGAAGCGACTCAAAAACAATTGAATTTGGTGGAAGAGACAAGGGAGGTGTTCCTTGTATACGCTGAGGGTAGAGAATCCGAACGGAAGGGAAGTAACTCGCACGGCTTGAAGTGCCGAAGGAGCACAAGCGTGGAGTGAACTCTTCATTCCCGATACACCCGATGAATGGATATAGGCAGAGAATCGAACAACTTCGCTTGAGGAAGATCTTCTTTCACCAGGTAATGCGGTTGTTCGAAGAAGCGCGGTTGTGCAGAACAGTGTGGGTGCTCAGAACAATGCGGGTGCTCATAACAACGCGGGTGCTCAGAACAATGCGGGTAAATATAAATATCACATAATCAGAAGAAAGTAGCAATGGTAGGACCAAAGGAGAAATTGCCGAAGTTTAATGGTGACGGGACGACAGATCCGATTAGATTAGCAGACGAGGATGACTGGGTCTGGTAGTTTCCAGCAACCTTGCAGGGTGTAGCAATTGATTGGTTTGCGTATGCCGATCCTCAGAAATTAACTATATGGGCAGACGTTAGGAAGGAGTTCATAGCAGAGTTCCGACTGCTAAGGGACGATAACGAAATTGTAGCAGAAATATACAACACAAAGCAGGGAAAAAACGAAACAATCTGTGTCTATGCAAGAAGGTTGAAGGAGTTGGTAGGGAAGATGGAAAGCCAACTAGCCGATGGATTGAAGAAACAATGATTTGTAGAAGGACTACGACCAGCACTGAAAAAGAAAAAGAAAATCGTACCTCCAGCATTGTACGTAGATGTGTATAATCGGGTGATGGATTTGGAGAGCAAGTAGAAAACAAGCAAGAAAAGGAAAAAGAAATCGTCACACTCAAACGATTCATCGTCCGAAAGTAGTAGCAATGATGAAGAATCAAGCAAGAAAGTTGGAGCATTGCAGAAGGATATGCTACGGATGATGAAGGAATTTAAAAATCTGAGAAAAAATCTTGACTAGGTGAAGGGGGAATTTTGGTGTACGAACTGTAAAGAGGGAGGCCACAAAGGGCTCGTGCCCGAAAAAACAATTTTGTGATATCTGCCAGATTGCGAGACATTCCATAAAGGAATGCCTGTTCAATATGAAGTCAAAGGGACACCAACAAGTGTTACTGATGCAGGAAGTGTTTACCGGAACAAACACGAAAAATGATGCAACTTTAGGAGGATATCACAACAATAACCTGCACGGAAGGGGTGGTAATAATAATAACAATAATAACAATGGAGACCAGAGTCGGATACAGTACGACGCGAGTGGACGATCGATGATCCAGTGCTGTGCATGCAACCTCTGGGGGCACTTTGCCAAAGATTGTACCATGAAGGAGACGTTGCATCTGTTATGCAGATGGTGTGGTTTGGAGACCACAAAGATACGAATTGCCCAAAGCAGGGGGTGAATTTGTTAAGCATCGAAACATGTAAGGAGGAAGCACTAGCCATTACGTGTGAGCAAGCTAAGAAGGCAAAGTACTTTGATGCAGAGGAAAAAAAGAAGAGGTTGCAACAAGCACAAATGGAGTTGGAAAAATGGATGGAAATAGGGAAGTTGCAAGAAAAAGACACTGTCGATACCTTGAAGAGGAACCTGGCTGAACAAAACATGATAAGGCAGGTAATGCAAAAAGAAGTACTTATAAAATTAAATGACCTTAGAATGCCTCAGTTGCGGACAGTGATATTGAACATGACACCACTCTTGAAAGCAACAGAGGAAATAGGAAAGGACAGTAGTGGAATGACTGCAAGCAGATCCAATGCTTCTGGCACTCACGATAGGAAGGCACCCGACAATAGTTGAGATGGGTATTCTGGGAACAGTACTGACAGACACAATTGTGGACGAAGGTTCAGGTGTGAACGTGTTACCATAGAATATATGGAAAAAGTTGGGACAACCTACGTTGTGGCCACCTACATTCCAGTTATGGTGGATCAGCATGGAATCAAACTGTTGGGAACCTTGATGGCACAGCGGGTAACTATTGGAACGCAACCATTTTTATTAGATTATGTGGTCATTCCATTGAAAAAAAAAAGGTATGATGCTATCCTTGGATGGGGTTGGTTGGTGCAAGCAAAAGTGAAACATGACTAGAAATGAAATACCCTACCTATGGAATGTAGAGGCTGAAGATTTATAATTGACCTGCACACATAGATGGTCGGTGAGGAGGCGGCGTTGTCAGATTCCAAAGGTGAAGGTGATGATGAAGGAAAGAAGAGAATGGAACCAAATGAAGGAGTATTGAGATTAGGAGGGTCCAATGATGATGACCTAGACTCAGTGAACGCCTTATTCCATTGGTAGATGGAAGTTTACGAGCTCTTTCCGAGTTGTAATATGTTAAGGGTTGACGAAGGTGAGAGAGGAGAGGAAAATGATTGTTTGAAGGAATATAGAGAAGCGGAAGAAGGAAAGACAGTTACGGTTGAAGGTGAAGGGAAGAACATACAATATGAACCCAGCAAAAGGAAAGATTCCACCGTATGGTACACGATGAACAGACCGTGCAGAAAGAAAATGTTACACCGCACCACGGATTTAGTAGAAAGGTGTTGGCAACAAGGAAAACACATGATACGGTCTGCATAGGAAACAAAGAGGAAGGGCTTAATAAAAACTTTAGCAATACGGAGTGAAGGTTTTAAAATCAAGAATATAGTTATTGATGGCAAGGAGTGGCAGCTGACGGAATTCATGGTACCAAGTTCGAGGATTGCGATCGAAAACAAACTTGGAGATATAGAAAGTCAGAGGGAGAGATTGTATAAGTTAAATAAACTTGATGAGCGATGATTGCAGGCACAACGGGCCACAAAGATTATACAGAACAAGCATAAGGCATGGCACGACAAACACTTGAAGTTGAACAAATTTCAGTTGGGACAATTAGTGTTGAAGTATAATGGGCGCAACGAGATTAGACTAGGCAAATTTAAAATAAAGTGGGTCAGGCCATATAAAATTTGCGTAGTGGGCGATAACAGAGCAATAAAATTATGGACGCTCAATGAGAAGGGAGTAGCTGAGGTAGTGAATGGGTCAAAGTTGAAAATCTATCACGAAAGTATTAATGTGCCCTCGTGGACGAACAACTGAGAGATAGTATAAATAATAAATATTAATGTATATATGTAAATTAAAGTGTAAATTAAAATATATATTTTTTTTAATAAGCTAAAGAAAAGAGAAAGATTAATGAGGAAATATGGATTCAGAGCGTATGGTCTTGGATAGGAAACATGAGAACATTTCAAGTTGAATACCGTATGGCTACAAGGAAGCAGAGAAGGCATAGAAGCTTATCGTATGGTCAACTGAGATTGTGAAGAAGTATTCTATGGCCAGCTGAGAACATGGAAAAGAGAATTCACTATATGACCATTCAGTAGAAAGGAGGAGCTCGCCATACGACAACAGAAAGACATAGTCAACTATACGGCCATACGACACAGAGGAAGCATTATAAAAAGCAAAAAAAGGAGACACTGTACGGAGAAAGCATGAATAAACACACCGTATGGTCTATACGGCCTTCACACAGGCAAAAGCAATATGGACGCATTGCATAGCCTTGATTAGGACACTGTACGGTGGCAGCGAGATAGGAAGAAGTGACTGGACCATACAGCCGTATGGTATAAGACAATTAAAAAAACACATCATCGTACGGACAATGGTAGAACATCAAGAGTGATTCCGTACGATCGTACGAAGATAAAGATAAGAAGCATGCAAGCCAAGTCCATCGTACTGCTCATATAGGAGTTATAGGTGGTTGTACGACCACCGTTATAGGTGACACAAAACACTTAGCAAGTGAGACAATACTGTACGACATTCGAAACGAGAAGAGGGTACGAACAAGGTACAGAGAAATTATAAAACATCATTGCACGGTCGTACGACATAAATTGATACAAGGGAGGACACAGAAGAAGAGTGATAGGAGGTTCTAAAAGAAATCAAAAAGAAAAAATCGACGACAAATCAAAATAGTTCATAATGAATAACCTATGGTGCCAAAGGGAAAGACATAAACAGGTAGTGAAGAAAGCATAAGCGGTTGGTAGAAAGAGTATGGGATAGGAAGAATATCACAAAAATGGTGTGTTCCATGGACTTTTGTGTGGGTTTGAGGGTGCTAATTTGGTCTTGGCAGCGCGGGCACTGCCCCTCGACCCTACTACGAGTGTTGTCCCCTAGACCCCCAGTTAGTTTAGTTATCAGTCGTGGGAAGTGTGACTAGTTGATGAGACCTGGAGTTGCTATAGGCATAGAGTCTCTGTGTGCTAGAGGTGGAGAGAGCACTGGAGTAAGCCTTTCGAGAGGGGTGATACACTTTGAAGCACTTAGAGTAGGTGTTGGACATGAGACCGCCTTGGTGGATGCATAGAGAGCTCGGGAGGAGTTGATCATCTAGTTCGAGGCAGTAGAGCGACACTTGGCTTAGCATACCTAGGAGTTGGAAGTAGAGAATGCGGTTGGAAGTAGAGGATGCGGCACGGGTGGCTATCAAGGTCAGATTGACTAGGGTGACAGTATTGTGTTAGTAGAGGCTACAAATGCAATGTGTTTTTGGAGACCAGTTTGGTGTAGGCACGGGACGAATGTGGAAGTGGTGTGACGGGAAAAAATCTATCGTGTTGTAGTTAGTCACAGTTAATGTATTTTGTTTTGTTAATCTGTCTCGATAATTTTGTAGTTGTCGTCCAGAGACGACTTTACTTTTTGGGGGGGATGATGTCGGTAAATTCTATATTGTAGTTGATGGGTAGAATAGTATTCGAACGGGCGTGTGATGGTTGAGTCACCCCTTTGGGAAAGTATATGTACACCATCCGAAAGGGACTTTGGATCATCATTGTAATCATTGTAATGAGCATAATCATATTGTAAGCATTGGAGTGCATATTGCCTAGATGAATAAAGTATCCGTTCTGTGTTATATCTTGCTATACTACATGCGATAAGTATCCTTTTACCCTATATTGTAAACATTTGCAAAGTGTGGGAGTTGGAGTTTCTAGTGAGTCGGCGGTCGTAAAAATTGGGGTCGAAGCCTCAAGTAGGTTGGAGCTTACAAATCTATGTAAAAGAACAAGTTTATATAAAAGCAATTATTTGCCGTGGTTTTCTCCCACATTGGGTTTCCATGTAAAATATTGTGTCATTGTGTTCATGCGCTTAATTATTGATTTTGACACTTGAAGTTACTAAAGTAGTTTTTTGGATAGAAGGTTTTAAATTGGGAAAATTGTTATTATACTGATTCACCCCCCCTCTTAGTATATTTGTGTGCTCTTAACAACATGCACTTGATATAGGAAGAAGTTTAGAATTTCATTATTTTGCATCCATAGGATGTAGCCTTATGAAGGGGAGGTTCATCCAAATGCAATTCTAGAGTTCACATTTAGAGATGCATGTCTCTATGAGGTGGAATTGAAGTCGTGTTCAAAACATAGAAGAATTTGCTAATTATTGCTATCAACCATTCACTTAGCCAAAAAGATGAGATTCATGTTTCATATTCAATGTGAAGTTGTGTGTGTGAGATTGAGGGGTGCATCTTTGAGAATGAGGTGTTTAGATTGGAATATTGGCTAGTATGGTGTTGAGGTGCTTGCCTGAAAAAGTTAAACTCCTAATTTCTAGTTTGTGTTATCAAGTGCTTGTGGAAGTGTGAGGAGTGTGCATGTGTGAGGGTGATAATTGAATACAAAATCACCATTTTTGAGGTGTGTGTGAGAGTGTCAAGTGCACTCTTGATAGTGGAGATAAAAAAGATCAAGTTTAATATTGTTAGATGGCTACATAGGGGATAAGTGCACCTCAACAAAGAATTAGTGAATTTAAATTTCAAAATGCATGCATAAAAAAGCCTTTGTAAAAGTGCATGTTTGGGGCACAAGTGTACACCTTGCCAAAGGAATATCTGAATCTCAGTTCAATGCAAAGTCAAATATCTTTATATAAAGGTACATGCTTGGGAATGAGGTTCACAACTGATCAAAGAACAAATAAATTTCAAAATTCAAAGTTTCAAATCATATAAATAGGCGTGCGAGACTCATGCTGGGACACTGTTAAAGCAAAAAAGAAATAATCGTATAGGTGCTCACGTGGGGTACAGGGTTGCTCTTCAAAAAGGGCAGAAACACGATTAAAATAAAATAAAATTTGTATTCTGCTGCTAGGTGTGCGCCTGAGATCAGCGATGGAGGAACAAAACAAGTTTTAAATAGCAGAAATCTCCAATGGAGAAGCAATGTATTAGAAATGTGTGGTGGCTAGGTTGAGATGGGGCACTCTTTAAACAAATATTCTTTTCTGCCAAGAGAGTGACATAATTTGAATTTTGAACAGGCCACAGCGAAAAGGAATAACAAAATCAACACAGCAGAATAGAAAAATCAAGCTTTCACTATGAACAGAGCAGAACTCTCCGTCTACAGCAGGTTACAAGGCAAAGGGTCTCAGCAGCAAGCAAAATAAGAGCAGAATACAAAAGAATAACATCAGAATTCAAAACATAGAACGTTGCACAACAAACAAGGGCATGGCAAATCTTGGCAGAAAGGGCTTATTTTTGTCTAACAACATTGAATACAAACAATAAATGAATTTTTGAACAAGGATCAGACATATAGGAAGAATATATGAACTTGAAGACTTGGAAGAAGAATGTATGCAGATTTGGTAGCAATAATATTTGAAGATATGCAAGGCAGATTGATAACAGTGTTCCACGGGGATGTGTTCCCCTTAATAAACCCATGTCTCCTATAGGGGTATGTTTCCGGGTCTTGGGGACTTGAGGGAAATGTTCCCCCACATCACCACCACTTCCGTCACCTCTGCCACTTTTGCGAGGGACATCGCTGAGTTTCTTGCTATATGACACATGACATTACATAGTAATTGCAACCTTTAAATTAATGTATTCATAAAAATTAGCTGTTCTTTCATGGGCCACTCATAGAGATGTTATGTTGCAGACTTTGCCTTGAAGGTTTCAATTCACCTCTATTTTATATCAGCACTGCCTTGCCACCGCTGCTCCACCACACTCCCCTTGCTGTCCCCTCACTGTCCCCAATTTTAGGCCCTTGGTCCCCGCTTCCCCAAATCCCATCTGTGTGTCCCCGTGTCCCTCCATTAGGAAATCCTGTAGAACTATGATTTAAAATAAGTTTTATGAGGAGATTGTGATCGGTTTTGTGGCAAAGTTATGATCACCGTTACCGTAGATTGGAGAAGAGAATGAGAGGATAATTCAGAGGAGAAATTGAATGAGGGGTTGGTGCCTGCACAATAAAAGAAGATTAATAAAAACAACAGTTTTGCTGTAGTTTTCTCTTGCATGGGTTTCCACGTAAATCTTATATTTTACTTGTGATGTCTAATTGTTGCATCTTATGTTGTTATATTGGTGCAATTGATATGCTTGTGGTATGAAGTTTTAAAAGGTGATTGCTAAAAGTCTGCCAAAATGATTTACCTGAACTACTTTTAAAAGGGATGTAAATGGGATTGCCCTAATTAGAAGGGCGTGTTAGAGTCAAAACTCTTTATTGACATTCATGTGCTTCTCTTATTAATAGCTTAGTTTCTGAAATGACTTACATGCACTTCTGTTGTTTTTGCATTGAAAAAAGTGGCCTTAAAATGGATTAGCCCTGCTGCAATGTCTAACTTATCGTTGTAGAATTTATAAATTAGTCATTTTGGGTATTTGATCTATGTTAAATTGTTCATTAACATTAATACTCTAATGTTTTTAACAGTCTAATTTCCGAGACCATCCCTTCACATCAAGATTATCCCACATATGCTGCGAAGGAGAAGATGAATTACAAGGAGGTAATCATGTTTTCCATTTTCAGAATTCTATTTGTTTTGACTTTATACATGCTGTAGCACAATTAAACATAAGTTTTGCTCTCCCCAGTTAAATTGTTTGTTTGAATGGTTTGTTTATATATAAAAAATTCTTTTTTTATGTTGTCTGTTTTTCTTAACTTTCCATGACTTTTCCACCTGTATGCTCAGTTTGTAATTTAACTACTTTTGTTTCTTATATTTTCTTCAGACTTTGTACTGTACATTCCCTGCTGTGGATTCTTATTTTCATCATCATATATTAACAGATGACAAGCTTCTGATTTAAACTGTGCATTCTATTTTTGTTCAACATTTTGGATCACACTCAGGGGTCATTATCAGGAAGAGGAAAAGATTACTAGGATTGCAGAAGTAGCTATAAAATAGGGAGGAGTTGGGATGGGGGAAAGGATTAGAAAACAATAAGAGATCAAAGTAAAGAAAAGGAATTAATGCGGGAAAATGAGGGTGAATAAATGAGAAAGGGATAGCAAAGAGCGATTAGGATAGGAGAGACTTGGACAAAAATTATATAGAACAAATATTTTTCCAACAACATGAATAAAATAAAATAATCAAAATAACAAATTTATTTTAATAATGAGAAATAAACAAAACTATTGGCAAATTTAACTATTTACAAATTAGTAATATATTTCTTAATCTATATTGAGATTATATCGGAAACGTCGAGCAAGAAGCAGAAACAGTTTAAACTGGAATCTTGTGCATCATAATCTAGACCATGGAAAGTTAAGACCAACTATATATAATCAGCTTTTTCTAAATATTATTATTAAAACACCTGTTTTCCTTTTTTAAATAGGGACTACAAGAAATTGTGGATGAGTTGGAGGCACTAAAACCAAAATTACAAAGACATGTTTGTGAACTGAGTAAAAGAGATGCAAGTCAGAACAACAGTCAAGGGTATGATAATGAATACCATATATCTGCAAATGACAAATGTGGATCTTCGAAGTGGCCCAACTCCAACAGTGAAATTTATTCAAGATGTAACGATGGAAAGGTATAAAAGTCAAATAAATACTTTTAGTGCTTTGGCTATTTATTGTATGAAAGAGCAATCACAGTGATAATTACTTCAATTTTTGTGGCTGTTTTTTAATCAGCATTGACATGAATAAACATCTTAAATTTGTTCAATAGGATTGTGGATGCGCTGGAAACATATGTATGCCACAACATGCTTGGGAATGTGACAACAAAAGCGGGCAGTTGAGTTCTAGTCAGATGGAAGTGCAGATGAACAAATTGTCAGTTCGAACTACTTTAATAGAAGTTGCAGATTGAATGCATGTTATAGTTTAGGAGGGAGTTGTGCTCTGATATATATATATATATATATATATATATATATATATATATATATATATATGATCAGTTAGAAGAGTAGCTGAGAAAATTTTCAATTCTACTGTTTATAGCTATAATGGAGAGCTTGATTTCATGACTTAGCTGACGAGTTTCTCTTTGATATATTTTTCTCATTTAAAATTAATTATTTGTTTGTTTGCATAAAAGCATCAATTAAAACAGTAAGCAAATGAATTTAAACTAAGATTTCTGGCCGGATTCAATGGAGAGAGCAATTTGTGTTTCTTTTCATTTACGGACTATGAAATGAACTTCGAGAAAGAAGAAGTAATGCATTTTTATGGTTGTAAAAGAAAACTTTGAAGCAGACACTGTGTGAAGAGAAAAAAAAATTGTTGCTCAGTTGTAATGCTGTCTGAAAAGGAATATTTAGATTTTTAGCTAGACCTTGTTGAAAACTTAGAAGCTTTTGTAGTTGGGAAATACTACTAATGTTATTTAATGTCATTACGTGTGTTAGTGTGATTGAGGGGTAGGTAGTTACAGGTCGCGACAGTTCACCTTGCACCCCCTCGAGTCTATATCTACACTCTTTCGGATAGAATAGATCATCATTGTGTATGGCGAAATAGGGTCTTGTTTTTTAGTTTTTCAAGATGGCTGCAAATGTACTAAGCACTTCCATGTATGCGGCATGTGTTTTCCAATTGCAGCCACCTATTATAATTATAAGAGAGTGAGAGAATGGACATGTCCCTTCATGGGACATGTTTGTTCATTAACACGATTAAAATCTCTTAGTTATGTATTATAATATCTCTTAATATAAATATTATATATTTGTATATATAAGTTTATATGTATATATACATATCTTCTTGTAATTTATTTGAGTAAAGCTACAAAACATCAACACGTGCTATGAAGAATAAACACATGACCATATATTAACTCAATATAATATACAAATATCTTTGATCAGCAGATACTCAACATTTTGATATCAAGAGTATTGGTCTTCCAGAATATCAATACATGATATTCACCAAATACTCAAATAAGGTTTGATATCACATCTGATATCACGATTCTTGGTCTCCGAGAATCTTGTCATTCGATATCCACAAAATACTCAAAAAGTTTTGATATCACATCTGATATCATGGGTATTGGTCTCCTAGAATACATGATATTCATCGATCACTAAAAAATGTTTGATATCACATATGATATCATGAGTATTGGCCTCTCAGAATATCAATGACATTCATTAAATACTCTGAGTAATGACCTTCGAGTTTGTTGAGATGCCAGATATTCACCAAATACTGTGAGTAATGGCCTTCTAGAACATCAAGTCGTGTGATATTCACCAAGTACTTTGTGAGTAATGGCCTTCCAAAACATCAAGACGCGTGATATTCACCAAGTACTTTGTGTAATGGCCTTCTAGAATATCAATATGCATAACATTCACCATGTACTCAAAAAAATGTTTATAAGGTATGCGCACACGCATTCTCATAATGCTTACCATATAAACATCCACTATGCAAAGTAAAATCTATTATGATCTACATAGGCATCGTAAGATATACATCATGATAGAAAATTAAGTTATTGTAAGATCGTCACCTTTCAATAACTTCTGCAAATACAAGTGACACCATTTGGAAGTCGCCACTTCCTAATGATGTACACAAGGGGTAAGCCCATTAAAATTACACAGTCACAAGATATATTCACAAATTATAGTCCTCTTGACTGCTACAATTTATTGATCAATGGAGAATCCATCTCAATATGGTTTACTCCCTCTTAATCAATATGATCGAGATCACCGAAGATTGACTAAATCATATCCTCTATCTGCTCCCTCTCTTTCAAGGTTGCCTCTAATGAAATGTCAAGCTCCCTTTGAATCTCAATCTCCCTCTTCCTTGATCTTACCTTTTTATATTCCATGATGGATCACTTCTTATTAGATATGCTACATTTGATCACCTACTTAATAATAGTCACCCTTATTTACCATTTCGTGGTTTGGATCATTTCCTATCTCTTTCCTATGTTATTTCCTTTATTAGGTGTGTGGGACATGAAGCCTTTTAATCATAGTGAGGGCCCGCCTTTCTTATATTGGTTGTGACTTATTATCTTGTTCCTCTGTGTGCTCCGATTAGTACTAGGATGAAGTGTTTGATTTTGATGATAATATATCTGCACCATACATCTCCAAGCGGCAAAGAATCCACCACGAGGCTCATCCCATATGTGGCACATTCCATGCTCGGTCAACACAGATCCAACTATGGGTAGCAAGTCACCACACCAAGCGTGAAATTGAACCACAACGCATGCATTAATCACAACCACCGATTCCTGAGCGAGCACTTTCTCGGCATCTCTGATCAGTGAGACCATGTTAGAGGATTCCATGGTGGGTGTCAGGGGTTTGAAGCTCGATTATCCAATCTGATCTCATAGGTATTTTAAAATTTTTTTTTGGAGCAGCGAACCCCTGCGATCAATCATTAATCTTTAATATACCTCTATATTACATGTGAGGTCTAATCGATATTTATCAGCAGAAGGGCTACCCTTGGCTACGTCGGTAATATGCCTATTCCAAGGGGCCTTCAATAACCGACTACATTCCTTGTACCTCATTCATATGTGGAAAGAGTCTTCACTCTACTTCGTAACTTTTGAGATCTTGATAAAGATGATAATCATTTGTGTACTCCATTGAGGGTGATCTAGAGTTTAATAGTCTTCATTCAATATTCTCCCGCAATGAAAGGCTTCTGCATATATTCCATTATGTAGTATAGAAAAGAGAGGTTGAGGGAGTGATAGAATTCGGATTTGAAGCACCTAAAACTTGCTGATTTTGGTTAGCTTCTCCTTTGGATGAACATCACTTCGATTATGGTTATAATCTCCAAAGAGGCTTCAATAGTCTTTCATCGCATCATCAATGATAAAGATAAATTACACAACACCCTTCAGCTGATCGGGCATGTCCCTCTATAGCGAAAATCATCATAATTTCATAGGTTTCTCCAAACCCCTCTTTGGCACATCTTGTGTATCACTTTGTTGACCTTGTGAACCATGTTGCGTGCCAAATATATTATGATGTATCACAAATGAACAGGGTCGATTGATTTGGGTCTATGTGTATTGTCATAGAGATTGAAACATAGTGACTCTCCATGGTCCTTATCTTTGCACCATCGTTGAAAACAAAGTACAATGCGCCCAAGCTAAGAGTTGATCAACTGATCACAAATTAAGAAATTATTGACATTGTTTAAGCAAACACAATATCGCATTATAGAGATACATTTGATTAAGTGTTCAAACATTTACAATGTTTGACTGATTATAAAGCTAAATCTTTGTGCCTTATAGCTTGGAGACTGATATAAAATTGAATTCCTCTATTATTAAATGCTCTTGGAATGACGCACATTGCATATGCGGTGACTAGTGGAGGTTTAATCTTTTGTTTTCTGATTGCTACGTCTACTATGTAATGCCTTTATTCATTGGCCGAGGAGGCGTTTGTATTTTTCTTCGTTTAGTTGACTCTGATACCATGTTAGTTTTTTGGGATCGCTGTAAATGTACTAAGCACTGCCATGTATGTGGTATGTATTTTCCAATTGCAGCCAACTCTTATATTTATAAGAGAGTAAGAGAATGGACATGTCCTCATGGGACATAATTAAAATTTCTTAGTTATATATTATAATATCTCTTAATATAAATATTATATATGTATATATATAAGTTTATATATATATCAACTATATACATATCTTGATGTAATTTATCTGAGTAAAGCTACAAAACATCAACATTGTTGAGTCTGAATACAACATGTAAACTTATTTGGCATTAATGAAGAAGTTGGCAGGTCTTTGAAGTCGTATTGTTTTATGTTGTGTTACATTCCTTGCTATCTATATTGTGTTACAGAGTGTTGATGGCGAAGCAAAAGTCATGGGCTAGCCAAAGACTATGGTGCTAGACACAACAAGAGCATGGGGAGGAAAACCCAAAACCTTTTGAAAGTGAACTAGCATTGACATTATACTTTGTTGCATTGCTATAGGTGTCGATTGAAACTCACGTCAGGAAGGAAGTCGTACGTAAAGAGGTGTTGAAAAGTGCTGTGTGGTGTGCCCTCAGAGAGAATCCTGCACTAGATCGATTAATGTGCCATCTCCCTTGACTGTTGGCACAAAGTTTCCTTGCCCTCTAGAATTGCTTGGAGGAGGCCAACCACGGAAATAAACGGCAATAGATGCTTCAAGCCTACAAAGAGAATAGATGCCAAAGGAATAGCCAAAGGGAAGAGTAGCGAGATAAAACCTGATGAAGGCAGATAATTAAACCTTCCGAACATAAATAAAAATAAAAGATTGCATTGGAGTTGTTAGGATTTTGTCATATTGTACAAAGCCTTGGGTACTCTTTTATATATCATGTTCTAGTACATTTCTTGTACAAGAGAAAGAACTAATGCCCAACTTGCTAAACAGAGATAAAAGTAGAAAAGAAAATATAAACTATTGTGAGGCTATTTAAAGGGCCTTAACACTACAACAATAGGCAGAACAAAGGAGACAATTGAAGAGATTTTCTAAATGGCTACCAAAAAAAGGAAACCAAGCTAGTGCCATGGTAGACAAGGAAGACAAAGAAGAATGTGGTGGGGAAGAATACTACCAAAAAAAGGAAACCAAGCTAGTGCCATGGTAGACAAGGAAGACAAAGAAGAATGTGGTGGGGAAGAATACTGTCAAGAGTATAGTTGAGAGAAATATTGTCGGGAGTACAATAGGGAGCAATACTGCTAGGAGTATGGTGGAGAAGACTTGCTAGAAAAAACCTGGAACCAATTCGGGAACTTAACCCTCACACAATGTACAAAGGCAAGGGAAGCCTGAAGAAATGAAGGAGAAGAGGCTAGAGACTGGAATGTTGAGGATACCGATGTAGCCAGGAGTGTCAAAGGGACACCAGGGCACGATAGTCAACACAACCCGTCATGCTCAAATCGACACAGTTTGGGAGTGCAACCAATGGAAAGTAACATAAATAGAAGAATGACGTCACAAAAATAGAAACTACTAAAATTTATTGGCAATGAGAAGGAGGATCCTGTAAGACATTGCCATACCTGCAAAACAATTTGGTCAACAAATGGAGTATCTGACAAAGATGAATGGGTCCAATAGTTTCCTACAATACTGCGTGGAGTCACTATTGATTGATATTTTGATATGGACAAAGCAAGAATAAATACTCGAGATAATTTGAGGAAAAAATTTCCGATTGTGTTCCGATTGCTTCAGGATGACAATGAAATAGTTCTGACAATCTATTGTATGAAGCAAGGGAAGGAGATGATGAGAGCTTACAATCGAAGGCTGAAGAAACTGCTAGGAAAGATGGAGAGCCAACTGGCTGATGAGTTAAAGAAGAGATAGTTAAAGGAAGGGTTGAAGCCTTCTCTCAGGAAGAAAATGAAGATAGTACCTCCCACGTCGTACACTGACACCTATGATAGAGCAATGGATCTTGAAAGTGAGGATAAAACCTCCAAGAAGAAGAGGGGCAAGTCATCAATGAGGGTTGGCAACTTATCAGAGGAGAGTAGCAATGACGAGGATGTTTATCGTACAAGGTAAAGGATACTGTTGCATTAATAGATTAGAATATAACATAGAACAAAGGCTTTATTCATATAAGCAATATGCAATTCCAATTACACCGATTACAATGATGATGATCCATAGAAACCATTCAAACGATGTACATACACTTTCGTGAAGGGGTGACTCAACTGTCATGTGACCTTTCAGATACAACTCTACTTGTTGGCTATAATACTTTTTACCGACAACATCATTCCCCCAAAAAGTGAAGTCGTCTACGAATGACAAAATAGAGACACCTTATGCATCAAATCTCAAAAACTATGACTCAACAACTAATCCACTAATTACATCAAAGTTCACAAGAAGAAGGATGCGTCCTTTGTGTGGTAGATGTCCGTGCTCTAAGCTTGTTCAACTTTGCTCATAGCTCCTGCACCTGCATGGTCCATACCTCCAAATCTGCTTCGGCCTCCATCTAAATCTCCAAGGTTGTCTGCATCACCTTGGCAATCTCTCCAAGCTCAGTCTCCTTCTTCACTGCCTCTTGTTGTAGCTGACTCTTCTCTCGCCTCGCCTCATCCAGCTGAGCCATAAATGCTGTCCTTTCGAACTCCTAGGTTGCTCTCTCTGACTCCCAAGTTGCCTTCTCTACAGCTAGATCCGCCCTCATTGCTCCTAACTTGGTACTTGACTCCTCCTGAGCCCTTTTCGTCGCTACTTGGTTTGCCTGACTCCTCCGAAGGGCATAATAAGCATCTCGGTATATCCAGACTATCTCTTGAGTCAGAGCCTCTATGTGGCTTTCCACATTCGGCTCTCTCGTAGTGGCCCAATCTTGGCACATCTTTGAAGTCACTGGGCCACCTGTGCTCCTCATAGCAGACTAAAAAGGGCAGTTGTGCACCCTGCTCTCATGAAGGATATAACGTGCTCCAACTCCTGTATTATTGAATCGAAGGCATGTGTCTATGCAAAGATCACCACTCGGCGAGCCCGAGTCACTACATTAGCGAGAAATGGCTCCACATCCTCTCACATCGATGCCTCTGGCCTCACTGTAGGCTGTTAGGTACCCATAGCTGTCTTCACCGCTTCTACCATCTGCTCAACAGTTCTATTGGTAGAGAAGTGCGGTATCTCATCTATCTGCGTCGGGTGACTCTCCTCCATCTGTGTTTGTGTGCCTATAGGATTTCCTTTCGGGGCTACTTCCCGCTCAGGTGTAAGGATACCCGACGCCCGTGGTGCTAGTGTTCGTTTAAAACTTGTGCTCAAATATGTGCTCAACTTTTGAGATTTTCTTGCTCTGCTCGGTTCCTCCACTAGTGTTGCTAACAACGCTGCATCTATCATAACTACCGTGTCCGAGCCCACTACATCCATGTGAACACCAGGTGTCCTCAAACCCTCACTCGTTTCCATCTCCATCACTCCCTCTTGAGTGTCTATCTCATTATCGGGTATAAGTATCTTAGCCCTTACCTTTGGTATGGTTGGAAAAGCCTCTTGGATAACCCCTTCAGTTAACTCCCTTGCTTCCTCCAGTACAACAATTGTCGGTGATAAACGTGACTGCTACGGCTATAACCTCTGGAATGGGCGAGGTCTCTGTAGTTGGTTGAATTGCAACGGTAACCGGAGTCATCATCATGGGCTGCCTAAACTAACCAAACCTTGGAATATGCATACTGTGCGTACCCACTAAAACCAAATGTGCCGTTGCCGGTAGTGCAGGCCATGAAAATAGTAGTAGTGTCGTTGTAATCACTTCCATCTCGTCGTCGAAGAATAAGGTAAATGCTCTTCAAAAAGATATGGAAAGAATGATAAGGGAGTTTCAAGCCACGAAGGGGGTGGAGGCATAAGTGATCAAGGGGAGTTGTGGTGCACTGATTACAAGAACAAGCACACGAAGGGCTTTTGTCCCAGAATTTTTCTTAATGATATTTGCCAAGTTATGGGTCATTCTATCAAGGAATGCCCATACAACATTAAAACAAGAAGCCAACAAGTGCTCTTCACATGAGTAACTGTCCACATCCGGGGCAATAAGCGCATCCCAGCAGACCAACAATAATGCATCATTTGGTGGGTTTAAAAATAACCGACCCGAGGGAGAGGTAACAATAACATTAATACTAATAGTAACAAAAGCCGAATACAATATGGCGCCAATGGACGGCTGATGATCTAGTGCTGGGTGTGTAACTAGTGGGGACATTTTGAGTTAGATTGTCAAATAAAGGACACACCACAAAAGTTGTGCCAATGGCGAGGCCCCAGTGATAATGCAGATGTCAACTGCTCGAAACGTGACGTCAATCTTCTAAACATCGAAGGAAGCATGGGTGAAGAAATATTGGCTGTCGCTTGTGCACATGTGAAACAAGCCACATATCTCGACCCTTGTACCGAGAAGCAGAGGGTACGGGAGGCCAGAGAAGAGATTGAGAAGGCAATGAAGGCACAGAAGGAGACCTGTGAGATAGTTGACACCTTTGGTTGGATAGAAGCAAAACATAATATACTAAGGTAAATGTTGCACATGGAGGTACCAGTCAATGTCTAGGACCTCCACACCATGCCTTAGTTGTGGACAAAATTGTTGAGCACCTTCTTTGTACAATGCAACACCACCCAACATATGAATGTTCGTGGCAGGTCTGCAATGGATTTGATATTGCTGCCATTAAATAATGGACGACACCTTGCAGTCATGGAGATAGGCATCCTCAGAATTATTTTGATGGATACCATCGTGAGTGGTGTGTCCGAGTTAAATGTACTTCTAGAAGAGACGTGGAAGAAAGTTGAGAAACCAACCTTGTGGCCCCCGACCTTGAATTTACTAGGTGCAAACAAACATGGAATTAAACCCCTCAAGACACTAATGGCACAACAAGTCACCATAGGCGCACAACCGGTTGTGCTAGACTTTGTTGTGATTCTTCTCAAGAAGAAAGGATATGATGACATTCTTGGCAGGGGGTGGCTTGTGGCAGCAAGGGTCAATCACAATTGGAAGAAAAACACCCTCTTAATGGAGAGCGGAGGGGGAAGTTTGTCATTGACCTCCGAACCTAGATGGTGAGTGAAGAGATTGTATCTTCTTCGGAGTTGGAGTTTGATAGAAAGAATGTCGGAATGGATGAAGGAACTGAATGGAGCCTAACAACGAAGGTGTTCTAGAACTCGAGTAGTGTTTGGAGGATGAAATGGGCTCAATGAATGGACTCTTCTACTAGCAAATGGAAGACTATGAGCTATTTCATAGTTATATGTCGGAAGTGGAAGAAGTAGAACAAGCGTCAAAGGGAGGTTTGTTCCCACCAAAGAAGGAGTACAAAGGGGAGGCTTGCATGAATCAGATCCCAACCCACAAATTTGATGCTGAGAGACAACTAAAATATGAAGAATTGTCCTTGTAGATTACCCATATTGGAGATGAGGAAAATCCATGCAATATACTGGTAGGGATGAGTAGATTCATGTGTGGTGGGCTTCCTTACATGTTACATGTCACATTTGTCATTGTATTACATGTTATGTGTCATTGTTTATTGATCGATGGTGACGTGTACCCTTTTTCCCTTTATATCTCTCGCAATTTTGTGTTCACTGTCTTTGTATGGGACTTGATATTCGTGCAGGCAAATGTCAAAGTTGAGATCCAAATAGCGAAGACTAGCCCAAATCTCGATCAATGATTTTGCAACTCAAGATGTCATGGGTTTATAAAACTATAGTTGTTGTTATGCATAAAAACAGGATGAGTGTCATAGCATGTTTTTGATTCTCTGCAATAAAGATCACGTGAGGGTTGAAGGTCGATTGTTTAGTTGTATATTGTGAACCTAAGAGGCACCTGATCAAATGGTTCATAGCTTGCATGTGCACTCCCCATATGCAAGTTCATCAATTTAGCATCTCAAGCTCTGCTTTGGGCATTATAACAAAAACGTCGCTGCAATTGGAGGATTCTATTTTGTCCTCATTCCCAAGTTGGTGGTCTCCTTACTGCGTTGGATAGTCAGTCAAGCTCATTGTGTGTGCCAACTACGACTAGGCTTTAGTAATGGTTTCAACCCTTCCATTTGTAATTTGTGCAAGCTATCATGAACACTGTTATGTATCATTACATTTGACAAGCTGACATTTCGTAGGGTTACTTTAATCGAACAATTGGAACGTTTTTGGGAAGTTTGTCACCGGTTGTATGTGTAATACCCCAAAATTGGCACATTGCCATGCTGAACCAATTTCAGTCTATTAATCAATCTTAAGTCCTATTGTACTAGGCAATTCTGATTTCATGACCTAAGTGTCAAATGCAAAAAATCCCTAATCTGCATTAATTACATACTCTATTTAATTCCTAAGTCTAATCGAATTAGCAGAAGTAAAACTATTAATCAATTTAATTTAATTATGAGTCATGACACTTTAATTAAATTAAATTTACCCCTTTAGCTAATATACACGAGGAATTAAATGTATTTGATTTAATTAAATATCCTCATTCTAATTATAATTCTTTATGTTGATGACCTTTTGATTATAGGAGAAGAACATCTCATTAATTAGTGTAAGAAAGATTTGGCTTCTGAATTTGAAATGAATGACTCAGGAATTCTTCATTACTTCCTTGGTTTAGAAGTTTATCAGAAATATAAGAATATCTACCTGCATCAAAAGAAGTATACTATTGATATTCTGTAAAGATTTGGAATGTGGGACTGTTGACCTATGTCAACACCTATGGAAACCAACTTACACAAGCTAAAGGAAGCAAGTGCTGAATCTAGACTAGTTGATCCCACTTATATAGATAGATAATTGGGTCTCTGATGTATCTTGTAAATACTTGACCTGATATCTGCTATGCTGTGAATGCATTAACTCAGTTCATGTGTGAACCTTGTGAAATTCATCTTGTTGCTTTCAAGCATATATTAAGATATCTCCGAGGCAGTATTGGGTATGAACTTAAATATGAGAATACCAACTTGGAGTTACATGGATATACTGATTCTAATTGGTCCGGAAGTGTAAAAGATCGGAAGAGCACATCAAGATGTTTTTTCAGCTTAGGATCAGCCATGATCTCTTGGATCTACAGAAAGCAAGCTTTAGTTGCTCAGAGTTCTACTGAGGCAGAGTATATTGCAGCAGCAATGGGAGCTAGAGAATTAGTGTGGCTTCGGAAGTTGCTTTCTAATTTATTCTGCGAGCCTATGAAACCTACCACAATTCATTGTGATAATCAAAGTTGTATAAAGTTATCTGTGAATCCAGTGTTTCATGATAGATCCAAGCATATAGAAATTCTTGAGCACTACGTAAGAGACATGGTGGAAAGAAGAGCTATTTAGTTGGAATATATTAATACAGGTGATCAAACAGCTGGCATTTCTCACCAAGGCTCTTCCTAAAGTGAAGGTTGATCATTTCAGAAAGAAACTCGGTTTGGTTTAAATGTAAGTTTATGAGATTGAGTCTTAACTTTGTGTAATGTCCCTTGTTTCTAAGGTTGAACTTAATAAATAATACCAATTAAAATAATAATAAATAAATACACAAATATTATAATTTATTATTATTAAATATATCTATCAAATTGATATAATATAATATTATATCAATTAATATCTAATGGTACCATGAAAATAGTATAATATAATATAACTAATTGTATTAGTAAAACAATATAGAAGAATTCCTAAATAAATATATTATTCATAATAATAAATCTATTATTATTATAATCTGATTATTATAAACGTATTAGTATGTAATATAATACATAACATATACATTTAGTACTAAATCTTATTAGCCTATCTTAAATATATATTATAATTAAATTATACTTCCCAAACATATTAATATAAACAAAACCAATATGCTAAATGTAGACTTATGAATGGTCACAACTTTTAGCTCAGACTTATATATTAGAGGAGAATGATTACTTATCGTGGAGACAGGGAAGGAGGGATGAACCATATATCCAATTCATATTATTTAAGATCCAGACTTGAATTGGGGATATAGAGATCATGGGAAATAAATATCAGATTCTGAAGACACCCATACAGATTCTTGATTTCTCCACATCTCTAGTTCCGCACAATGCTACCTAGAGGATGTACGCAGCAGTGATATTGGATGTTTTAATCTGCCATGAATTCCTCACATGGATATTGCAATAAGTAAAAAAAACACGGGGGATATTTCACCACGATCTGGAACAATCTAAAACATATATCGTTGACAATGCCATGACTCAGAATAGAATGTTAGACATGCGTACAAGAAATTATTATTACCAAAGAATATTCAATGGAACAAGTTATGTATAGCTACAGGTTTCTGGATGAATATCTGTTGCCATCATCTTCAGAAAGGACAAATACAATCGGTGATACTACCACTAAATTGAAATAGAGGAGCGGATATGATTTATAAAGGGCTTCAGCGGAGTACACCAAATCAACTCCATCTGACATGCTAACAGCAGAAATAGTGAGAAGTAAAAACAATCGAATGAGAATATATATGCGAGGAAGGTGAATTAGGAAAATTCTTAGGAGTATTATGGGACAGTCACAAGAAGGTCCACATCTGACACAAATAAAATAAAGATTTCAGCATACAGTTTCAGAGATTGTGAGATAATTGTTTGCAGCCTCCAATCATTCTGTGTCTGGTCATAGAAGATTAGCATGATCTTGTACAGAGACAACCACCAATTTACATCTAGAAATTGCAATTCCTTAGGCCCACATCAAAAGATTCTTTATTCTTGGCTAGCTGCAGTTTCAGGCCATTCACGTCACCTCCAATCTGCTCCAACTTTATTGTTTTAAGTTAAGTGGTCCTGACAGAGGAGAAATTGACAAAAATATATGAAAGGTAGGGGCATACATAGTGAATGATAGATAACAGAGAATAATATATTGTTATAGAAAGAAAAGGGGAAGATCAATAAGTTATATAAGTAGCAGGCACTCAGAACGTCACACTTGTAAAGAATGATTGAGATCCTCAAATTCTATAAGTCATATTTAAAATAGTCAAATTGTTAAACTAATAAGATTCATGCATTGCGGATCAATAGATGCTGCTATATTATATAAAAGATATAAGATTCAAGACCCAGTACAACTCAAACAACACAATTATATTTAAGGACTAGTATTTATTTCAAATACTGTCCATCATATAATTGTTACAAATGTTGAGACATTTCTCTTGCTAAACAAGACTGAATTCTTTCACAATCCAAAATCTAAGTATAAGACATGGGACATTACACTTTGTAAATTTGTATTATTTTAATAAAGATGTTTTGAGTGTAAACTCTTTTGTCATATGTGTGACTATGACTTATGGGTCTACCCTATGTACATTATTAAAAGGTGACAATCTTTTATAATGAAATGTTGATTCTAATAATATAAGGTGATGACTTTATAATTATTAGATTACTATCATGTGACTTGATATTCATGGAAAAATCATGATAGTTAAAAGAGCATGTTGATAGATATCATGTGACTTGATATCTGCTGAAGATCAACATGTTCAAATTCATGGTAGATATTATGTGACTTAATAGCTATGGATATACCATGAACTTTTGTGGTGGATATCATCTGTATACACACCATGACTGGAAAGAATATCACGAGACTCGATTTTCTTAAATATATCTAGAGGATATTACTTTTCAAATAAGGAGAATTTATATATATGCACTTTGTCTTCCCTAGCTAAGAGGGAGTGCTAAAGCATGTAGCTTCGATCTGACATTAATTGTGATCAACATATACATATGTATATATGTACAATGGTATGATGCACACACACACACACACACACACACACACACATATATATGCATACATACTTTTTGTATGTGAACTAATGCACAGTTGAAACTGATGATATATATATTTTCTGAGATTATTTAAGGCATGATCGAAATTTATTTTGATTCCTTTGTTATTTAGATTACTATTGATCTATGCTTTATATTGGGCTGCAAATCATAATGTTTGGTAATACATTGTTAGACTTGTGTTAAGTGTGTAACAAATCGGGAATGATAAGTTCCCAACGAACAGGTGTGAGGATGAATGTTCATGTCTCCGAATGGAGACATGACCATTCATTCCCACACCCTTCCACACGATATGTATACTTGATTTGCTCGAGTAAACAAGGCATCGAAATTAATTAATGCAAGCACATCAAAGGATCGAAGGACATTTTAAGTTCAAGAATATTATATTGTCTCTGTTATTTCTGTACTAACTTCTACAGATTTTGGAGCGAATCTATCCTTTGTTAACAGTGATCATACCTGCAATAAAATGTAATGTCCCCATTTTTAGCAAGGTCTTGCAGTTGGCTAGGTTAGTTCACCATCGCGACCCTTGTGAGCTGATAGTAGGATTTGAGGGTCTTAGTTGTGTGGTAATAGGCTTTCCAAGAGCCTATGGTGTGTTTTGGCTTCGTTTAAGGGACTTACTATTTATAGTAAGTCAATTTGTTGGTTCCGATGAGCTTAGTTGAGTCAAAGGAGTTGGAGGATGCTCCTAGTTTTTATTTTGAGCTTCCGGTTTGGGCTTTAAGAATTTTGGAGGGAGCATCTATTTAGAGTAAGTCGCCTCGTCAGGGTCATTCATCGTCTTTCATCATCAGGATCACTTTGGTATTGTCAGATTTCGATTCTGTTACTTCTTCGGTTGTTATTGCAAGACGGGTGAATTATTATTATTCTTCATCTAAATACACCAAGGTTTCTATTTTCGTTGGTGTTGTTGGTTGGTCACCTCAGTATTATAGCTCGTTGGAACCGGGAGGAAAAGTTTTAAATCATGGGAACAAGAAACAGTGGCCTTACATCTCAGAATTTGAAGTTATGGTGGAAAAGGTCATTTTTGGAGCCAAAAGCAATTAATAAACTAGTTTATAATGGCTTTATTATGTTTTAATGTTGTGTGTGGAAAGCTTCTTAAGTGAAGTTCATTTGGGAAACTTTGTGCCATTTGGAGATTATAAATATGAGCCCATTTGATGAGTAAAGCATCCGATTGATTATTTTCTTTGGTTGTTTGCAAAGAGTTTCTAAGTTTGCCAATTTCTTTGCCCTTGCTGAAGTATAAGGGTTTGGAATTAAGAAGTGCTTGGTAATTCACAATTGAGGTATTGTGAATTAATTCTGAGAATTGTCTTAATTAAATTATAGTATTTCCCGACTGTTATGTACTATACCTGGGAATTGCGTTGTGGCTGGAGAATTTGTGATTTGGAATGCCATTATTGTCTACTATTTGGCGTGGTTATAAGAGGAATGTACTATGGCTGTCGTCCTTGTATTTGGCAGCGATTTTAGATTTTGTGGAAGGCTGCAATCAATTATTGGAGGGCAGCGATCAGGTTTTAGAGCACTTGTGATTATAAGTAAGGAGCATGTATTTCTGAACCTGCGAGTAAATTGGATTATTTCTTGAGAGTTGCGATCCATATTTTATTTGTTAGAAGTCAATTTCCAGGTTCATTTTTGCATGCTTGTAAATTTCCAGAAGTCAATTTTTAAATTGGATATTTGTAGCATTGCCATCGATTATAGAATTACTTTTGAATTGTTTAGTGGTGTTCATTTGTCCAAGTTGATAAAGACTTAATCAATTAAAATTGTGAGCAGCTGGCTGTGAATTTAAAGCATTATTTATTAAGTGATAATAATTTGCCTGCCAAATGTTTGACAAAATATCAAACCGTTGATTAGCAAAAGAAAATTGATGTTTGGTAAGGATATAGTTGGACAGGGGTTACTATAGTGGTATCAGAGCAGTTTTGTGCCATCGTGTGGGTTAGGATAGTTATTTTATTTTCAGATTTGTTGTTACATTTGGAGTGACCAGCATTCTAGCATTTTCTAGCCATGGACAGACATGGGAGGACTGACAGTTCTAGAAGTCAATGGAGTAATGAGGAAGTTAGCGCAAAAATGAATACTTTGCAGGAGAGTATGGAGAAACTTAAGCTTCATCAAGAGAGGTTGTTGGAGAGCTTGTCGGATCCAAAGATAGTTGAGAGGGCAGTGAGGTATATGGTTTCTGCCTTTAGAAAGCCGACTTCAAGGTTGCAGGGAAGGAAGCTTGAGTTTTCCCTGATAGGTGTCCATGATGTGGATGTACCTATATTTAGTACGACACCTGCTAGTCCTATCCGTAGTGATGATGATGGACTTATTTCACGGGGACATGTGGATGTGTTAGTGCCCGTGGTGGATAGTAGCACTGAGCTTTAGCAAGTTGAGGCTCCTAGAGTAGTCGCTGCGGTTAGTTCAGAGACAATTGCTAATATAGTTGCCAGTGACTGTTTAGACTCTCCCAAGGAGGGAGTTGTTATTGGAGACTTATATATCAGCAATCGTAGTGTTGCTTCAGCGCAGGAGGCAGTTGCTTCCTTAGGTGGGATTGAGGCATGTATGGAGTCACCTAGCTATGATGTTGGTGATTTGGGTGTTACAGCAGAGTTACTAGATGTGGCTTTAGAGTTTTGGTTTTATTGATTCACAGCTTAATCTTGAGTCATGTCTGCAGAGTCAGGTGTTAGCAGTTGAGGCTTTATTGGGAGATGTGGATGCAGATAGTATGGACACATTTGATGATCCATTTGATGATTCTATGAGCTGCACTTGGTGTGACACCTCTTGTCAGATATTGGGTGATGACTCCGAGGAGTTTTTGGATGGGTCCTAGGATCGATGTTTGCAGGATCTTACTATTGAGGTGGAAGCTATGACATGCGAGGAGATTGATACTATGAGGCTTCCATTTCTTCAGATGAGGAGTTGGTTGAGGTACATGATAGTTGTATCTCGGATGCAAAATTGTGCGAGGATTATAGCACGCATATGAGCAATCTTGTGGTGAATAGTTCTGATTCCGTTTCTTATCACAGTTTAGTTAGTGAGACAGAGAGCTTGCATAGAAGGTAGGGGTTACAGAGGCCTCATGTGACCAGTCAGTTGAAGGTGAGTGAAAGTGACATCTCTTCAGCTTTTAAGCATTATGATGTGATTCGTCTGATGTTGGCTACATATGGTTGAGGTGCTCCTATGTTTGATGAGCGTGGTGATAGTACTCTTTCTCTAGTAGAGGTTCATGTGCTTCGAGAGGCTATCAGAATCTGGAAGCATAACTATTCCCAGCTAGTAGCTGATAGGGATTACCTTCTAGAGTGGGGTAGCACCATTTATGAGACATTGTTAGAGAAAGAGGAGTTGGTTGAGCTCACCCAAGAGCTTGAGGTGACTGTGGACTCTCTTCAATGTACTCAGTTGGCTCTTCAGGAGTCACAGTCACGATTGGATGAGGTGATCGTGGAGTTGGAGCATGTTCAAACCACACCAACCCCAGATCTAGTTCATTTGCATATTGTGGTTGGTTGTGAGTTTGCTTCTACGGTTGGCGATGATAGACATGATGATGTAGCAAACACATCCATTTTGATATGGGTGCAGTAGGTAGGGATGAAGTAAGAGTATCAGTGGAGTCGAGCTTTAATGTTGATTTCTTTGTTCTGTCGGAAGTGAATCTATTTCTTTATCTCATACAATTGATAACATTGGACAGTTGGTGGTGACACATTTTCAGAGGGATCAGTTGTGGATCACAGGGGAGCAAGTTGATGCTTCCACATATAATTTCTAGTGCACAGAGTCTTTCATGGAGTATCTTTTGGAGAGTTCGGATGTGCAAGAGGATTCATACAGAGTGTCTGAGGGTACTCTCATTCGAGGCTCTCGTGTCATTCAAAAATTAGTGGGAAAGATTGTAGACTCTGTCTACTATGCTTCCCCACAAGGATTTCGAGGTTGGGTTTGCTATGAGGATTGCCCAAGATCTTGGCTGACCAGTAGTTCAAAGTCAGAGATTGGAGTCATCTTCTGATTCATAGATTGATACTGATGAGCCCTTGACAGAGGGAGTTTTTATCGGCATTACACTATGAGGAGTGCTCATCACTGTTATTTTGATCCACAAGTAAAGGATTTGTTTTCACGTCGGTGTGGGTTGGCTCAAGTTTTATAACATCCATTATGGGATGGGTTAGCACCATCTTTTGCAGATGGGATTGATAACTTCAAATTAGACCCCTTGCAGTATCTACATGCCCAAGACAGTTTGGCAGAGGTTGGAATTGGTGGTAGTGTTTCAAGTACCTATGGTTGTTACCATCTCCACAGTGCAATTGGGTGTGAGTATTAGTTTGATGGGGACTCAGGTGTGGACAGAGTTGGTATTTCAGTTGGGTTGAGTTCCAATGAGTCGTTGCCTTCATTAGCGCCTTGGGTCAGTTTTCAAATGATTTTGATGTTGATGTTTGTTATTTGGGTGTTGGTGGTGCAAGAGTTGTTTGTACACAACAAAGATAGTACGTAGTTCTACCTTTGGGATCCAGGTGGATTATGATGTCCATTTTGCTCTAGGATTGCTTGGAGACAAGCAATCTTAGGGAGGGAGGACTGTAATGTCCCCATTTTTAGCAGGTTCTTGTAGTTGGCTAGGTCAGTTCATTATCGTGACCCTCGAGTAGGATTTAAGGGTCTTAGTTGTGTGGTTATAGGCTTTCCAACAACCTATGGTGTGTTTTGGTTCCGTTTAAGGGACTTACTATTTATAGTAAGTCAATCTGTTGGTTCCGATGAGCTCAGTTGAGTCAAAGGAGTTGGAGGATGCTCTCAGTTTTTATTTCGGGCTTCTAGTTTAGGCTCCAAGAATCTTGGAGGGAGCACCTATTTATAGTAAATCACCCGGTCAAGTTCATTCATTGTCTTTCATCATCAGGATCACTTTGGTGTTGTTAGATTTCGATTCTAATGCTTCTTCAGTTGTTTTCGCAAGACTGGTGAATTATTATTATTATTCCTCTAAATTTTGAGGTTGCTATTTTTGTTGGTGTTCGTTGGTCACCTTAGTATCATAGCTCGTTGGAATTGGGAGGAAAAGTTTTAAATCGTGTAAACAAGAAACAGTGGCTTTACATCTCAGAATTTGAAGTTATGGTGGAAAAGGTCATTTTTAGAGCCAAAAACAATTAATAAATTAGTTTATAATGACACTTTATTATGTTTTAATGTTGTGTGTGGGAAGCTTCTTCAATGAAGTTCATTTGAGAAACTTTGTGCCATTTGCAGATTATAAATATGAGCCCATTTGATGAGTAAAGCATCCGATTGATTATTTTCTTTTGTTGCCTGCGAAGAGTTTCTAAGTTTGCTGATTTCTTTGCCTTTGCTGAAGTATAAGGGTTTGGAATTAAGAAGTGCCTGGTAATTCACAGCTGAGGTATTGTGAATTAATTCTGAGAATTGTCTTAGTTAAATTATATTATTTCCCGACTATTATGTACTATACCTAGGAATTGCATTGTGGCTGGAGAATTTGTGATTTGGAACGCCATTATTGTCTACTGTTTGGTGTGGTTATAAGAGGAATGTACTGTGGTTGTTGTCCCTGTATTTGGCAGCGATTTTAGACTTTGTGGAAGGCTGCAATCAATTATTGGAGGGCAGCGATTAGGTTTTAGAGCACTTGCGATTATAAGTAAGGAGCATGTATTTTTGAACCTGCGAGTAAATTGGATTATTTCTTGAGAGCTACAATCCATATTTCATCCGCTAGAAGTCAATTTCCATGTTCATTATTGCATGCTTGTGAATTTCCAGAAGTCAAATTTTAAATTGGATATTAGTAGCATTGCCATCAATTATAGAATTACTTCTGAATTGTTTAGTGTTGTTCATTTGTCCAAGTTGATAAAGACTTAATCAATTAAAATTGTGAGCAACTGACTGTAAATTTAAAGCATTATTTATTGAGTGATATCAATTTGCCTGCCAAATGTTTGACAAAATATCAAATTGTTGATTAGCAAAATCAAATTGATGTTTGTTAAGGATATAGCTGGATAGGGGTTACTACATAAAATTGTGCATCAACAAGCCACAAATTTGAAATTTGGTGAGAAAGTTTACAAGTGACAATGAACATCCACATGCTTGGTCTGTTCATCGAAGACTGGATTCTGTGTTAATTTGATAACGCCTTTGTTATCAACAAACAAAGTGGCTGGTCCTATTGGTGATATCTGCATATCCCTAAGCATCCGACAAAGTCAAACAACTTCACAACCTGCCTTGACTGCCCCTCTTTGTATTCGGCCTTTGTAGAGAGAGAAACTGCCTATTGCTTCTTGCTGGTCCATGTGCTGGCAGTATTTCAAAGTAATTGGTAAAATACTTGCTTGTTATTAACAAAGATCGAGAGATCTATACATACAAAAGAATAAAGTGACATTTCCTTAGGAAACAATCGTAAAGAATAGAAATATCTTATTCTAGTTAAAGAAAGCTAATAGATAACTACAACTAACTAATATTAGAAACATTCTAATATTTACAATTGATTACAAATGGATAACCATTAACTAATAATAGAAGCTTATCTATTATTGTAATGCCTTCCCTTAGTGGCTAATCTAGCCACAACACCAAGTTGTCCTCTGAATGTGACAAACTTTCAGGACCAAGAGGCTTGGTGAGAATGCTTGTAGTTTGATCTATTTTGGGAACACATTGCAAGTCTATTGTTCCGTCTTCAACCAGCTGTCTATGTAGTGACAATGAACATCCACATGCTTGGTTCGTTCACGGAAGATTGAATTTGGTGCTAACTTGATAACGCCTTCATTATCAACAAACAAAGTGGTCGGTCTTGCTGCTGACATCAACATATCCCCAAGCATTCGACAAAGCCAAACAACTTCACAACCTACCTTGACTGTCCCTTTGTATTCGACCTCTATATAGGAGAGAGATTGCCTGCTGCTTTTTATTTGTCCATGTGATGACACCTGATCCCAAACTGAACATGTATCCAGAAGTTGAATTTTTATCGTCAACAGAAGCTGCCCAATCTAAATTTGTGAACCCATCGAGTCTAGGATTAGAACTTCGAGAGTAAAGAAGTCCATATCTGAAGTGCCTTTTACATAACAGAGCACACGCTTTACTGCCATCCAATGATCAACCTTGGGAGTTGTCATAAAGTGTGAGATGTAGCTGACTGTGAAGTTAATATCAGTCCTAGTAGCAGAGAGGTAGATGAGGCTGTCTACTAGTTGCCTGTATGTAGTATCATTAATGGGAGGAGAATCAGACTTGGCTGATAACTTGAGACCTTTCTCCATGGGTGTAGATGCAGGCCTGCAATCCTGCATATGAAATTTGTCTAACAGAGCCCTAGCATATGTGGATTGAGAAATGAATATATCAGAATACTGTTGCCAAACCTCTAACACCTACACAATAATGCATGAGCCAAAGATCTGTCATATCAAAAGATTGGCATAAATTTTGTTTGATTCCCTGAATCAAAAATGCCGAACTACTAGTGATGATCAAATCATCCACATAAATAACCAGAAGGATGATGTCACTATTTGTAGTCTTGATGTACAAATTTGAGTCTGAAGAACTCTTGAAGCCTTGATCACTGAGGTACTTATATCAATTTTTATGTACCGTGCCCTAGGGGTCTACTTCAAGCCCTAGAGAGCTTTTACCAATCTTAGAACTTGATGATCTTTACTAACAACCTTGAAACCAAGAGGTTGCGTCATGTAGACCTCTTTGTGGAGATCACCATTCAGGAAAGCACTCTTGACGTCAATCTGATGGACCTTCCAGCCAAACTGTGTTGCCATGGCTAGGACTAATTCGATTGTGCTTATCTTTGCAGTATGAGTAAAGGTCTCCTCATAATTATGTACTTATATCACTGAGGTACTTATATCAATTTTTATGTGCTGTGCCCTAGGGGTCTGCTTCAAGCCCTAGAGAGCTTTCACCAATTTGAGAACTTGATGATCTTTATCGACAACTTTGAAACCAGGAGGTTTCTCATGTAGACCTCTTTGTGGAGATCACCATTCTGGAAAGCTGGTACGAACCATTGCACCAAAACCCCGAGGTGCTAGTGAAGGCCACTCACCAGGATCATAACATCCCACCACGCTCCGTAGTCCAGACTCTGGGTTGGATGTGCGCTCATACGGTGGGCCCTCCCTTGGCCGTATGAGCTACAGACGAACACTGCAATGCCAGTGTTGCCACCTACTCTGAGACTCGAACTTGGGTGGAGGCTTTGATACCGCATGATACAAACCATTGCACCAAAACCTTGAGGTGCTAGTGAAGGCCGCCGACCAGGATCATAACAAAAGCACTCTTGACGTCAATCTGATGGACCTTCCAGCCAAACTGTGCTGCCATGGCTAGGACTAATCTGATTGTGCTTATCTTTGCAGTACGAGTAAAGGTCTCCTCATAATTAATGCCCTGACATTGAAAAAAGCCCTTTGCAACTAAATGAGATTTCTACTTACCCAAAGTACCATCAGATTTATAAACTCATTTGCAGCCAATGGGTTTCTTCCATGGTGGAAGATCAGAAAAGACTTAGATGTTATTCTTGAGCAGCTCTAGTGTTCAGATGTCATGGCCGGTTCCCACTGTAGAATTCCTTTAGTCTTAGAATATGTTTGAGGTTTAAACACACTATGAATGTTGGCCATGAGAGAAAAGTTAATAGACTCAGTAGGTTTTCTCTTCTTTTGAGCAGTTCTCCATCAATGAGCTCATCATCACGAAGATTAGCAAGTGTCTTAGCCCACTACTTAGGCCGGAGAGGAGAACAACCAACATTAGTATTGGGAGATGCTTGGTGATTAGGTTACTCATTAGAAGAATCTAGATCAAACTCAGGTGAAGCATCTACAAAGAGAGGTGATCCTGTAGGAGAATTTGGAGGTGTTTGTATAGGAATCACTGGTATTGCTAGAGCTGCAAGAGCTAGTGGAGCCCACCCATCAGGTGGACCTAATGGAAGCCTAACTCCCAAATCATGAGCCTTCATAGGTTGGTTTGCTAGATTAGGAACAAGAGAAACAAGCATGAATGGTCCTCGCTACTCCTCAAAGATTACATCACGACTGTATAGTTGATGAGATGTCTTAGTGTCAATCAAGCAGTAGGCTTTGTGAAGACTGCTATACCCAACAAGCATAAGTTTTTGAATCTTGGCATCCAACTTGGCACATGACGCATCAGGGACTCAAACAAAAGCAAGGGAGCCAAAAACCTTCAAGTAACTGATTCTGGGCTTGCGACCTGACCAAGCCTCTTCGGAGTCTTACCTTTGACTGCCACTATGGAGGACCCATTCAAAAGATAAATTGTAGTGTTAATTGCTTCTGCCTAGAATTGCTTCGGACCATGTTTGTGTTCGAGCATGGATCAAGTCATCGCGGTGATTGTTCTGTTTCAACATTCAACTACATTGTTCTGTTGTGGTGTGTGGGGTGTGGTTAACTAGTGTTTGATGCCATGAGTATCCAAGAAGCTAGAAAATTCATTAGAACAAAATTCCTCCCCATTATCAGACCTAAGAGTAATTATAGATTTCCCAGACTCTTTTTCAACTAAAGGTTTGAATTTCTGAAATACAGGAAATGCATCTAATTTTTTAAAAGAAAATACACTCACATTTTTCTACTGAAATCGTCAACAAACAACAGAAATACCTGGACCCAAGAACAAAAGGAGTGGCCATAGGGCCCTAGATATCGGCATGAACAGCTGAAGTACCTGAGAAGCTCGCCATGAATCACCACTAGGGAAAGGTGTGCGATGTAACTCTCCAGCATGGCATGCATCACAAACTCCAAGTTGCTGAGTCTGAAACTTTAGCAAATCGAGGACAAGCTCTTCCTGAGCAAGTTGAGAGATAATGCACATGTAAGTGCCCATATCACTGATGCCAAAATGTGCTAACAGAAGACTGCCGAGTAGCCATAGTTAAGTGTTGAGAATCACGAGAATCAGTAAGTTGAAAAAGATCATGATCCTTAATACCCATTGCAACAATACACTGAGTCGCCCTATCAATGATGGTACATTGAAGTGAATTGAAATGGACATCCAACTATGAAGAATGTCGTAGCAACTTATTGAGAGTAGATTTAGTTCCATCTCTGGAACATAGTACACATCGAGGAAAATGAGATTCCTCCCAGTAGACTGAATCTGAATGTTGCCTTTGCCGACAACGTTGTACTCTTCTCTGGCACCAAAAATAACAGAATCTGAATAATGTTGGTAGTTAGTGAACTAGTCTTGCGGTGAGTGAAATGACGAGATGCACTTGAATCAATGTACCAGATAGATGACTTTACATGATGTGCTGGTCTTTTAGCCATGGCGGTGTAAAAGGAAGATTTCGTCTGCTTAGTAGCATATAACCATAAATAAAAGAAAAAATTGAAACTTGATTTCAGTGTTTACAATTACAATTTAATTATACCAAGTTTGCCTCTAAAATATTCCAAGTTGGGCTTGGCAAGTGGTTTGGTAAATACATCTGCTGTCTGTTCATTTGTACTTATGAATTCTAGCTTGAGAAAATCTCGATCTACCATATCTCTAATACAATGATAAGGAATTTCAATATGCTTCAAATCGATTGTGAAAAACTCGATTCACTGAAAGCTTGATACAACTTTGATTATCGCAGTGGATGATTGTAGGCTTCAAGGGTTTCCTGAATAATCCGACTAGCAATTTTCTTAACCATACTACTTCTGTGGCTCCCATGGAAGAAGCTATATATTCTGCTTTAGTAGAGCTTAAGGCTACTGATGATTGTTTTCTGCTAAACGAAGAGATCATCACTGACCTGAGGTTGAAACAACATTATGCAGTATTCTTATGATCAGTAGAGCTGCTTGCCCAATCAGAATCTGAATATCCATGAAGATTAATTTCAACTTGATCATATTTGAGACCCATACCAATTGTACCTCGTAAGTACCATAAAATGTGCTTGGCTGCCATAAGATGTATCTTCTTTGGTTCGTACATGAATTTACTTAAGGCATTATTTGCATAACAGATATCAAGGCGAGTGTTTACCAAGTACATCAATGACCCAATAATTTGCCTGTAGTAAGTAGGATTAGTAGATTCAAATTCAAATCCGTCATTCTTTAGTTTATGTAGATTTTCTTCCATAGGAGTAGTTAAGGGTCAATCCATCATTCCAAACTTAGTTAGAATGTCAACAGTGTATTTTCCTTGATTTACGAAGATGTAATTCTCCTTTTGCTAGACTTCTAGACCTAGGAAGTAATGAAGAAGCCCTAGATCTTTCATGTCGAATTTTGTTGTTAGTATATAGCTATAAGATCTTCACCTGTTATTAGTAAATCATCAATATATAGTACAAGAATAATCATATTACCTCCAACTAAGTTGAAATATATGTTAAGATCAACTTCATTTTTGGAATACCCTAATTTTGAGAGGTAGTTGTCTATTCTTTCATACCATGCCCAGGGAGCTTATTTAAGACCATACAGTGCTTTCTTCAGTTTACATACATGAGAATTTTTGTCATGAGTGATAAACCCTTCAGGTTGTTTGATGTATACATCTTCAATTTCACCGTTTAGGAATGCAGTTTGACATCCATTTGGTGTATCTTCCACCCCTTGGATGCTGCAACAATTATAATGGTTCCGATAGAGGTGTACCCGGCAACTGGAGCAAAAGTTTCTTCATAATCTATTCCTTCTTTTTGTGAGAATCTGCGAGCTACAAATCTGGCTTTGTATTTTTCAATGTTGCCATCTGGTGTATGCTTGATTTTGAATAGCCATTTAGAAGAGGCAATTGATTTATCTTTGGGTTTGGGTACAACATCCCACACATCATTTTTTAATATGGATTGATATTCTTCAACCATTGCATCTTTCCAAGGTTGGCATGATATTGCTTCTTCAACATTTAGTAGTGCTACGTAGCATGAATGGTTCCTTATTCTCTTGTTTTCTCTGACTACTTCATCAGGTTCTATATGATTTTCTTCTATCATTTTTCTTGCCCAAAGTGGTCTCTTTTTATTGTTAGGATTTTTTAGTATTCTCTGAATTTGGATTAGGAGGTGCAAGATTCTTAGTATCAATCTTCCTCTTATTCTCTATTGGAAGGGTCTCATCTAGTCAGCAGTAGGTTATGAGTATGATTCATCAATGTTCTTGGAGATATTAAAAGTAATGTCTTCTTCAAATTTTACATCTCTACTGATTTCAATAGTTCTTTGTCCAAGTACATACATCTTGTAACGTTTGGATGATTCATTGTATCCGATCAATATGCCCTTTTTTCCTGATGGATCTAGTTAAGTTCTCTTTTCTTTAGGAGTGTGAATATATATAGGGCACCCAAATATTCTTAGGTGGCTTAAATCTGGTTTGTTACCTGTAAATACTTCTTCAGGAGTTGTATTTTCCAATATTGAGTGAGGACATCTATATTGGATATAAACTGCAGTATTAGAAGCTTGAGCCCAAAAGGAGGTCTGAAGATTTTGTTCATGCATCATAGCTCTAGCTGATTCAATACTAGATCTATTTTTCTTTTCTACGACTCCATTTTGTTGAGGATTATATGGTACAAAAAACTCCCTCTTAATCCCAACAGAGATGCAAAAATCTTTAAAGATTTTTGAAATTTACTCAACCCCATTATTTGATCTTAGGGTTTTGATTTTTTGTTCAGATTGGTTTTCAGCTAGTGCCTTAAATTCTTTGAATTTGAATAACACTTCAGTTGATTCTTTTTGTTTAAGGAAGTAAATCCAAGTTTTCCAATATTAGTCATCTATTGAAATTACATAGTAGAGACATCCATTTAGAGAAGGTACAGACATTGGACCACATAGATTAGTATGAATGAGTTCAAGTACAATTTAGTTTTGTGTTCACTTTTGGGAAAGAACCCTTTTGTGTTTTTACCTAGGGCACATCCTTTATAAATACCAGAATGATCAGGTTTTGAACTAGGTAACCCTATTATTATTTTTTCGATGGATGATAAAGCACGAAAATGAAGATGACCTATTCTTCTATGCCAGATTTTATTTGTGTTTGAGATTTCATGATTTAGGGTTAGGTTTTGATGGTTACAAAGTTTGTACAGACTTCCATCTCTAAATCCGATGGATACAGCATTCTTAATGTTGGAGTTCTTTGGTGAGGAAAGTACTTTGTCTACTTGGAATGTGATACGATACCCTTGGTTTGCAAGACCCGAGATGGAGACCAAATTTCATTTTATACTAGGTACAAACAAAACATTCTTTAGTTGAAGAGTGATACTTGAATTTAGTTGAGTCGAATATGATCCAATACCTTTTACCAGGTATGTAGAATTATCCCCAATAGTTACTTCTTTAGAGGAGTATCCTTCAAAGCTTTCGAATTTATCTCTAAAGCCCGTGATATGACGAGATGCTCCATTGTCTATGATCCAAGTATTCTTGTTAGAGTTTAGTTCACTTGAGAGTGCTAAGTGGAATGCAAAGTTTTCATCTTTTTCCTTTTTGACTTCTATTAGAGCTGCTTGTATTTTCTTTCGTTTCAGACAGAAGTTGAGTATGACCAAATTTGTCACATTTGAAGCATTGTACTTTTGACAAATCTCTTTTCTTATATGTTTTGTTGAATTCCTTTCTTTTTCGTTTGAATTTCCCTTTCTTTCCTTTATTGTTGGTATTAACTTGAAGAGCTTGAATATCTCCCTCTTGATTTAGTCTAATTCCTCTTGAAATTAATCTTGACTCTTCTTCAGTACACTTGTTTTTAAGTTGTTCAAATTTAGGAAGTTCAGGTCGTGAGCTTAGTCCATGAATAAAATTTTCCCAAGATAAGGGTAGTCCTTTTAGTGCTATAACGCAAAGTTCTTTGTCATCCACTTGACTTCCAATAGTTGCACATTGATCTCTTAACTTTGAGATTCTTACGAAATAAGATGTAATCGATTCTCCATTGATCATTTTGATGTATAGTAGATCTTGTTTTAATGTTAACAATCTACTAGTGTTATTAATTTTGAAGGTATTCTTAATAGTGGAAATCATCTTATAAGCTTTTATAAGGCTTGATATAGATGGGAGGATGTGGTCCTTAACCTGTTGTCCTGCATTTTGTCACCACAAAATGTAGATAACAGTACGAAACTTTTTCAAATTAGTTTCGCATTTCTCTAAGTTTATTTCATTATTTAATTGGTTAGTATTGATCAACCAATCAGTACCAATTGATACAATGAATCTTTTTATTGAAGGCTTTCGTCAAGTCTTTCTTGTTTTGCTTTTTGTCAAGCCTTTGCTTGATTTTTGAAGCCTTCAAAGTCCGTTTTTTGCTTTTGAGTTTGCATTTGTTTGTTTTTAGTCCTTTGGTTTTGCTCATGTCATGCCTTTCATTTTTCCCTTTGATTCGGTCTAACCTAGAGGTCAATCGGAGTTGTTAGTCAAGAGATATGGTCATTTTAGTGCCTCAAAAGTGGACATTTTAGGTGCAACAACACGAATTAAAAATATAATGTTATATTTTCATTTTGACACTCACTTTTTGAAAATATAACATTTTACTCACTTTTTGTTATGTTTTGAAGTTACTTTTCATTTAAATTTATAACTTAAAGTGACTATAGTGCATTTTATGTTACAATTTTAAGTTGAGTTACTTTTTAATTTTTCACTTAAAGTGACTATAGAACTATATAGTTACTTTTTAAATTTTTTATTTTTAAATCAAATACTTATATAAATGTCACTTTAATATAATGTTTATGTATTATATTGATTAATATGATGCATAAATGTTATTTTTGACTCATATTGATGACATTTTTATAAAATTAAGTGAAAAACATAACTTAAATGCCTCAAAGTGGACTTTTTATGTGCAAATGCATATAAAAATCTATAAAAAGTGGAAACTTTTCATGCTATTGCACTTAAAAATTCACTTTGAGGATACTTTTCATGCCATTACATCAAAAGCTTGTAAAAGTGGACCTTTTTGATGCAATGACATGAAAATTTGAGTTTTTATGCTTGTGCATAAAAAAGGTGAGACATTTTAAAATATGTGACTCCAAAAAGTGAGATTTTAGAGTCTTACACATTTTAAAATATGCAATGAGTCTTAAAAAGTGAGATTATGTCTCAAGACATATTTTAAAACATGTAATGGACTCTAAAAGGTCCTCTTTTGCCTTCCAACATGTTTTAAAATATGTAATGAACATAAAAATGTCCTATTATGTGAAGAAAACATGTTCTTGCTCCAAAAACCTCCTATTTTGATCATAACTTTTAATTTTCTCCATAGATTTGGATGAAATCAGTTGCATTCAAAACGTTTTGGAGAGGTGATCATTTTGCCCTCATCAAAAATCAGTTTATTGCACTCAAAAATTTGTTCAAAACTCCCAAGCTAGGGCACGATTTTGCGAAAACTCCATAAATCTTCAAATTTGGAACATGTTTTTGCTTGGAATCAAATCGTTTTGACCTTATTTGCTGATTCCATTACATTGTGATCATTATTTTGGTGTTAAAACACCAAATCGTTTTTGCTTGGAGAAACACGTTTTTGCTTAGAATGCCTGGAAAGTTGGGGTTTTAATCCACTTTTATGTGTTTTAAAGCAACTTTTTTGCATTTGGATCCATGTATATCCATTTGGGGAAGTTGTTTTTGCATTCACAAGTCAAAAATGACTCAAAAACATGTAGTTTTTGGCCACGCTTTGCAAAAACGACCCAGATTTTTGAATTAAAAAGTCGTGTTTTTGTTCAAAAAACTCAAAAAATTGCATTTTCAACTCATACATTTGATCAAAAGGGATTGTTTTTGAGTTTTAAATGCATGATATTGTTTTTGGAGACCATTTATTTGGCACTTTCATTTCAAATCCGACCATTAAATGTCCATTACATGCAAGTGCGGAAAAAGTCAAAAGGTTGTTTGAAAATCCGGATTTAAGGGAGAATTGGTCTTAAGACTTTAAAACTTGCTATTTTAGCTCTTTCTTCTTCATTTTTGGCACTTAATCTTCATGTAAGTGGACCTCTTCTTTCGTGCATTTTAATTCATGCTTATCTTTGCTGATTTTATGCATGAAATCGTTGAATGGATGCCATTTGTAAGAATCTTTGCCTTAGAATGTGCATTTGTCCTTTAAAATGTGAATTTCTCTATCATTTTGATGTTTTTGGTTCTTCCCCAAGTTCCAAATTCGAATTTCATTTTTGGAGTGCATTGCATCTTGGCATGTTTTGAGTTGTTTTCAAAGGTATGTTGTTTTTCTTTTGTTTTGGTTTTGTGTTTTTGTTTGCCGGTTTTTCTCCATTTGGAGAAGTTGCAAGTTTTTTCCCAAAAACTTGTTTTTCCTTAATCACATGCACAAGTGTTATCATTTTTCACATTCCATTTCCATGTCATTACATCTCACATCTCATCCGACAAATGTGATTACATGTTTTTCACCTCATTTGCCATTCACACATGCATGTAATCCCATTTTCCACTTCCGTTTTCACCCATCTCATTTTTTGCTTTCATTCACACAACACGATTACACGAAATGTCTTACGTGTAATTGCATCTAAAAGGTTCAATTTTGACTAAAAGTCACTTTTTTAAAAGTCAAAAAGATGTCATTTTCTCCTCTCCATTTGCATTCACACCTCTATGAGCAAATACATGTTTCCGTATCTTTCCATGCTTTCTATCTTAGTCTCCATCCGCATATGCATGTGAAGCGTATCTTTCACTCACACTTGCATCTCATTTCACCCTCCACCTTCCGTTACATGTTGCATTTACATGTAATCCATTTTTTGTGTAGTGACATCTTGAAAGCCCAAGTCACTTTTTGAAAATCGGCAATCTCCATTTACACGCATTCCCATGCGCCAAGCACTTTACTTAAAAAAAACTATAAAAAAGAAAAGAAAAAAAGAGGGAGTTAAAGGTGCTGATGGAAAGTTGTTTCGAGTGTACATTCGAACATTGTCAAGAAGGTTTTCAAAGTGTCAAAGACTCCAGTTTGTGCTGATCTACAAAGGATAATTCACGACAACTTGAGCGAGAAAAGATGGATCACATCAAGTTTCCACATGATAATGGACAATTCATCAAAGAGCGCTAGAGGTTGTCAAAAGACGCAACACTATGGTTATCGACGTGAATGCAGCAGTACAAGGTACAGGAACTCCCAATCTTGTTATCATCTAGGATTGCATCGTTAAGTACAAGGCTTTTTAGAATTTTTCTTTTCTCTTCCGTCTTCTTTCTTCTTCTTTCATGTTTGTAGTTGGAGAAGATGCATTACATGAAAAAGTGTAATTACATGTAATGCGAGTTACATGTGTATGTAAAAGATGTAATGTGAGTTGCACATGTAGTTGCATGTAACCCTATATTTTCTCTTCTAGTTAGACTAGGTCAAAGTTGGTTGAGTTGCTTCCACTTTTTCCTCCACCTTTTTCTCAACTCCTGTGCCTATATAAAGGAGTGCCCCTTCATTGTAAAAATTACCTTTTGTTGTATGCAAGAAAGCTCTGCCACATTTGTGCAAGCATAACTTTGATTATGTAGTACGAATTTGGGAGAAAAGTGAATAAAAGAAGCAATTGGATTCAAAGCTTTGACTGGAAGCAATTGTGATAGAACAAATTAGAAGTTTTGACTATAATTTGTGCCTATTGTCTTGATTCATGTTATTATTGTGTGTTCAATAAAAGAGCATAGAGAGTTAAGAAACAATTGAAGCCCGAGCTTTGACCAGGAACAATTGTGAAAATCCATAGCTAGAAGCTTTGTCTGTGGCTTGTATTTTTATCTTAATTTGCAAAATAGTTAGATTGTTTTTACTTTTAGGAGTCTTTGTGCCCTAATTGTAAAACTTTTACCATATAGAAGTATGACTTGACTTAGAGCCAAACCGGTATGTTTTAGCTAGCCTTTGAGTTAGTGAAGATTTGTTGGTATCACTGTTTCCAGCTCTTGATAGAAGTGTAGTTAGAGATTTACCTTGCCCATTATTCGTTCTACGAGTAAGTGGATCCTTTCTTGAAAGTTAAGAAGAAAGGATATTAGTAACACCCTGTTTAAGATCTCTCGACTTCTTGCTTACCTTGAGTTGATCCAAGGAATGGTGAGGAGGGGGAGCCTTCCCTTTGAGGTAGGAGAGACCCTGTCTCACACGCTATGGCTGGTCATCCTACTTTGCGATTGAATTTTTACCCAAAACTGTCAGTTGCAAAATATCCACCCAACATAACCGAATCTATAATGATCTTCATAGCTTTATTGTAATGTCTTTTCCAAGTTGTATTGTTTGGATCATTTTTTGGCATGGATTTATTTTCCTCTATTTATCTTTCTAATTCCATTTCTCTTAGAATAATCATTACTAATAGTTTCCATGATGCAAAGTTGGAGGGTCCTTCAAGTCTGTCTTCCAGTGTTACGTGATTCACCATTGTTTTAAATTGAAGATAAATTTAATTCTGTTATGAGACTGACTGAATTTCTTTATCGGCATGGCTCTGATACCATGTAAATGAATAGGATCTTTGATAGAGATAGGTTATACTGATTGCTTCTGTATAACCATACAGATTAGCAATGGTAAAGTTCTGATATAGAATTCTGAGTATCTCTTATATATAGAATTCTGTTATATAATTTATACTGTAGTATGTATGTATTTTTAATGTCAAGTATATTCTGAAGTCTTTTAAACTATCGCTCAGAGTTTCATCACCGATCACTGCTGAAGATAATACATTGCCTTGCAATTGATATATATCTCAGACAGCGATCGGCAATGACATTTATATTAGAAAGATAGGTTATGTCTAGACATGCTGCTATGTGGCCATTGGCCATGTAGGACATGACTTAGAGTAATATAATTATGTTTAATTCTAAATCAGACGGGAGTCACGATTTCCTTTTTTGATAGTATATATATAAATACTGAGATAATCAATTAAGTATATGAACTAATACTGAAATGCATAATGAGTGTGTATATATATATATATATTAACAATTGAATAGTAAAAAAATTTATATCATGGAAACCCCTTTGTGATTGTTATCAGTGATGCAATCCTATTTGGTACTCATAGGTTGGCCAATAAGGTTTTTGTTTTTACTCTCCTTTCATTTTGTCTTCTCCCCTTTTGTTCTTTCAAAGTAAATGTGCATAAAAATCCTAGAAACCCTCGCCCCTCTCAAACACAGAGGAAGATCATTATTCCTTAGCGATCTCTCCAATTGTTGACACGTTTCGTCATTGTCTGTTGAGCAAGTCACCTTGAAATCTGCATTGACGAATCCATTTACCAACACATCACAATAATTATTGATATATAATATTTTACAATTTCTGTCATAAAGTTGAATGCACACAAGTTTTCGCTCTTTCTTCTTGCCACCCGTATTATGGAGAATAATATGGGTCTATGTCATTTACATTTTTCAAAGAGGCATCTAGATCTATCTTTCTAGTTGCATAATCAAATGCTTCTTTTAGTCAGTAAATTTTCCGTTCACCTAAAAGAATATCTTTAATTAACAATTTAAGATGTTGATTGTTAATATCTTGCAGTCTGTTCCTTACATTGATGTTTATATTTGAAGTTAAAAGAAAAGATTCAGTAGCAGATGATAATATTGAATTTGTTTAAATGTACTGGCTTCAGCAGAAGATGCTAACACTGTTTTAGTCCAAGTATAATGGTTTCAGCAGCAGATGCTACATTGTTCTTTGAAGAACTAATCTGTTATTATATCTGAATCTGCCTCATCATGCTGCTCATTTTACAGGAATATCCATGTTCCTAAACCTAGAGAGGAAACTCTATCAGGACACTTATTCGTAAGATCAAGTTGTCATCAAGGAAAATGGGAACCCTCGGTTTCAAATACATGGGTATGTAATCTGAACACTTGGAAGAAGGAAATGAATCTTAAATAAAAAAGTAATTTACTTCGATATTTTCAAGTGTACATAAAACTTGCAACATCTAAACAGTTTTAGACCCTCGATAAAATGGAATTTCACTTTCTTTAGATTCAACAAGTTTAATTGTTCTAGTCCTTTTTAATCACCTGTTTTTTAGCCTTGTTGAATTAATTTGAATTGGTAAGTAGATTTGTTTCTATTGCATCCAGTGAAGAGCAGCTAGTCCTAGCAGATCCAAGCATGCCAAGAACTTTTAGTCAGTTCAAACACACATAATGGAACTAATAACAATAAATACCATTTTTATTATCAAAATCAGATTATCTACTGCCTTGCAGGCTTATTTATAGTCCAGAAACATTGTGACAGCCTTCTTTTGTACCTCATATATTCAACGTAGCCAGTCCAAGGAAATATATCAGCATTATTCTATTACAGAATCTTATGAAATCTGCAAACATTCTTTTATATCCTCATCTCTTATCTTCTGTCTGAGGATGAAGGTATTCTTTTGACACACCTTGACACTCACGGCTTTCTACAGAGTACAGACATAAGGTCCATTTTTATAAGCATCAGGCACCAGAATAGGAAACCACATTCGCCTCCCTGCTTGCCTGAGCTCCCTCTAGCCAAGTTAACTGTCACGACACTAAATCTGTACATTCAGGTATAAGTGCTACAAATAGGTCCTGACAGAGGGAGCAGCAGCTGTAAAAGAAGGCAGCAATGCAACCGTCAACAGCTGTGAGACAGAGATAATATAGATCTTCTAAGAATCCTGTTCCACAAATTGCCTCAATATCTTTAAGGGGAAGAATATTCAGGGAATTGCAAGCCGTAAGTTTTGCAACTGCTGTATAATTGTTTGACAGGTCAGACATTTATCAGACGTGAGGCCCATATTAAGAAATATCTTCCGGCAAATGTAGCTGCTAGAGAAGCCACACTATATTTACTACCAATGAATCCATTATTCATAATCCTCATTTGAGGGCCCAGCTAAGCAATAATTCTCTACATCAAGCAAACAAAAGCCAAAATAAAAGAAAGACTGAAACAACAGAGCTAGAAAGGAACCTGCAACACAGAAGAAATTGGAAGGCCAAAACTTGTTATAAGAAAATCGTTTTGGGTGTCCAGGATGACACAAGCCCTGGAATGTGCCTACATCACTTTGGCTTCCATCTTTATAGTTTGATGCTACTTTACGGGTCTTGAATTCCTGCAATAAATTTGTTCTCATTCTTTTGTTTTTCTGATCAGTTGGATTTGTTGTCTTTTGAGATCTGAATTGGTTTGGTTATTGTACATCATATGATTAAACAAATAGCAGCTCCTTTGTCTGTTTGAAGGTTTTGGTCATCAAAAAACATTTATTTTCTCAATGATACTGGGGCCCAAATGATGATGCTTGTTAATCTTGCATGTGTGGGATGTTGAATTAGAACTTACAGCACCAGGGTTGAAATATGCTGTCTTTTAAATCAGTCAATTACAGCACCAGGGTTGAAATATGCCGTCTTTTAAATCAGTCAATCTCAGCATTTCTGAAAAGAATGAAACAAGTATTGATTAAGGTATTATGGGAGTCTTAAAATGTTAGTTTCTGGTCCGGCTTCTAGATTTTTCGTTTCATCCTTGATAATGCCCTAGGTTTTGAGTAGACAATTTAATGTCTTGGACTCTTGGGACTGTGGGTCCTATGTATGTTGCACGTGTTCAACAGATTGGAGACCTATACTATCTCACCTTCAAATTATTTTCATAAACAGGAAAAAAATCTGATGTTATGGCCTTGTTCTATGAAATAATATTATCTCTTAAGTGGGTATTTGTTAGTGGATGTGGTTAATGCACCAACAGTAATCTTATTCCCAATTTTAGTATGGTTCCTTCTGTGAATCTTCTTTTTGTTAGGCTATCTTTTTGGCCAATGTTATTGCTTCAGATTAGTGTTTTCAAACATCCTTTATACCAATGTTGTTAAAATAGAAAATGTGCAGTTCTTGCTGTAGTATTCATCACATAAATAATTTTCAACTTTTATTTTCTGTGTCATTAACTTCAATTCTCCCTGCACTGTAATTTAGGGACAGCCTTTTTCCTCATTTATTCTTACATATAACTTTTTTACTATAGGAAGATTTGAATCAACTGACTAGCATTTGTGTTTACTGATGCAGGTTGAATATCCTTGCAATTTCAATTTATCTCTAAGGGAATTTCCAAGGTTTCTATTAATATGCCAAGTTAAGAATCATTCAAGATGCAAATAGAGTATCAGTTTAGTTTTCATTTTATTGAGCACAACTTGAATGTAATGACTTGAATCTTGAATCTGTATTCATTTATTTTTTGTTTCATGTCTGTATAAACAGATTTGATCATGTTGGAGGATCTACTCTTTCACAAGGCAACTATGGCAATGTAAACTCTGGTGTGAATCCTGTTAAAGAAAGTGGCTTCTGCAGTTTGTCTACTGTGAACAGTTCGGCTACTAGTACTTTTGTCCATGCTGTTAGACATTCTCCATCACCTGTTCTTTCAATTGTACAAAGCTTGCCTCCTGGACACAATCCTGATGCCCATGTTTCTTCTTTTATTGTTGTTGACCCAAGAGTTGGGTCTGTGGAATCTTTTCAAGATGATCTTTCTCAATCCACAAGTCCTCAGCATGTGCACATTGTAAGTCTGTCAGATGTTCTTGCCACTAGTTTGTATTATGGAGCTTTATTTCTTCTTTCTATAGACTATGTAGACACTTTGTGTAAGTGCATATTCCAGATACTTGATGGTTGTTTTCTAGAACATTTTGAAGGCAAGGAATTTGCAAGTCTTCTGTTAATAAAATACATTGGCAAGTTAATTTTTTTATGTGATTGGCAGTCGCCACAAATGATGGAAATTTTCTTGGAACTTGCCAAATCCAATACTGAGAAAGATCTGGAGACATGTGGCATCCTTGCAGGTTCACTTGTAAGCCTCTGAAATGCTAACTAGAGTTTTATAATGTTCCTAACCGGTAGCTTTTTACTAAAGGAAAGTATTAGTATTTTAATCTATCAACTATCATATCACAACATGCCTAGCATAAACTCCTTACTAAATAAAGTATCACACCTGAAATGAGTTTCATTTAATTATATATGGTTGACTTTTGGGATGCTCTGTTTGGGCAGAAGCAGCGAACGTTTTTTGTGACAACTCTTATAATTCCAAAGCAAGAGTCAACTTCTAACTCGGTAACTTTTAATTGAATTTCTAGAAATTTTCATGTAGGGTATTATCCCGTACTGTATTGAGAGCTGGAACACTTCTATAGAAAGTTTGATCTAAAAACTATAGCTCACTTTCCTAGTATTTCTGTTCCATTCATTGCCTTTACTAATGAGTTCTTCCTGGGGTATGCCAGTGCTATACAATGAATGAAGAAGAGATATATGCAGTCCAAGATGAGCGTTCTCTTTTCCCGCTTGGATGGATTCATGTACGTATTGTTTATGCCATAAACATTATTCTTGGGATTTTCCATCATGTATTCAGGAGCCTGTTTACAAACTAGTTTTAATTGTCGTTTCATTTATTTAAAATTTTGTTTGTTGTACTTGAGTTGTTTATTATCTAATTAGTATTTCCAAAAGCCTTCAGAGTTTTGTTTGTTGCTTGTTGATGTTAAGAATTTTGATCCCTTCTGTTGACCTCTTGGTATTGTTCTTTCTCCCATCCTAACATTATTCTCTTTGTCTCATCCCAAGATATTTATCTGGAAAAAAAGTACCATGTTCCAAAAACAGGAAGTTATATCATCTTTCATTCCTTTAGTGGCATAATATATTATTTGAAAACATTATGTCTGAGTCTTTTTGTTTGAGTCACGAGTTGAGCTGAAAAGAGTCAGCCTTGCGAAGTCCAAGCCGAGTCTGAGTTAGGAACTTTGATACCATTGGACATTTGGTACGTAGAATAATAGCAGTATTTGCTCAAATACAACCAACGCATCCATGCTCTCTGCGGTCTCAAAACATAATTGCGTAGATAACCATCAACCCATTTGATAACTATCACCGTTTGTCCATCAAAGGATGATAACCCAGGCCTCAACTTTGTTAAGCTAGGGGTAAACTTTGTATCTGCTAACTGAAATAGATCTTGCCTAAATATACTCATAAATCTACTATCCTGGTCACTAACAATAATCCTGGGGAACCCATGGGATCTGAACACCTCATGGAAGAATAGCTTTGCCACTTGAGTTGTTGTGAAGTCAGCTGCAATAGAGAAGAAGTGTGCATAATTTGTCAATGTATCCGCAAACACTAGATTCTCCGAAGCATAGATAACCTTACCACTTTCTCTGAAATGGGAAATGGCTGCAAAAGATCTGTTGGGAATGTATGCTGTGACTTGCTCTGTTCATGAGTCACACACTCACGCATGTGACGCAAGACACCATTCTTGATGCCCTTGCATGAGAATCTCTCTAATTGGCATATATGTCTTGATGTACCCCTGATGCTCTGCTAGTGGGGTGTCATGAATGCTTGTAAGATCTTCTCCTTAAGTTTTAATCCAAGAACCAAACAAAATTTGTTCTTGTAGTATGTAAAATCATCAGTCACTGTGTATCTATCATCGTGAACCAATCCGTCCACAATCTTGCAAGCGAATTGACTCTTGGAATACTCAACTAAAAGTTGAGATTTCCAATCTGTTGAAGTTTCACTCAAGGAAAAATGCATAGCAGCTGTAGGCCTCCTAAATAGCACATTAGCAACACAATTATTTTATCCCTTCTCATACTCAATGGCAAAATCATATGCTTGTATCTTGCTGACCCATTTTTCATTAGTGCTCATTAAGTTCTTTCTGCTCCGAGAAGTATTTCAGACTATTGTGGTCGGTCCTCACCACAAACTTCCCACCTATCAAATACCGAGGAAGCTTTGCCAACACATGCATGTTGGCGAGCATCTCCTTGCCATAGGTGGAATAAAGTGTCTCATATTCCTCAGCTTCCTACTGTTGTAGGCAATAGGATGGTGATTTTGCATAAGAATCGCCCTAGTAACCTCTCTAGGTGCATCATATTCAAACACAAAGGGCCGAGAAAAATTTGGAAGAGTGAAAATTGGAGAGCTTCTCATAACCTGCTTAAGCCTACTTAATACAATTGCACCTCGTCTATCCATTTGAAAGTGCCCTTTAATGTGAGATCTATCAAAGAGGCTATAAGCTATGGATTACCCTTCACGAATCTCCTATAGTGTGCACATAAGCCTATGAAACCTTGTAGTTTGAAATGTTCCTAGGTGGTGGCCAATCATGTATTGCTTATATCTTCTCCTCATGAACGCAAGCGATCACATACCCCAAGTATAAGATCTCGACAAGTCCAAATTCACATCTAGAATTGTGAAGTTTTCACACCATCACCGCATTGCAAATGGGGACTTGTGAGGTTTTCTCGCCATCACCCCATTGCAAATGAGGACCCTCTCTTCTACCCTATACTCCTGTGGTTTGAGATTTTGCGGGCTAGATTAGTAGGTTGTTATGGTCAACGAGTCTAATCAAGGGGATAGAATTGGAACCCAATCGGGTTCGGGGGATTTGTGCGAAGAGTCTTGGACTCATTTCAGGTTCAGCCTAATAGACTTTGAGTTGGAGACGAGAGTAAGGATTAAAAAAGTTGAAGTAGGATTGAAAAAGTTTAATTGAAGGAGGTTTCAAGGCATGAATGATGGGCTAAATTTGGAGCATATTGGAAAGTAGCGAAATTCCTCTAATCAGAGTATTTCTACCATGGAAATTCCTCTAGCAAAGGAATCTCTACCCAATCTTAATTTTGCACCCTTTAGTACAATTTTGAAGTGTTGGATATAAGTCAGGAATGGAGCTGAATAAGGGTGAAATTAGGGTTCAGCAAGTTTTCTTTTGAGACAAGTTGGTGTTGGCGGAAATCCTCTATTTAGAAGAATACTGTCAACCATGGGCAGTCCCCAAAACATTGAATTTTTGCATCTAAAAGAGGATTTAATGAAAACTTGATTTGACAGTCTTAAGTAAGCAACAAATAAAAAATGAAGTATTTTGTTGAAGGAGTGAATTGAAGACTGAGAAGTGTTCTTTTTGGACAAGGTAAGTTGCTGCAAGGGTGGTGGAAATCCTCTGATTAGAGGACTTCAGCCCATGGAATCCTCTCTCCTTAAAATTTCTTCCCCCTTTAAGAGCTTAGATTAGAACAAGGTTGAGAATTGAATACCACAGGGAGTGAATTAAGGAAGGAAACTGGTGTTAAGGAAGCATTAGTTTTGAGTTGTGATAAAGGGGGAGGAAAATCACACTTGGTGGAAATCCTCAATCTTGAGGAAATCTGCCAGATTAGTCCTAGCATACAGAAATCGCCATCCTTGCTAATGATCAGAACTAGATTTTGATGAAGGGAAAATTTGTTGAATGATCACGAAGAAAGCAATGTTTCAGATGTTAAAAGGTAAGGAAGGCATATCAAAGGGTGGCTGAAATCCTCTAATTAGAGGAATTCCGCTCCCTTAATTCCTCTGAGATTAAAATGTCTGCCAGCCTAATAGACTCTTTATCGTGGCAAGAAGATCATTTATGAAGTTTTGTAACACGAAAATGATATAAGAGTGCTGCACAAAATTTCAAATTGAGAAAAGAAATATCCAAAAGAAAACATAATCGAAACTTGGTGGGAATTGTCAAACTCGAGGAATTCCGCTCAAGTTTTCTTCTTAAGGGTGGCGATTTAATTAAAATATTGTCCTCCTCATCAGGGTTGGCCCTGCAGTTTTAGGGTTTTTAAATTGGTTAAATTTAATTTAATATAGGCCAAGTCGGCCACTTGGGTCCCCTTCACAGCCCAAGCATCTACATTAATGGGTCCCTCCATATCATTTCAACACCAATTTAAATCTAAATCGGCACTGTATCTTGACGGCGAATTGTTTCAGTTGGCAGCAAAACACATCTGTTCTAGCAGCGAAAATTTGTCTTCAGATTGGAGGTGATTCATCCTTGACTACCAGCGAATTTTGCCCCTCCATAGGCAGCAAAATTTATTTGCAGCTGGTGGTGAATTGTTTGTAAAGTGGCAGATTGAATCTCAGACAGCAACAAGAGATTCAAAGAAACACTCAGAAGAAATTCTAAGACATTAAAGGACTGCAGTTTCAATTGATATTGAAGGTCAAGCTTTTCCAGATCATTAAAGGACTGCAGTTTCAATTGATATTGAAGGTCAAGCTTTTCCAGATCTTAAGGTAGTAAGGAGTTGAATTTAAATATGTTGTGATGCTCTCCATTCCCAGATTTTAAAAGAAGATCTGATTTACCTTAGGTTTAATTCCCTGACTTTCTTCATGCAAAATGCTTTAGGATAGATGTGAAATTAATTGGATTTGATTGGAGGTTTAGATTGAGATCCAAGCTAATTAATCTAAGTAGAGTAAGAAGGGCGAATTAATCTGACTGCATCATCCTTATGAAACTTTCTTAATTTTCTTTAATTAGAAGAAATTACAAGCCCTTTTACAAATTCAAACAATGGATGTTCACTAAGGCTGTAACAACCCCTTTCCCGTGCTTTAGCTTACAACTAGCATATCATTGAAATACAGTTACTACATCACATTCATGGGAAGGCAGCTGTAACAATTATTTTAAATGTTCATCCGAAGGAGGTTAACGGTTACAATCAGTTTAACTGAAATATCATAACTAACAATTGAAGGCATAATCAAATAAAAATAAATTGAGGATTTTAAGTTTGCAATACCCTAAATTCCAAAACCGAAATCTTCCTAGGGAAACATCTACAAAAACCTCAGTTAGACTACGTATACCGCTTAGGGCACAAAAGTTATACCACTGTATCGTAATAACTAATACTATTTAGGGCAACAAAACCACTGTAACATCCCTTTCTCCCATTACTAATTATGACAATTAAAAGTAAATAAAAGATATGTTATATTCATATTCACATGAATGAAGGACACGTTAAAATTCTAACCTAAATAATCCTACAGGTTTGACAGTACAGACCGTGCCTCTCTTAGTGTTAATATATCTAAAGATTGGCATCTAATATTTATACTTGTTTATCCTATAGGTGTTGGTGACTTCCATAGAGATGTTTTTGTTTGTGTTTGACTAAACTAATGTTTAGTTAGTAAATTCCTAAACTAAGTCTCTTGAAATCGCTGACTTAGGAAGAGGTATAATTAATGTCAAATTAAGGGTTATGTCCCTTGAGGGACACACCCTCTAGCAAGATATATATTCGGTTGTGGATGCAGATTAGAGGACACACAATTCACAGCAGTCTGGTCCTATAAGCATCTCACTTCCAGCAATCATTAAGTCTGAAATATTATATATTATCAAATTGATAATAGAACATTGGCTCTGCATTCTAGATAAGATATACCTTCAAGAAACAAACTGAATATTGATAATATAAAGGAGATCATTCTCAGCCAACTCGGAACTGAACTATAAAGTCTGATTCTAGACTCAAGAATTTGCATAATTTTACATGGTATCAGAGCCAGGTTGTCAGATCTAGGGCTCTGCAAATTTCAGTAATCAGACCTCATATATATTCAAGTAGTTTTTCTCCCATTTTCAATGGCATATACAATCAGACCTGAGGACAGATTCGATGGGAATGAACACTTTGAAGCCTGGAAATTCAGAATCTTGATGATTCTTGAAGAGAACAACGTTAAACAATTTGTTGATGGAGCATCCAAACAATCACCAGTTGAACCTCACGAATCCATATGGGCCAATGGAAATAGAAAAGCCATGATATCATACCTATGCTTACGAAACACCAAACTGCCTAAGATGTGATGAATGCATTATGGAATGCATTTGAAATAAACAATGCAACTAGGGTTCTTGCATTGAAAAGACAACTAAATCATATCCAAATAAAGAAAGCAGAATCGATAAACTCTTATTTCCTAAGAGTTGCTGGCATTAGAGATGAATTATCAAGCATAGGAACCACCATTAATGACACCGAACTAACGCTCATGGCCATAGATGGATTGCAAGAATCATGGGAAACATTCGCACAAGGAATAAGTGCTAGAGATCAGCTTTCGGACTCTAACAAACTCAAGAATGATTGTCTTCAAGAAGAGTCAAGAAAACTAAAAAAAGGAGGAAAACCAAAAGCAGAAGATGAAGAACTTCACGTTCTTAATGCCAACTCTTATAAAGGCAAGAAAAAGCACTTCAAGAAGAAAAGGGGAAATCAAAAGAATGGAAAGCCCAAGAAAGATCTATCTAAAATAAAGTGTTTCAAATGTGGAAAATTTGGACACTATAGATCTAATTGTCCGGAAAATTCCAAACAACAGGCAAATTGTACAAATGTCATTAGAGAAGAAGAGACTTATGATCCTGAGAACCGTATTTTGTATTCCTCTCTATCAAATGAAATCTCAAATAAGGCATGGGTAATTGATAGTGGATCTTCCAGACATATAACGGGATACAAAGAAACTCTAGATTCCTTATCAGAGAAAGTTAACAGTGAAGTTACTATTGGTGATAACTCTGCACACTCAATTGAAGGAATTGGTAGCTGCATTTTGAAACTAAAAACAGGAAATACTCTTCTTCTTAAAGATGTACTCTATGTACCAGGGATTAAAAGGAACCTAATCTCAATTACAGCATTAGAAGATGGTGGACACAATGTTGCATTCGTGGATGGCAAAGTATTAACTTGGGCTAAGAACTCATCCATCAAGAAAGCTAAATTAATCGGTCAAAGAAAGGGATATTTGTATGAATTGAATATAGAACCCTGTTGATCCATTCAAGCCCTAGTTCACGAAGCTGAAGATTCAAACGAAATATGGCACCAAAGATTAGGGCATCTAAACTTTAAAACCTTATCAACTATGGAAAAGATGGTTACCAGATTACCAAAATTAAATAAAGATCACCCTAGTATTTGCAAAGGGTGTGCTCTAGGTAAAAGTACTAGAAGTCCCTTTCATGATAGTACTAGGAAAACAAATAATGTACTAGGGTTAATTCATTCAGATTTATGTGGACTATGTCCGTTCCCTCTCTTGGAGGATTCTGGTATTATATATTGTTCATAGATGACTTCTCTAGGAAAACATGGATTTATTTTTTAAAATGCAAGGAATCAGAAGAAATCCTACAAAGATTTAAAGAATTCAAAGCTATAACTGAAAATTTTTCAGGACATAAAATTAAAACCCTTAGAACAGATAATGGAGGAGAATATACCTCAGAGTTGTTTAAAAGGTTTTGTAAAGAATTAGGGATCAAGAGGGAGTACACTGTTCCTTATAACCCAGAACAAAACAGGGTAGCTGAAAGAAAGAATAGAACAATTATAGAAGCTGCTATTGCTATGATTTTTGACCAAAATCTGGAATACTATCTTTGGGTAGAAGCCTCTTGTACTGCTGTATATATTCAAAACATAAGCCCTCACTCCTATCTTAAAGATAAAACCCCTGAAGAAGTATTTACTAAAGTAAAACCCAATATAAGTCATCTCAAAATTTTTGGAAGTCTTGTATACAACCATGTTCCAAAAGAAAAGAGAACCAAATTAGAAACATTTGGGAGGAAAGGTATCTTTGTAGGGTATAGTGAAACTTCTAAAGCATATAGAATTTTCATACCTGGACAAAAAACTATTGAACTTAGCAGAGATATAATCTTTGAGGAAGATCTTGCATTCAAAAGAGCCATAAGTTCTAATGAACCTTCTCCTTTATCAAGTTCCGAAAGAGTTAGTGAATTTGAATCCCAGAGGGAGAACTTAGAAGAGGTCGAAGATGAAAATATAAGCTTTGAGGAAAGTTCAAAGAAAAGACCACTTTGGGCCATAAAAACAGTAGAAGTAGCTCAAGACTTTGCTGCACCTTTAGGATTAGTCAGAGAAAGTAAAAGACCTAAAAGATTCTCTAGTCATACAACAAATATGATTGATTTATCCAAAACAGAGCCAACCAATCCTTTTGATGCTATTAAACATCTAGCCTGGAAAGAAGCTATGACAGAAGAATACCAATCAATTATGAAAAATGATGTTTGAGAAATAGTTCCAAGGCCAAAAGGAAAATCTGTTGTTTCTTCCAAATGGATATTCAAAATAAAGCATGTTGCTAATATGAGTATTGAGAAATATAAAGCCAGATTTGTAGCCAGAGGTTTTTCTCAGAAAGAAGGGATTGATTATGAAGAAACCTTTGCTCGTGTTGCCAGATATACTTCCGTACGAGAAATTTTAGCAATTGTCACATCTAAGGGATGGAAGGTACATCAGATGGATTCTAAATGGAAAGATTTTAGAACAACTCTATTTGTAGCAACCAGAAGGATTTGAAACCCATGATCCTAACACTTTTGTTTGTAGGCTCAAGAAAGTTCTCTATGGGCTTAAACAGGCTCCCAGGGCGTGGTATGAAAGGATTGATAAATATCTCATCGGCTTAGGATTCTCCAAGAATGAAGCCAATCCAAACTTATATTATAAAAGAGATAAAGATGATATGGTAATACTGATATTGTATGTTGATGATTTATTAAGCATAGGTGATGATCATATTATAGATCAGTGTAAGAAAGATCTAACTAGAGAATTCGAGATGAAAGACTTGGGGCTTCTCCATTACTTTCTAGGATTGGAAGTATGACAAAATTCTGATAGTATCATATTGAATCAAGGAAAGTACACTTCAGATATCTTGAAGAAATTTGGAATGTGGAATTGCAAGTCTATGTCTTCTCCAATGGAGACCAATTTGCATAAACTTAAAGAAGCAGCTACAAAATCACCTCCAATAGATTCTACTCTCTACAGACAGATGATTGAGTCCCTTATGTACCTAGTAAATACAAGATTTGATATTTGCTATGCTGTTCATGCCTTAAGTTAGTTTATGTGTGCACCTAAGGAGATTCACCTTGTTGCTGTTAAACACATTATGAGATACTTACAAGGCACTCTTAATTATGGACTCAAATATGAGAAAGTTGCTTTAGATTTGCATGGATTCACCGATTCAGATTGGGTTGGAAGTGTTAAAGGCAGGAAAAGCACTTCAGGACACTATTTCAGTTTAGGATCAGCTATGATTTCATGGATATGCAGAAAGCAGTCTTCAGTAGCTCAGAGCTCCACAGAAGCATAATACATTGCAGCAGCAATGGCCCCTTGAGAAGCAGAATGGCTGAGGAAGTTACTTGTGGGATTATTTGGGCAGCCATGAATCCTACGATTATTCATTGTGATAATCAGAGTTCCATCAAGCTCTCGGTGAATCCAGTTTTCCATGACAGATCCAAGCATATTGAAATTCCTTACCATTATGTGAAAGATATGGTAGATAGGAATTCTGTAAAATTGGAATACATTTGTACTGCAAATCAGACAGTAGACATACTCACCAAACCTCTATCTAGAGTAAAGATAGAACATTTCAGAAGGAGACTTGGTATGGTTGAGTTGTAATCCATTTGTACTCTTTTGATTATTAATAAAATAATTTTATTTTGTCAGGCTATTGACTGTTATGGGCTCCACCATTTGTATTCATTATTTTAAGAGGTGACGATCTTTGAAAAATAATAAATACTCGTATAAAACATTATGAGAGGTGACGATCTCTTAGATAATGTGTTAAACAATAGAGATCTATTATAAGATCTAGATGAGTTCAAGATCATATTGTGATGTTGACATTGTTATGTTCATGGGTCACAAATTGGATAAAGGAAGAATCTTGGTATTCTCCGGGTTTATCTTGTATTCTAGTAGATCTTAAAACTGAGGATCATGTTATGATACCAATTTCTATGAAATCATAACTTGGATAAATGAAGAGATTACCCTTCAGATTTATCCTGTATAATATCACTAGTATCAGTGATTTGTCATATCACAGGTTTAAGTAATATGACTTTGTATCATGTGTTCTATGATACCACATAAGAGACAGATAGATATAAAGTATCAATACTTGCTTACTCATCTATATTGATGATTGCTAGATATAATATCTCTTTGTAGGATTATCAGGTTAAGAGGGAGTGTTAAAATTCTAACCTAAATAATCCTACAGGTCTGACAGTATAGACCGTACCTCTCTTAGTGTTAATATATCTAAAGATTGGCATCAAATATTTATACTTGTTTATCCTATGGGTGTCAGCGACTTCCATAGAGATGTTTTTGTTTGTGTTTGACTGAACTAATGTTTAGTTAGTTAATTCCTAAACTAAGTCTCTGGAAATCGCCGACTTAGGAAGAGGTATAATTAATGTCAAATTAAGGGTTATGTCCCTTGAGGGACACACCCTCTAGCAAGATATATATTCGGTTGTGGATGCAGATTAGAGGACACACAATTCACAGCAGTCTAGTCCTATAAGCATCTCACTTCCAACAATCATTAAGTCTGAAATATTATATATTATCAGATTGATAATAGAACATTGGCCCTGCATTCTAAATAAGATATACCTTCAACAAACAAACTGAATATTGATAATATAAAGGAGATCATTCTCAGCCAACTCGGAACTGAACTATAAGTCTGATTCTAGACTCAAAAATTTGCAAAACTTTACAGGACAATTATAACAACCATCAAGTAAGCCTATCTCATACAGGCAGTTACATTTCATGATCAATTTGTAAGCATTGAAGGGAATAACTGATTAAATGACATTAACTATCTAATATTTCTTTAACTTGAGATTGCAAATATCATAAAAATAAATACCCATTGCTAGAAGATATTGAATGCAGATTGTATCTCTGTCTTGTGCAAGCTTTTGGCATCTGGTGGAGAGGAGAAGCATTTTTAGGGACTTAACCTCCCAACCATGGACCCTTAAATATCCCCACACAATCTCAACCGAGAAAGGCCTCCCTACCTAGAAATAGACATGGGATACCCTGTCCAACCACTGAGCATCCTGGTATTAGAGTATCAACTCCACTGCTTGACTAGACAACATGGTATAAACATTGGGCTACCATGACTCTTCTAGATTTAAACATCTTTATTATTTGTTTAAGTTACTGATTGTTCTTTCTCTTTTATCATGCAGGAATAAACCTTATTTCAGTGATTGACATCTCACACCCTTCATCTAGACCATGCTGGTCTTCTTGGATGAATCCTTGAGTGGATGTATAGGCATTTGTAATCATAGACAATGCATTTGCCCGACCCAGGCCATGGCATTATAAAAGTTTCATGTTGTATTTTGAAAATTATAAATTTGGCTCTTTGTGAGTGTGTTGTATCTTATCTTAGAGGCACATGGTAGATGCCTCTGTATAAGCTTGTATTGATTGGATTCTTTTAAAACAAGATTCAGATAAGAAAATAATTTTTTATTATAACATGTTCTTCAGTGCATATGCATACAAATTCAGCCAAGAATGAGCAAGTAAATGTCACTCCTTCCGGGCTAGACTCTTTCTATGCTTAACAAAGATTTCCTTCTCGTTCCAACTAAAAATTTAGAACCTCTTATATCGAAAGAAGAGTGCATGACCTGTAAGACTACCACTTTGTTGTGGTAAAGGAGATTGTGATATCTGGTCGGGTCCTTAGCACTTGCAGAGGTTATGTTGCAAGAATCATGAATAGTATGATGGAGATCTTATGCAATGCAGCCCTTGCTTTGGCTCATGTTGTAAAGGTTTGCACCATCAATGATGCACATTGCTGGAATAGGCGACTAAGATAGCAAATCTTGCCAAGATATGTAACTGAGATCGGAAAGAATTTCAGACCCTACGGCTAGGGAAGAATGGTGTGAACTTCTTCACCCTGCGGCTATGCATGCATAATGTGACTGTGTAAAGAAAACAAGAAACAATTGTGATATGAACTAAGAGAGCTGTATACAATTGTGAAAGAATTATATTAGCAGAGCTATGGCGACCAACAATGTAAGAGAATCGCCTTTTGTGAAAAGAACCATTGCATATAAGCTTACACGCTTAGTTACAAGCAAGAAAAATGCGGCAACGAGAGTAACAAAACAAAGAATCATCATCATATGTGGCAATTATAATATTAAAAGTCTGGCCACTGAATCGACTTAAAAGCCCGATGAAGAAATAAGTAAAATGACCGCTCAAGACAATTAAATAAGACTTTTGGCCAAGGTGAAAAAATAATAATATTGTCTTAACATATAAAATCATGGTATCTATAAATACCTATACATATATGTATATATACATGTACATGCGTAAACCCCAACCATATATTTCTTACGTATACGTTAAATATCAAGTATGCGTATACGTTCTTATATGTATATTTAATTGGTTTACATATATACACATATACATGTATGTACATGTGATGATATTTAGGTATCATGGTGTTGATATGTTAGGACATGCTTATACACCAGGAGGTTCCAACCAAGATAACAGAATTACAAAGGTACCAACTTGTTCATAGTTCAATTTATTCTTCGCGATTTCTTTTATTATTAAGTGATATATAATTTAACAAGTTAGCTCATGGTTGTCCAACACACACTCTTGTTTGCCAAGCCGTTTACTCTCATCCTCGGTGGTTCAAGACTCGTACCTATTTTCCCAGTGATAGGTGGTGCCCTTGTGACCAATTCCTTTTTGGCAATGCTCCTCCCCCCCCCCCCCCCCCCCCTTGAATGTGCTCCTGCAAGGAAAGAAAATTTTCACAATAATATCATATTCCTCTATAATCACAATTACTACTATAACAAGTTATTATTCATAAACCATCACAATGGCCAAGCATCATATAACTTCAACTTTCCAAGATTTCGAGATAACAATATAATAACATCATAATGATTAACTAACATGTCATCTTTATCTGAAATTATAATGATGAACCTTATGGAGCCTTAATTTTTGAAAATTCTAGACTTCCATTGGAGATGTTAGAAGATTGTGGCTTGACAAATATATTTGTTACTATAACCAGATCTTGGACAATGCTTTCCAACAGATATACAATGTTCCATTGAGTTTGAAATGGATGGACCTTGCAAGGCAATGACTCTAACAGCCTCAAAGGATGGAGGTGTTCTAATTAAGAAGTGCTATGCTTCTTTTTGATGACGGGTACCTTAACTGAACCTAAAAGATTTTGAGATGAAACATCAAGGGGAACTACAGCTTATAAAAGTCTTCCAGGCTGAAGTATTTGATCAATTTCTTTATGGAACAAACTTTGAGGAATGCAATTCAGCAGTAGCCTTTGTGGAAGACTGGTGGCCTGACCTTCAGATAACCAAGGAGTTGATGTTTTGATGGTGAATTGTTGGATTTTATATCTGAATAAAATATCATGAGCAAATCACTGTTGGACTACAGTGAGTAGAAGTCATGTCCTGTTACTACTGCAAAAAGCTTGCTAAATACTTGGCGATGACATGAAATGTTGCAGAAGTATCATTTTAATATATTAAAGGATGGTTATCTGTGGTATATATATGGAAATGTTAAGACGACTAATTGCAACAGTATACATATGACATAAATTAGAAAGCACCAAATAGTATGACACTAATGTTTGATTTCAACCGATATGAAACGCATGGATATAGTGTGAAATCCTGAAAGAGATAACAGTGAGTGATATTAAATGGAATTTTTGGAGAGTTGATTTAACAGGAAGCACTGGAGATCATGCAGACACAAGGCTGACTTGGAGTTCAAACAGAAAAAATATACAGAGTAATGATCAAAGTCAGACACAATAAATAACAAACATATAAAGCCCAATATGAAAAGCTTTGAAAAATGAGAGAAGCCTGCAATTATGTCATGCCAGCGATGAGGGTTCTGGACAGGCACACAAACTAGAGACCCAGGCTTCTATGCAATTTTCTGGGAGGTACCAAGATGCTCAGCATACATTTGACGGAAGAGATGAGAAAAGTCTTGAATCTTCAGTCACTTTTAGTGAGATGAGAAAGCTAGATTGCTTAAAGAGGATGCTTTCTGACACTTAGTGCCTAAGTGCCCTTTTAACAAGCAACTACACCTATTGCTACTACTCTGGCAAGCTGGATGGCAAATACTGTTCCTGCACCTCATCCGATTCTGATCACCTTTTGAAAGGGCAATCTGGAGACAAACTTCTATTATGATGATGTAGACAGCACTTGCCGAGGAGCCTACTGTATCAATCGTGTCATGTGGAATTCAAATGGGTTTTTGCTTGGAGTTTCTTATTCAAAGCACATCATTCACATATATACCTTCCATGGTGAAGAATTCCCTTTTAATGGAGACATGAATCAGCACAGTCAGGAATGGATGTCGTGTTTCATTCACAAAAAGGAAAAAAAGACATCAATTGAGGGTCAAACACGAGACGATGGCAAGAAGCATCACTGCTCAGAAGAAGGAATTGATATATATGAATATGATGATAATCACGAGTGCCATGAGGGAAACAAATATATCTACGATGGCATAAGATTTGATAAATATCTAGAAAGATAATAACTAGGTCTGGGCATGCGATGTCAAAAATGATTTTTGAATAGTGTTGTGTGGCCACGATGAATAAACAGAGGAGTTCCCTAAGAAATGAAGACTTTGATGACAATATACCTTGTAGCTCAATCATCGTAGAAGGATCAAAACATGTGTATGGGGAGAATGAAGTTTACGACAACCATATATATTAGATTATTGTCATAGTACTCATTGATAATATAATGTTTATCGGAGATATTAAGGAAGTAATTAAGTTGAGGTTAAAAGTGAATGAATGGAAAGTATGAACATTAAATTAATAAGGTGCAATTTGCCTTTAAAGAGGCATGATACAAAATATACAAAATATGACTTTCCATTTCAAAAGTCATAACTTTAAAATGAAAGGAATAAATTATAAAAGGATGTTGCTTTTCATTTAAAAGGCACAACTTTTATAGTTTAAGAACATATATTAGAAATCAAAATCATTTTAGAAAAAAAACATATTCGAACATCCATATTCTAAAGAAGTATTTTATATCTACTTGTAAGAAAAGAAATATTCGAACATCCATATTCTAAAGAAATATTTTATATCTACTTGTAAGGAGGAATAAGGAGCAATAATATGACTTTGTAATATGAATTCAATTATTTCATTTTAATAATAAAATAAAAGGTCCTTTGTTTATTATTAAATGGCATGGAGATTTAAACTGCAGATAATTTGTCCTTTGTAATTATTTTTTGAATTCTGTGTACAATTTAAATGTCAGATAAGTGGACATGGTCATTTAGCATTTTAAACTTGATCATCATAGATATTGTGAAATATCAAATTGTTTCCATATCTGTGTCTAGTTTGTCTCCCTACTAGAGGAGTTAAAGTTGAATTTGGACTACTTTAAGATTGCATATACATTTGATTTGTCGCATCTTGATTATTTAATTGTTGACAGTATAATTGTGTAGAACATTATAAAGTTGTATGTGAAAATCTTCACTGAAGTTGACTCTATTGCCCGAATGAGCAAAGGCACTGGTCTTTTTATTATTGAAGTCAGAAAATCTATATCTTTCTTACAAGCATCAAATCCATTATTGACAAACATTATACAAAACATCCAACCATTTCAAATACTCAACATATAGTTTTATTTCAATTGAGTTCAAGGACTTTGCTGGCTGAAGAAGTCCCAAGCTTAAATTCGCTTTAGAAAAGCTTTGAACCAAGTGATCGGGTTCGAGGAGAAGGTCTACCTGCCTAGGTGTAGCAGAGCCTGAAATGTAAGGGAATCAAGGTGATTCTTGTTCGTTGGCTAGAATTGATTGTGGAATTCTATTGGAGAATTGGCAAGCTCTTCGATTTCCAATCTGCGGTTTTTGGAACCAACAGAACCATCTTACCATTTCACACGATCATAGCTAATGTTACATGTCAAATGACGTCGCATGAAATCTCAACGACTATATGAACATTTTAAATCAAGCCAAATGTTGGGGTCTAATAAAGGTATAAGTGAGAAATCATCTTCAAGACTAAGATCCTTAATTATAAATAATAAATTCAAGTCTAAACCTTGCAAGCAAGTTAAAATCTTAAACTTTGATTTGTGTTGGTAGGTTCAAGTCGGGAGTTAATCTGGAAACACCAAGGTGAGTCAAGCTTAATCGAAGAGAGACACCGAGGAGTGGCGCCAAGATCACTTTTGACTCTAAAATATAAGATCAGAGGTAGTAGCTTGGGCGCCTTGGATATGGTAAGTAAGACAAAGGATGGCAAATGAATCCAACTCAAGGATGACAAAGATGATAGTGAAAAATGGAATAGTTGATGCAGCTGCCTTCCCTCCTACAATGCATTGTGCCGAACAGGTCCTGTAGTGTTCGAACTTCGGAGAACTCTAATGCTCAAACGAAAACAATTGATTGCGATAAAGAAAGGATGCTTGTTACTTTTAATAAAGGCTATACCTGATGGCATTCAATATACCATCTTATGAAGGGGAAGTTTGTTACAGATCCCATTGTATGTATATTTTAATTCATCGCTGTAAGTTTACTTTGCACTTATTTATTTCAAGTTACTCTCTCAATGAATACGTATATGATATTAAGAGACATGTCTCTTGTTAATATCTTAACTCACATTAGTTATTGCTTTGACATACATCACAAATGATATTTTGTCAATTTATTATTATGATTATAATATATGATAATAACATATATATATATATGTATGTATGTATGTATGTATGTATAAATAATATGTATGTATGTATAATATGTCCATATATATATATATATATATATTGAATTAATAATTTATTATGAATAATAATAATGCTCCATGATAATAATAGTGAAGGATATAAACTATTGACACAAAAGCCTGCACCCTTGCTTGAGGTATGACCCTCAAGCGACCTTGTGTAACATGGAAACAACCGCCAAGTGTGAGACTTCTTTGAGGCTGAATCTCTGGAGAAGGCCGACTTCCTCACTATTAGCATGTACCTAAACTAAAATTGGGGAGGAAAAGGGAGAAGGCCAACTAAAAGAAATGCAGAAAGGGAAAGGGGAGTGATGCACCAAGATAGAACGATTGGTTAAAACTCTGCCTATAGATGCACTACACATCAATGAAATACCCAACTACACAAATCTTAACTCCTTTCTACCTTCAAAGAACTTCCATGCAGGTCTTAACTGATAAAATGCTAAAAGGAAGAATTTCTTCACAACACAACACTTACCAGCAAATTAACACAACAAAACAAATCTCAAAAAATAGGAAGGAAACATTCAAAGTGAGGCAAGAACATGCACATACTATTGAATGAAATAAAAGGTAAAAACATCGAAGTTTCATGGAAGGCAAGGAATTACATAGCATAATGCTACTGCAAAAATGCAGAGAGAGAAGAACCCGAAAAACATATTTGCAACTGCCTTTTAAAGAGTTCAGGCCTGATTCAGATCTAAACTATGGAGTTCAAACCCCAATCAAAGTGGAGTTGAGTTGCAGAGAACAATAATTGAAGAATCAAAACTAAATCTGATCATGAAATACAATCTGCCCATGAAGTGACAGGAAGAAACCCAAATCAATGTACCCATCCGTAAAAGAGATCAAATCCAAAAGATTTGATCATTACATGTAATAAAGAGGCATGGAGATGCATTGGCGCCGTGTAACAAGGTCCAAAATGTCAATTTGCATTGAAGAAACGGTCCTTGCAACGTGTCATGGCTGCAACCGCGAAAATGCAAAGTTGACCTGTGTGGAATAAATCTGATCTGCCCCAAAAGATGCGAGCTGTTGATGTAGATCTTCATTTTGAAATAGATGGCCCATATGCTACAAGAAATGTCCCAACAAAAGATTATAACACAACTATAGATCAAGATCAGCTTCATTCTCCAATGGACGTAGAGATGCATTCATAAATATCCAAAGATGCGTCCAAATCTAATAGCCATTGCATCTTCACAAGAGCAAAAGGAAACTATGCGAAAATACGTGTTTTTGATTGGCACATTCTCAAAGGCACGATGGAAGAGGCAGCAACGATTTTGCGGAAGCAAAAAGGTAAGCCTTCCGAAATAGTGAATTTCGCTGTTTCGGGAAGAGCAGCAAAGTCATTCTCCAAAATGGTGAAAACGGTTAACACAAAATGTTAACCCCTACAGAAAATGCGTGTTAACCTGTAGCTCAATCAAAGAAGAAAATGAGCCAACTCGGCAATAGAAGAAACCAAGCTAACTCAGTAAAAGAAGGAATGAGCCCGAACACAGTTGCTCGAGCGAAGAGTAAACTGAGCTAACTCGGTTAATGAAGAACCCGAGCCAATTCGGTAAAAGAAGGAACTAGACTAACACGGAATATTAGCCACCAACTTAAGTGTGTTAACCCACCACAAAGAATCTAGCCCATTGAAGATTTCTCTGATTGATTATCAGTGATGGGCTGAATGGGGGGCAAAAATGGCCAACATTCTTGGTGACTTAGAGGGGATGCTTGCTTGCTAAGCATAGATTAGTTGCCTTAAGCAATCCATTGGGCATGGAGTCACTCACAAGAAATGACACGTTATCCCACCTATAATTTCACAAAATCTGCAACAATAAAAAAAACAAAAGGCTCCGGAGAGCTGTGGAAAGCTCCAGAAAAGGGAGCAAATGTGCTCATTAATTGGTTTGTTGAAGTAGCTTCCCTTCTTTACAAGCTGATTGTTTCTCTCATGCATGTGGGAAGCTGAAAATAGTAGCAAGCACAATGAACCTGCTACTGCATGGAATACCTCCTTCCCAATGCTAAAAAAAATAAATGAAGCTCCCCAACACTGGGACGTTATCTTCTTGAACAAGACATGCTTGCTCTTCCTTGTGATCTTCATCATCATGCTCAAGTGTGAGCATGACCGGGGGCAACTTGCTGATTTGTTGCAGAGGTAGATGCCTTATGGGGCATCCTCTTGATAGTTTCAGGTCTAAGCAATCACCCTTGACTTCGTCATTGTGCTCTGCAATGATGGTATCCTGCTGGTTTGGAAGTGGCTCCATCTCTTGTGAAGAAATAATCTCCACATCTTCATCATGCTGCTCATGAACCACCTTCTCGGGAGCTACTGGTATGGTGTGAATCTCCACTTGTTGCTGCTGCAACTCATGATCGTTTGATGAGGGGGTAGATCGCTTAATGTCCATGGATGAGCAAAACATCTCCAACTCATCCCAAAAGCTGGCTTCATCAGACTCCTCTTGCTCCGCTGTAGTAAAATGCATAGCCTAAGGGACAACCTCATGCATATCAACATGTTCCTCCTCAAGGACAGAGCTATCCTTGAGGCTCTCTTGTCCATCCTTCACATCATGGAGGACTATCTACTACAACAAATGGTTCTCTTCTTGCTTAGCTTGCAGCAGATCCTCATTTTCTTCTAAAGCCTCAAAAGTCATGACTTGTTCCTCAAGACAAGGAACAAGCTTTTCTTCCTTTTCTTCCTTAACAAAGGAGGGAAGCTCTTCAAATGAGAGGATTGGATCCTCTTCCTTTTCCTCAGCCACTGTCTCCTTGTCGTCCTTAGCAGGTTGCAACTACTCCCATGGTAGCTTGGTTGGCTTTGTTTCACCTCTCAAGAAGTTTTCACAAGATCATGTTTACTCACATGGCATCCACCATGAACTATATCGGAGGGTGGATCCACCATGAATATTCCCAGAGTAGAATAAGGGTTTTCACCTGAAACTTCTCTCTCACAGAGAAGGATGTGTTAAGGTTCATCTCAAGAAACCACTGATGTTGAGTCCCCCCTCTTAGTAAGGGCTGTGATCCATAACTCCAAGCTTGGCTTCATTAATGTACAAACTTTACTTTGGCTAAAGGCTTAAGAGAAAATATCAGTTGTCAGATCTTTAGTGATAATGTACTTTGAATGAATAGCATTCCCAGTATTCATCTACAATTTAGGCATTCACATAAAGGCCTTTCAGTCTACATATGGAACTTCATCTCTTGAATTACAATCCTCTGACTACTATAGCTTCTGGATGACTAGATAATCCATCTCGACTTGGTCTACTCCCTCTGAATCAATATAACCAAGATCACCAAAAGTCAATTGAAGTATATCCTCTATCTTCTCCCTTTGTCACGAAAGCATACCTTGATTCATAGTAACATGAGTGAATATACTAAATTGTGGACTTATCCTTAGGCTTGGCAATTCTAGGTATTCAAGATAATTTGGTTCCCTTATAAAGCTTCATGAATCAACTTCCTGACTTCTTTGTCCAAGGTTTCCTCTAGTGAAATGTGGGGCTCCCTCTTGTTATAGAAGGATACTCATAATCCCAATCATAGAAGATATCTTGCTCCAATAGCCTCACCTTATCTAGCAGGATCAACACATGACCGATGAATCCTAGGTCCAAAACCACTTTGGAGATACTGTCATAAGATTGAGTCTTGCACACTATTTTGGTAGCATACCTAATGTACCATTCTTCTTTTACTTCAAGACCATCATTGGAGACAAAGGAAAAGATCAAGGCAAATAGCTCTTATTGTTTGTAGCTATACATATAAGAGAGAGACTACAATTAAATCTAATACTCAAAGATAATGAATACTTATATAATTTAGGAGTAAATGCACATCAACATCCTTGATACAAGTTTTTCCAATGAAGGTCCCTATGCCTCAAATTAGAAAACGCCTCCATATAAGCATTTGTCGAACAATTTGAGTTCATTGTTTGTGGTCCCCTTTGTCATTACAAAGGTTCCCGAAAAACCTTTATTTGTGAAGTAAACACACTCTCAAGTTGTTTGAGGGATATCTCCTTTTTTGAATGTCTTATTTTATTTTTTTCCTTTGCACAAAATGGTAATGAAACATTGGTTATAATCCCCCACACACCCCCCCCACCCCCACAATGTAAAATTCCCTCTTATTCAAAAAGTATATTGAAAAGGAAGTGAAGACTGAAATATTGAATTCATCCTTATTTCTTTTTTTTAAATCGTTCGTAATGTGTAAAGAGCTAAGATATAGATCTCTTCATTATTGAGACCAAGTAGTTCACATAGAATTTTTCAATATCTTGGCAATGAATTTATCTGCATTCATCTTCTTCTCTCCCATCAAAAAAATGTCACTTAAGTCTCCTTGATGAATTCTCAACCCACTTCTTACAACAAAGAGTCTGGTTGCTCATCCATCAATTACAGATTCATTCTGGTATGTGCAGAATTCTCTGAGAAAAGTTGTGGTAGCTATTTATTTTTACAAACCTTCATCCTTCTTGGGTTCCTTGTTCAACTTTTGAGACCCTAAGTTGAAGTGACATCATAATACAAGGATCACATATACCTCATACCACAGGTAGATCATTGGCATCGATTAAGAACTGACGACATCATCAATTGTATTCAGTTAAACATTACATTGGTGATCATACATAGACCTGACATTGGTGCGACACTCCAACGTATCCATTCACAACACCTATGAGTTCATAGATTGCTAGTATAGTGGTATGATAGCAACACCTGTGAAGTTATCTATTCAAATGTTTTTGTTATGTATATTTGCGGGGAATGTATTCTTTGTGCACATGTTCATATTTCCTAGATATCACTTATTGCTCATACATTATGGAATCTTGCAATAGATTGATGTCGCCATTGATGGAGTGTGCTTCAAATTTTGTTGTTCGTCACCTTGTATTATCACTGAGACTGAACATATGTGTGATCTTAACTTGGCACTTCAATCCACTTTTCTGCAGACTATCAATTGTTGCAGCAACTAGGCTTATTAATAAATAATCACAGAATCTGTAGTTTGCGATGTTATCCACAAAGATTCAATAAACAACTTGAATACATTCTCAGCTATTAGTGCTTATCAATGGAAAGCTATGAATTATCCATGTAATAGTCAATAGACTGCTGATTGGATTTTTGTTTGTTTGTTTGCTGACAATATCCAAGTCTCCTTGTTGTTTGACGCTATCTTCCTATGCTTTGGAGTATGTAATGTTCCTATCATAAAATAAATAAGATATTAAACATTGTGTTCATGGGGCTGATTGATTTAGTGTATCTCGGACCCATTTCTATTGTATTTATTTCTGTAGGTGTTTGTCGTGTCATGTGTCAACACTTAGTTTCTCGCTCGATGGGGTGTATATATGTTCGATAGATTGAGTTTTTAGGTATGCGATTGGTATTATTTTATTATACTGTGAATTCTTGTGGGAGTTTAGTGTTGTTAGTCATTTCAGAAGTGGAAGATCTTCCCTACTTGGCTATTTCAATTTCAGTGGGATTCAACACTCACCCTATTCCATTCGTTGTATAACTTAGCTTCAGATCTAACACATTTGGAGTGCCATCTTCGTCTGCAAATATATATTTGCAGACTGAATGGCAAATACCTATGTTGGCATTTTTCTGTGTGTTTGGTGAATACCTTGTTTACATTATTATCTCAGTTTACACTTGATTCGATGTCACAGAACGTTGCTCAATCTTCGTAATGACAAGGGAAGTGTTGACCTTGGTTATTGTATCTGCAATTATTGCTTCTTTTGTATATAGTCAACCAGTTGCGCGTCATTGACCAAAGGCAGATCTGCATCATTTTTCAAGGCAATTCTATCCTTAGGCCAAACCGTTGCCATTAAGGAGCTCTTTCCAACAATAGACGAAGCAGTCGCATACGAAAAAAAGCTTCCTCATAGGATTTGAAATACCTGTGGGGATTCGATATCAGAACATAATGAAACTTTTTGACTATTGTTCACAGAGTTCGTTAAGGCTTCTACATATGCTCACATGGAAAAAGTATGCTTGGGATACACTTTACATAGTGAAAAGGCAAAGGACTAATTCCAGTGGGCAACAGGCTGCAAGATCGTGCGAGGAATAGTGCATGACTTGGCATATCTTCATCATGATTGTGATCCAAAGTTGTGCATCAATACATTACTTGCAATAATGTCCTGCTAGATTTCTCAATGGAATCTTGTGTTTTTGGCTTCAACACAACCAAAATTCTCAACATCGATTCCTCCAAAAACAAGTCTGTGCATCCCATGTGATCATATGCAAGGATATGGCGTTCTCAAAATATGATGGTGTAACACTTCGAACCTGTATTCTTATCTCCATTGTCATCTTTCCTTTTTATATTATTCTTTATTTTACATTTGCAAATTGGCTCTAATACCATGTTGAGTAACATAGATCGTTTCTGTAGATGTAATAATATGACCATTGTAATTGATATGTTCCAAATGCAGATTTGGATCTCACCTATATATGAGATGAGGAGACATGTCTCTTGAAAGAGACATGTTTCCAATGTTTAATCATCATTCAGTTTATCCATATATTTCATAATAATTAGTAGTATAATATAAATGTATACATATGTATGTATGTATATACATATGGATATATATATATATATATATATATATATATATATATATATATATATATATATATATATATTAATATATGTATATGTATAATATATGTGTATTATATATAATATAATATATATTATTATTACATGAATACACATATATAGAAAATGACGATTTACCATAACAATAATGTATCTCAGATCGAATTTATCCGACTGAAGCTACAACTTTAACAAAAACGCACTTTAAAGATGCATATACATGTTTTAAAAACGTGTCTTGAGCATTTTTTACCCAAGCACACCTTTTGGGTGCATTGACATGTTTTAAAAATATGCATTTTGGTCCAAAACGGGTTTTCAAGATGCATATGCATGTTTTTTAAGCAAAACACACCTTTATTACATATTTTTGCAATATACATATCTCACCTTTTAGGTTTCATTGCATATTTTAGCAATATGAATTTGCATCTTTTTTACGCACTTACATGCATTTTCATTCAAAATCTCACCTTTTAGGTGCAATGACATTTTTTTGAGGAAAATGTGCTTGTAGACATGTTGTGCACAACATAAGTGATGAATTAAGCACATGCCAATTTAATTTTTAATGAAATATTACTCAAATGGGTCATAAATAATATTTACACTATTATAGTTAATATATAATGTGCAAATATCATTTTAGTAATATTTATTAGAGCATTTGATTCAAAACTCAAAAATCAAATCAAACTATTTAGTTAATATAGCCAATTAAGTGAAAAATCAAAAAGTAACTCAACTTAAAAATATAACATAAAGTGCACCATAGTTACATTAAGTGAAAAATTAAAATGATAAAGTAACTTTAAAACATAACATAAAGTGAATTTATGTTATATAATGTCAACTTAAAAATATAACATGATATTTATAATTTGTGCAGTTTCATAAAAAAGTCCACTTTTTGGGCACTAAAATGGTCATAACTTTTGACTGCAAACTCTGATTAAGCCCTAAGATATATTGAATCAAAGGAAAAATCAAAAGCAATGATTTGAAAAAAACCAAAAGGAGCAGAAGTCAAAAACGAGAAAAAAGACGTTGAAGGCCTCAAAAATCAAGCATACGCTCGACAAACAGAAAAACGAAAAAGACTTGACGAAAGCCTTCAGTAAAATGATTCATTATATCAATTGGTACTGATTGGTTGATCAATACTAACCAATTAAATAACAAACTAAACTTAGAGAAAAATCAAAACTAAGTTGAAAAAGATTTGTATTGTTACCTACATTTTATGGTGACGAAATGTAGGACAACAGAATCTATCTGGACAAATCTAGAATAGTGGTAGTTTTATATTTTCCTGTTAAAATCTGTTGCAATTATCCATTCATAACTATTTTAGTGCCCTTGAGAAATTTCACATAGATTTGTGATTTTCATATCTTTGACGATATCATTATTATCACTATTTTCTTGGCATTATAGTACTTTGTGATCCTATGAATCCTATTGGCCATACACATGAGATACATATTTGCGATTAGGTGCTGATTACATAACTATACTGGAAGTAGGCATCATCAATACAATCTTAGTGAGATATTTTTAGTACAGAATCAATATTCCATCCTGCCTCATCTCATGTAGCGATGACTTCATATTGCATCACCGCATCTTCTACGATCTTCTTGGATACACAACATTCATCGTACACTCATAGGCTTTTAGTTCACATACATCGCAATGATGATTTCATCATCAAATCCACATTGATTTGTTTGGGTGCATGTAACAATCAAACATTCACTGAAATCAATCATCCTTGATAGAAACTCCAACATGGCATCTAATATGTGCATTGTCACCCGTGAGTACATAGAGATTGCAAACACTACTGAATTTTCCATAGGGCAGAATCAACATAGTTGTTACACCCAAGGATACAATATTGAGCATGTCTCACCATATCATAATTGACAATGATTTACTACAATGGACTCATAGACTGTGAGGATTTTTTGATTCCCTAATAAAATATATACATTATCTAGGGGGTCGCAGTTGTTTTCCAATGGTTCAGTGCAACATACGATTTTTCTAGCCTTGGAAAGAAGAACTATAATCTGAAGTAATACAGTTAGAAATGCAATACTTATAATGATATTACTGAAGTGAACATCTTAAATCCATTTCATGTGAAATTAATTGAAATAACGATCAACTAATTAACTGATTTCTATAACAATTCATGAGAAACTAAATCATATTATCTAACTAACAGATTTCTTTAATATTACAAAAGAACTAGACATTTAATAATTATGAGAAAATAAAATGCATAGAAAAGGTTTGAGGAACATACATAATCAGACTGAGGTGTCTTATAATGTTGTGCAAGCCTCGGTTTTCGAGTAAGAGGAGAAGCATTAGCTTAGGCTTAACCTCCCAACCACGGACCTTATCAATCCCCACACAATCTTTTAACAAGAAAGGCCCTCCCTACCTCGGGGTTAGGCTTGGGGGACTATCCGTCCAGCCATCCGAGCAATACCTGTGTTTAGAATGTCCGCTCAGTAATAGGCGGGCATGCCTGATTAACTGGTGCCACCGACATCATGTGATCTATAGAAGGAAAGCATGCCTTTAACGACTTTGGGTAAGGATTTAGATGGGTTTATGATACTTGATCACCACCACTCAACTTTTGCAGGAATCTCCTCTACCCAATCACAACAGGGTGTATGAATTGGACAAACTTGAGGTTACTTTGAAGTTCTTAGAGTTTAATTATATAATTTATCATGTATGATAGTTTTGATTTTTGTTTTTCCTTTTGTAGGAATCTCCTCTACCTCTTCACCCTCTTTCATTGGCCATTCCAGCTAGGGTGAGTCCTTGGTGATCGATCATTCTCCTATGCATGGAATTCTTCCATTAGCAGTACATCGCTGGCCCTTAGCTGATGCAAAACGATAAATCAATTCTGGCATTAAGCTATTCTTGTGATTCAGAATTCGCAAAAGATATTTCATAGACATGTAATAAGAAGTAAATAACTGTTCATTATGAGAGAGACATTGTGCATTTCGACTCATATCTGATAAAAAAAGGTTGGCAGACATGAGCCAAGTGCCTATACTTCACTTGTAACATTGATACATATTTGATAGAGGAACAATGGCATGTTTAAATCTATCGTGATAAATATTGGCATTGATTTCTGATAAGAAGAAAGAAGGTAAATGATATCAATATAACCTAATTGATGATTAGTGAGACTCGGGAAGTCTTGATCGAGTGGCTCAAGCTGTTTGAACTATAGATAAGATAAGATAAGATAATGATATTAATGTCCAACAAAAGACCACCAAAAGGTCTATGGGATTGGAGTGTTACAACAATGGGGCTGGCAATAGTAGGAGCACCCAACGGTTTCCGAAAACAAAAGCATACAACAACAAAACAAGAAGAAGAAAAGAAACAAAGAGAGAGGCTCTGCTTTGTCACAGAAGGATATGCCTACCGATGGATAGAAGCTCTGCTCTGTCTCTGAGAACTCGTAGAGAAGTGTTACGGGATCTAACAGATTTGGCAGATCTGGAATGGTCGGAGGAGTTGGTAGAGCTAGACAGCCTTTTCACACCACACAAAGGAGATAATGGTGTGAAAAAGGTAGTAATGAGCTGAGTAGAAGTATGCCAGTAGTGACTGTAGACTGCTATCCTGGAGCATAGTGGCTTCCTGAAGATAACGTGCAAGATATTGCTGATCATAGTAACTGAAAAAATCAAAAAGAGAGAAACACTCCCTGAACAGATAGAAAAATCTCCCTCCGATCTCATAGTAGATAGGGCAACGGAAAAGAAAGTGAATCTCAGTCTCAGTCTCATCCAAAGTACACAGCTTACAGATCCGCTCTCCGTTGTCAATATGGTGGTCGGTTTGAGCCTGAAGATGGTGAGAACCAACTCTAAAGTACCCCAGGGAGATATGTAGGGTGTGAGACCATTGCTGAGAAAGGTAGCTAGGATGAACAATAATCCCATTAGAGATTTGAAATGCTACAAATGCTAGAAATCTGATATGGAGAAACCCATGAGATAAATGAAGCTCGATCTTTTAATGAAACAAAGAGAGCCAAGAGGAAAAGAAAAAGCTGAGTGTCGTCCTCGGCAATGTGAGAAGTTTTATATATTGAGCCGCAGCCCAAGGTGGCAGTTTTAAAACAAGATCATCGGTTTCATGAGTTCACCGATTTAAAAAGAAAGGGGCGCCCAAATGTACTCGACATCTCTCATAGAGATTTATAAGTTTGAAGAATATTAAAGAGCTCCTTTGAAAAGTTTATTAAAACAAATATATATATATATATATATATATATATATATAATGGAGCCTAAATTCTAGTCTCCATTTTTTGATAGTGAATGAACATAATAAGTTGGTACTTTTGATGCCTCGAGAGAGTGGACAGGTTCAATGTATAGAATTTCAAGTACTATGTGTTTCTTTTACTTGGTGATCCTTTATACGTAGATTATAAACAAAACCTATGAGAATCATTTGATCATTTGGCGGACAGCCGAAGGCCTTGAGTGGTTACAAAAGGAGTACAAAATATAAATATCCTTGCAGATACAATATATGTATATGTATGTATGTGTAGGTTTGCAGAATAAGATATCAGCAGGGACAATATTCACATTTCTAACTGTGTCAAGCTCAGACATACACATTCAATAATAAGAAACTTGCTACCAACAGATATACTTAACATCAAACTGTCCATTATGCATTTACTTGTTAAAACAAGTCTCACCTGTAGCATTTCATTCCCAGCCAAATTTCTGAAAAACACAATCAGAAAGATAAACAAATATTCCACAGAAGCATCAATGAATAGCCTGTTCCTGGGTATTTATGAGTGCCATAACAACTTGGTGTATACTTGAGTGCTGATAACTATGGACATGGACTATTTTGAGAGTAGTAACCAAAATATTCTGGAGTTGACTACAAGACCACATTCTGCAACTTCCTGAGTTTTATTAATATCACAGGCAAAATAAACATGAGCAGTGAAAAGGAATAGACACAGTGATTAATATATGCAACGTTGAAGAGTTATAATAGATACATCATAATCTGGTTATTACAACAACAACAGTAGTCTAACAATTAATGGGAAGATGTTGAAGTCGTTATATATGAAGGCCCAATTATTTGCCTGTATTAATGCGATACTGTCATCGAAAGAACAATCAAATATTCATTGAACTCACACCCAACACCCATACCAAACACAGTTCGGAAATACATATGAATAACGATGCAAAGCTTTGAATTCGGGTATCAAATAATCCAGACAGAATGGGCTTGTGGAGGTATGGAGCGCACGATGATGATGTCTTCACACCTTATCGATTGCAATTTGAAGCAATAGGTGCGGGGAAATACACTAAAAACGATCTTTGGTCGTCGGTTGTATATTGCCGTCACTGAGAGGAAAGACAGAAGCTTCAAACAGTGGCATCTCCAGCATACACATATCAATCAGAATACATAACCCAGATGGAGACACCATGTACCCACGCCAAACTTGTCAACGCCACCGAACATACACAAAGTGAATAAAGATATTGGAAGGAGCTTTGAAAACGAGTTTTCCAGGTTGCCATCGATCAGTCATGACCAATATGGTGATAAATAACGTTCACGTTAGGTTAGGAATTAACAGAGAATACAGACTTACAGAAATAAAATATTTGGTATTGGCGAGATACTTAGGATTTCGAAAGAATTTAGGAGTTAATTGATGGCAATTTAAAACATAAGCCAAAGTATAATGTTTAGGAAAGGGATGCAATTATTGATTATTTTAAGAGACATAATTACTAGTAAAGGAGATGTGTTTTACTTTTGAAGAGAGATGACATTTAATTTAAAGGGTCACATTTCTTTAGTTTTCAAGATATAAATAGACCATCATTTACAAAAGAGGGACACGACATAATCGAACATTCATATTCTCAAAGAGAGTTTTATATTTATATTGTAAGGAGGAATAAGGAGCTTTCATATGATTTTGTAATATAAATTCAAATTTTTTTTTTTATAATAAAATAAAATGTCTTTTGTTTATTTTTAAAATGGCATGGAGATTTAAACTGAGATGAATTGTCCTTTGTAATTTTTTTTGGAATTATGTACACAATTTAAATGTTAGATAAGTGGACATGGTCATTTGGCATCTTAAATGTGATCATCATAGATATAGTGAGATATTTAATTGTTTCTGTATCTGTGTCCAGTTTGTCTCCCTACCAGAGGAGTTAAAGTTCAATCTGGATTGATTTAAGATTGCATATATATTTGATCTGTCGCATCTTGATTATTTAATTGTTGACAGTATAGGTGCATGGAACATTATAAGGTTGTATGTGAAAATTCACTGAAGTTGAGTTAGAAAATCTATATATTCCTTCCTACAAGCATCAAATTCATTATTAACAAACCTTATACAAAACATTCAATTATTTCAAGTACTCAGCATGCAGTTTCATTTTCATTGAGTTCAAGGGCCTTGCTAGTTGGAGAACTCCAAAGCTTAAATTCACTTTAGAAAAACTCTGAACCAAGTGATCAGGTTTGAGAAGGTCTACCCACCTAGGTGTAGCGGAGCCTGAAATGCAGGGGAATCGAGAAGTATTCGCATTCATTGGCCAAAACTAATTGCAGAATCCTATTGGAGAAGTGGCATGCTCTTGGATTTCAAATCTGCGTTTTTGGCCACCTCTTTTGAGGAATATATTGATTTCTAATCTTCCGGGTTCTTACTTCCAGCAAAATTTCCACAATAATAAGTTCTCCCATTTTAAATCAATACTAGAATGTAACACATGTAATTGTAACAATGGCTAACTACCATCATCCAATAAATATAACAAACAACTACTAACTACCATCATCAAATATATATGACAAACAATGGCTCACTACCATCATCATTAAGCAATCATACATAATAACTGTAAACAATCAAGTTCACATGAAATAAACAGTTGACTATAATTTCCCTTCTCACATGATCAAGGAAATGATTGATTTTAACTAATCATCTCAACGGCTATATAAATAATTTAATTAGGTCAAAATTTTGGGATGTAACATTCAGTCAATGCATACTTTGAATGGTTAATATGGAGGGACTTTCAACTATGTACTCGTGCAAATGGTTCATAGATTCCATTGATGTATGTGTGGATACAAAACTCTTATATCAAGAACCAAGGAATACACAGAGGTCCAAAGTTGATGCTCAGACTGCGTTGTTTAGACAAGGCATCATCTCAGTGATGATTAGAAAGAGAGAACATTTAGTATCATGCTTGTTAATGTTAAGGCAATAAATAAGACAACTGTGAACAACTCTCTGTAATAGCTTTTAGGAAAATTAACAATATAAATTACTATTAAAACCATATGGCCCCGGAGCCAAACTTTCTTTGATACCATGTTAAGGATCTCATTTTATGTATATTTTAATTCACTATTGTAAAGAGACACGTCGATTGTTAACATCTCAACTCACATTAGTTATTGCTTTAAAATGTCACAAATGATATTTTCTCAATATATATATATATATATATCTGTAGATGTATCTAATTAGTAATTTATTATCAATAATAATAATGTTCCATGATAAAAATAGTGAAGGATAGATATCAAATGTTTAAGGCTGATAGGCCATTCAACATTTGATTTCATCGATTGGAATCATTCGATTGAAGCTGCAACCATTGACAAAGTCTACATTACCTAGGAACAAGCCAAGAAACATTATTATGATCAAGTGGGTGCATATGTGAAGAAAATGAATGAGGGGTGGATGGTTGAGCCATGGAGTCACTACTCCAAGATCTTGAAGCTTGGTAAATAAACTTTATCAGATTTCAAGCAAGGTATTGGAATTTTTATTGTGATGTTGGATGTGGTGATCAGAGAACCGCGAGGGGGCATGTTCAATCCTTGGATGTACTACTTCATAGACTAGATCTTATCAAGAGAGGTGATGTATCCATGGGCGAAGTTTATCAATGTCAACATTGATAAACAATTATAGACATTAATTTGTACCAAGATTGGAAAGGACACCGAGGCATTCTACATCACATTCATACCTATTTTGCATGATAGCTCAACTGTTCAAATTTTTAGGATTGAGGCCCTTGGGAAGATGTGGATGAAAAAGGGGAGCATTTTCTGGTCGCATGCTATCCATAACTCCACCTCCATAATCTTGAGGACTTGCAAGATTTTCAATGATGCATTCCCCATGAAAATTGTAAGGCATTTGCAAGGAGCTCTAGAGGTAAAGCTTTTAGAGGAAGCAAAAAGTTGATTGAGGAATATTGATCGTAGTACATTCAAAATAATAAGTTCACATACGCATGTGTGGAAGCACAACATGCCCAAAGAAATTGCTAAGGTATCCAACAAATGGGATAGGTATTGTGGAGGTGACAAGAAAACTTCTGCTCTATGACAAAATTCAAAAGGATAAACACAAGCAAGGAATCAAGTTCCCATTTAGGCTTAGAGGCGAGACATGTCCATCCTTAGGAGCAACAGAGTCAACAAATGTAGAACTGGAAAATCATGGGCTAGGATTCTATTAGTCAAGATAATTTTGATCCCAAGAGAAGATCAAGAGGGCATATGGGAATCAATACATCTAAATCACACACTTAGAGGACTATTGGGCCAATGCGATTGATGATTTTGAAGCGAGGAGAACATTTTTAATATTGATAGTAGATGAGATAAGGTAAGATAAGACAAGATAATGATATTAATGTCCAACAAAAGACCAAGAAAAGGTCTATGGGACTGGAAGATTACAAAAATGAGGCTGACAGTAGTAGGAGCACACAAAGGTGTTTGAAAACAAATACAAACAACAAGAAAAGCAAACAAAGAGACAGAGAGAAGGGCGAGAGAGAGACTAGGAGTTCTTTATAGGTGAAAAGAAATCAGTCACGGAATGATATGCTTACCGATGTGTAGAGGCCCTGCTCTGTCTCTGGCCACTCGCAGAGGAGTGTCGTTGGTGCAAATAGCTGGTACAAGATCTAACACATCTAGAATGTCCAGTAGATCTAGTGGAGCTAGAAGGTCTTTTCACACCATGCAAAGGAGATAATGGTGTGAAGAAGGCAGTAATGAGTTGACTAGACGAGTGTTGGTGTGGAAGCAGTGATTGGATCGTGCTATTACGGAGCAGAGTGGCCTCTCAAAGATAAAGTGCAAGACATCGCTGATCATAGTAGCTGAAAAAATCATATAGAGAGAAGCACTTCCGGAACAGACAGAAAAATCTTCCTATGATCTCATAGTATATAGGGCAACAGAAAATGAAGTGAGCGTCAGTCTCCACCTCACCTAAAGTACAAAGCTTACAGAGCCGCTCTCTATTATCAGTATGATGGTCAGTTTGAACCCGAAGACGGTGAGAACCAACTCTGAAAGATCCTAAAGAGATACGTAGGGCATGAGACCACCGCCGGGAAAGGTAGCTAGGATGAACAATAATCCCATTAGAAATCTCCAAAAAGTGCTCCACGTAAAAGGACATTCGCGGGCGTAAACCACTAGAAGGTTTAACCCAGGTAGTGGTAATGTACTGCCTATAAATGTCAAATCTGACATGCTCATTTAACTCCTTTTGAGAGGGGAGAAGATGAGCTGGGGCATCTAGCGATAACTAAAAAGGGGGGAGGCGGTCAATATCAATCCAATCGAACCTAGCAAAGAATAGGCCTGTGCATACTAGCATTGTGCGTGAGAACCAGACTCTAAAGTTGCAGTAGAAATTGACAAACAATAAGCCAAATAGGAGTACTGATCACAATCACCAGCTCGATCTGCAAAACCACGTAGGTGATGAAGGAACCAAATTAGATTAAAAATGGCTGCGAGAGGGAAAGGATGAGCACTGAACTCAGCAAGAATAATACTATGAGGAGTGAACCTATGACATCTAATGATGTGCCTTAAAAACAAAGTCTGAACTCGCTTGATCGAGGCCCAATCAGAACCAAGAAGAGATAGACCCCAAACCACATACCCATAAAGAACAGTCGGCTACACAAGAGAGTCCAAGAGAGATAACTTGGACGAGGTATCCTGGAAGTGATGCCTAAAGCACTGCTTCTCAAGCAAAGCAAGAGAACCCATAACCGTATTAACTTCGGGTTGAATTGCTAGTCTCATATTGAATTGTGGTCCGAAAAACTTAACCCCCAGATGTTTATAGGATGAAGTGATCTCGATCTCTTGAGCCTAAAAAAAGAAGTGAAGATGAGAAGTCTTTAAGAAATTGAAGATCATGACCTGAGTCTTACCCAAGTTAACCACAAGCTGTTGCTGATCACAAAAGGAAGCCAAGCCATCAAGATGCCTCTGTAACCTGTCTAGAGAGGAAGCAAAGAGAACCACATCATCCGCAAAAAGGAGGATGGAGATCAGAACCTGGTGAAGATAACAGCCATCCCCAAGGAGCGAAGACTTCAGGAGGAAGTCCTCAAGCTCATCAATCTATAACTCGAACAAAGTAGGAGAGAGAGGACATCCCTGCTTAACCCCAATAGTGCTATGGATTGGATTTGAGAAGCCCTCAGGAGTTCTGAGTCTACCTATCATAGTCTCGTATAGTCTTATAATAGCGGTATATAGTATCTCAGAAATACCAATCTCCCTAAGCCTCTCAAATAGAGCCATCTTAGGAACAGAATCAAAAGCTTTGCAAAAATCAACAAAGCAATAGTAGACCTTCTCCGATCTATGTCTAGCCTCCTCAATAACATCCCATAAAGTGAAGATGTGATCCATAGTTTGATAGTCTACCCAAAAACCAGCCTACCGTCTAGCCCTACAACCTTTCATGTCAAGCTCACAAGATAGCATAGCATTAAGGGTTGTTGCAAACAGTTTGGCAAACGTGTGCTCAATTATGATGGTTCTGTAGTTCCCTGGATCGGAGACAGGGCCTATCTTATGAATAGGATAAATTAGACGCTTGGACTAGGAATTTGGAAACCCGACGTGAATCACTTTGTTGAAGAGAATAGAGAGATAAGGGCTCAAAACCAAGGCACCAAACTTGAAAAGCTCAGCTTGGAAACCCTCCTCATGAGCAACTCTACTACATGGATCTGATGGCCTCAAGAATGTGGGAAGTGGTGAACAAGCGGTTGATAGGAGGTGAAATGGGGTGGATAGAAGACTGCGCTAGAATGTCATAAAGAGCTGTGGTGTGCAAGGTAAGGAGTGAAAGTCAAGGGTGTAGGGAGGATGAGAATTGCGGGGGGAAAGAGTGCGCTAGAAAAGCTGGGGATTGCGGATCAGCGTGGAGCAAAGGGATTTGCACTTGGAAGCGGTAAAGGAATGCTTCTTACTACGAAGAAAACGAAGATAAGATGAGCGAGGGTGGGCAAAGTCAGGGGAGCGAGCCTCAAAAGAAAAACGCATAGAACGATGGAAAGATTTGCAATTTGTATCAAACCACTAGTTCATAGGACAAGTATTACGGTGTTTGTTGTGAAGGGGCAAAGGAGGACAATGAGGGATGAAAAGGATGGTAGAAGGATGGTATACTTCTGGATAGGCATCGTAAGCAAGTCAAACATGGAGGCGGTCTCACATGAGTCAGAGAAGCACGAAGGGTTGAGGAGTCTCGAAAGATGAGCAGAAAAGAGCTCACAATCACTGTCGATAAAACAAAAGAGAATAGGTGAGCGAGTAGTGAGAAATGGAAGAAGAGGTGATAAGAGAGGGGGTGAAAGCAGAGGGGAGAGGTGAAAATGAATATTAATGAGAGCATGGTTTGCAAGAGGAAGATGCATGATGGTGAAACTGTGAATGCAAGAGATGAAGGAGGGATAGGTGAGGGCATAATCAACGACACTAGCACCACCACAATGAGGCCAGCAAGTGAAGAACTCTGATCTAAGGAAGCAGGAAAGGCCGTTCAAGATTACGAGACCCGAAGACTCACAAAGCCGCAACAGATGTCTATCGTACATGGAAAATGGTCCAAGAGCATCCTTAGAATATTGTTGAAGCCCTAAAGAAGTCAGATCAATCTCAATGGAGTAGATGGAATCCGAATTGCGATCATAAGGCGGAGTCTGGAGTTCTCTGGTTCTCACATTGAAATCCCCAAGAATAATGTCCCCTAGAGCAACAAACTGAGAAATAGTCTTACAAAGGTCAAAAAAAGGGTCTCCATCATCAGTACCATGGATAGCCTAATGGGAGGAAGCTGGTGGAAAATAGCAAGCAGCCAAAAAGAGATCTCTCTCATGGTGATGCTTACAGTCAATATGGACACACATGAATCTGGAAAACGTATTTGAGTGTACAATAGAAGTGCCATTGAAAATATCCTCCTTGATCAAACAAGCCACGTTGCCTGAGCCACGTACCCCACCAGAAGCATGAACCTCCTCTCTACATATAGAGAACCATTGATGACCATTAATTCCCAGAAGAGGACGTACAGAGCTCTCATGAGTCTCCGTAATGACAAGAATATTTGCAGATCCCACAGCATCACATAAAAGACCAGGTAATGACCATAAAGACCCATTACCATTGCAGCGGTTAACAAGAAGGGAGCAAGTGGGGGTCTCCCTCTTGTCCGATTGTTGGTGGGACTGTCATTTGGCCTTGGGGGCCTGCCTCTCTTCCCAACCAGTAGGGGGGAATCTCTAATAACTGCTTTTAGATTCCTGATAATTGCCCATTTACCAACTCGCCTCGCCTCAGCCACTATACCACAAGCATGTTTCAGCTTTGTAACTTGAACCTTCGTGAGATCTCCATCCAAGAAAGTTTTGGAAGGGAGAGTGAATAACTTCCTCTTAGCTCGGAAAGCTCGAAGCTTGTTTGTAGGTGAAAAAAATATGATAAATAAGATGTCACCATGTCCAACCCAACACTTGTCCAACGTGATAAGACCAAGCTGATTGCAGAGGTAAGAGCGCTCAACTGCGAGAGGATCAAGAGTAGGATCGAGTCCACGAACTCGCAGGTTGAGCTCAGGAACCCATCTCACCCTCTCATTCTCGATCTTAACTTGTACCATTTTGTTAATACTAGCAAGAGGTGTAGTATTCGTGCTATTACAAAGGGAGGCCCATGACTTAACTTTCAGTATAGTTTCAGAAACAAGAGAAGAGTGCTTAGCTGCAATAACGGATTGTTGTTCTTTGATGGCATCAAGTCCCTCAAGTTGTGCAATAATGGAGCGGATATTGGTTTGCAGGCCTGCTGTCTCAGTGGTGAAATTATCTAAAAAACTATGGATCAAGGTCGAATTGGAGGTTGTGGTACTCTTGAGTTCAGACATGGTATCAGTTAATGAGATAACCTGTTCCATCAGCTGCAATTGTCCATTTCCAGCTTGGAAATCCTGTCACATAACCGTTGGTAGGTGATTAGTTAGAGGATGATTGCAAAGTAGTTAGAAGTGTCTACAAAACCACCAAAAACCATGAGTTAGAGTCGATTAATTGGGAGAATAAGTGGATCTTAGCCTTGATACCTTGATGATCCCAATTTCTAACACACTTCAGAATGATTGGATGAAAAGTTCATGGAATTAGTAACGAGAAAGGTAAGTCGAACTTTTGATAAAATGAAGGAAGCTGAAAAAATTGAAGAAGAGGAGTCGTTGAGGCAAGCTCTGGCATCAAGTGTGCAACAAGAGGAATCCAACAAGAAGAGAAAGAATACTCCAAGGATTCTACCTAACATAAATTTGAAGAAGGGAATTATAGAATTGCAAAGCCGCATGAAAAGAGAGAAAATAAGAGAACTCCTCCATATAAAGAAAGTACCACTTAAAAATACGGAAAGGCAACGTTACCCAAGGGTAAGGAGATGCATCAGGAAATCTCTTCCACGTCAGAAGATTCTCCAAGTGATAATTTTTGGGGATATTCACCATTGAGTGCTTTTGAAGTAGAAGGAATGTCTCCCCACTTAATGGACAAATGACGAGATAGTTAACATCGAGGATTCCCCCCAAGATAATGAAGGTCATAGTAGAAGTGTTGCCGTTCTCCCAATTTAGGGTCAAACAAGAGAAGAGCCTAATCTAGAATTAGGAGAATGTACCACACCTAAATGGTTATGAGTATAATGCAAGGCAAGCAAAACATTATTAAGGCAAGATCAATTAATAATATTGAAATCTTGTAGAGCAAGAAGAGGAGAGTCATCCTACAGGAAGAGTGGCTAAGGTGATTAGAGATGATTCGGGGACTCAAAGCCAAATCGCTATCCCTAAGGTGAATAAAACAAAGAATGATATCCAAGCTTAGGATTATGAAATAGGTGAGCATGGGTATGGGACCACCACAAAGGATATAGAGTACGAAGTGGCTCAATATGCTCACCAGGCCATTAAGAGAAGAGTGGAAAATGAAGTTGCATAAAAGAATTAAGTACAAGGAAGAATGTCTAAGGCAATTAGCATTTTAGAGGAATCTATACAAACTAACTCAACAAATAGATCACATAGTCACTCCACCACTTGCCCTCTAGAGAGAAGATATTGAAGGTATGAGAGTGCAAGGATTTCACTGTAGGATACTCAAAATTGGATAGAAGGAATGGCGTAAGAGGGATTGACTTTTCTCCCTGGATTCATCGAACAATTTTAGACACAATAGTTAGATCCTTATTTCATGCTTTTGTGGACCTTTGGGATGAATTCCAACCTTCCAAGGACAAAACCATGTTGCAATTGTATACCATAGCGACTATTCCTGAGAAGTTATTGGTATGAGGAAAGGTAATCAAGATCTGAGGAAAGGGGACATAAAATGTTGGTACTTTGCCCCAATCCATAGACAAGATATTTTAGAAGGGATAAATGATGATCATGCCCAACCCAGTCTTTCCATACATACTATGATTGAAGAGGTTTTGGGTGCAACAACGATTACCTTCAACTTGGAAGAGAACGAAGGAAACATGAACTTAAGAAGTTTTTAGCAAAAAGTTGAGAACTTTCAGCATGGGAGAAAATGACATTATCAAATGAGAGTGTTTGGATGGTCCTTCTTTCCTCACAGTTCCTATGACTTCAATCAAAGACAATGTAATTGAAGATTCAAAACACACCCATGCCTCTAATGGATGAGCTCAATAACATGGTGTCCAAGTTCATCAAACTGGCAAAGAAAGAGAAAAATAAAGGAAATATTATTTTAAGAAGCGTTGGTTCGTGGTAGGCTTGAAATCCTCCTTAAGAAGGAAATTGTTCCTTTGACATTGTACAAGGATGCATAGAACCGAGTGAAGGACATTGAAAGCAAAAGAAAATTGTTGAGGAAGAAGAATAGGTCATTAGATGATGATGATTCCTTGGATTTAAGTAGCAATGATGAATAGTCTAGCAAGAAGGTGCAAGTGCTTCAAAATGATCTATATCCTATGATGAAGGAATTTAAATCCATGAAGCGGAGCAACAACAAGAGTGTGGGAGAATTATTGTGCATGGATTGCAAAGAGGAGGGCCATACTGTAATAACCCCAATAGGTTATAACTTCTTCAAACACCAAAAATTTTTATACTTTAGTTGTTTGACATTTCGTCAAACACTTTGCAAGCAAGCTCTGATACCACTGTAACAACCCTCCTCAAATCTGCTCTCAAAAAATGCTGATGAAAGCTCAAAGAATTTCATCAAACAATTCACATGCAAGGGACGTATGACTGATATAGTTTTTCAGCTGGCTTTAAATGACTTTTTTCCAATTTGCATCAATGAGATTCTTATGCTAGAAGACTCCAAATGGACTACCAATGGCCTAACATGAGTGTGCTACTAATTTTGACAATATTCAGTGCATATATATGATCTAAGCATGAGAAATGAACACCTACAGCCAACTAGCATTTTTACAAACAGTTGGTATGCAAACTAACTAGCTGATAAATAATGATATTGTATTGCTTAAATGACACCAGCAACTATTATCTTATTAATTTGCAATGAAATTTCTAATACAATGCTCATGAAATATGACCAAGACTTTGGCATTTACATGGATTACAAAATGACTATGCTGGTATAATGCACACTTACAGCTGAAAGCTTGTAACACCCTAAAAAGTAATACTAACAAAAGAACCTAGTTGTAGATGGCTGTAATAATTTCCTTCAATGCTGCCCTTTCTACTTTGCTTTTCTGATTTGCTTTTTCGGCCTGCTTTTTTTCAGTTCTGCTTTTTCGCACTGTTTTTTTGTACTTGCTTTTTCCGCTTGCTTTTTCGGTTCCGCTTTTTTCGGACTGCTTTTTCGTACCCACTTTTTTCAGCCTGCTTTTTCGGTTCCGCTTTTTCAGACTGCTACTATGTTGAATCTCAAGACCATATCTTTCAATGGCGTCAAGATTTTCAGCTTGAAGGGATTTCGTCCTCCAAACTATTGAGACATAATCTCCAGAAAATTTTTCAATTTCTTTGATATTTCCAAGCATGCTAAAAAGAAGCTCTTCCATTTCTTTTATAGTGTTCTCACAAGAGCTCCATCTTTCGTTTTCTCAATGTGGGATAAAAGATAACTCCCTTTATGTAACTTATGTCTCCAATGTGTTATAAAATAAAAGGGACTCTTTTAATTTAAATATTTCCCACAAACTATAGTCTATGCATTAATAAAGTTAAATATTTAAATTTAATTTTATAAAATAGCTTTATCAATGCATAACAAATCTTATCAATCATAAACAAGTCTTCTTGTCGATTTTAAACAATTACCATCGACATATCGCTGCCACTGGATGTCCGACCATATCCAAGATGACTTACTATAAATAGTAAGTATGCCCAAAGTTGCCTCAAAACCCCTTAGAAAGACCTGCAACTGAAACTATCTAGGCCAAATGGCCTCTAAGTCCCTTTAATGTCCTGGTTAGCCTACGGGACCATGGGGAAATAGGCTAATGACAACATCATGCTATGAATGCTAAAGAAGGGGACATTGCAGTCCGCCCTTCCCAAAATTGCTTGTCCCCAAGCAATGGTCGAACAACAACCCAATCAGTCCACCTGGATCCCAAATGTAGTCATGAACTATGCTACTGTCAGTCAACATAGGCTCCTGCAACAACCTCTGAAAATTAACCAAGAGGAATCCATAATCAAATTGGCAAATACAACTCACCCAAACTCCAAAGTCAGGAACCCATGAGAAACAAGCTCTCGAAATATCAGAACCCAAGTAGAGTAGATAACCCAAACTGCCAACATAGTAAATACCATCAACACATCCCACTAGTCTATACAGAATGTATAATCCAACTTTGCAATAATGGTGAACGCTCCCGAATGAAACTGCACCAAGTATGGAGAATCCACACACTGCACAACTCCTGCAGTCAACACAACTCTGCAGATCACCGGCCACTGTCTCATAACCATAACTCCCATGCACCGCTGATGGTGAAAAGACATCACAAGATAAACATCAAGAAATGGAACCCAAACCAAATTTGCCTGCCATCAACTCCTCAACACAAGGATCAAATGCTAACTGATGTACATACCCTGCAGTATAATGCTGATAAAAAGAACCAACCTCAGTCAACAGCTCACCATGAACAAGTGATACAACCCACTGTGACTGATCACCAGCTGAGTCAGGAGATGTCATAGCCAAAAGAGTAGAATCAATAACAACAACCGCTGAAGCATCACTCCCAAACTCCTGCTCTAAGTCATGTATTATCAAGCTGTCAACCGCAGAACCTATCGCCATGTTATGCCCATCACAACTCTCATCCTGTGGCGTCAAACCATCCCATAACTGATGACAAGCACTAGGAATCAAAGTATATCTCTGTATCATCATCTCATCAAGATGGTCATCAAAGGTAAATTGATGAGCATACCTCACAGTGTAATGCCGATAGAATGCGCCAATCTTAGTCAGTGGCTCAGACTGCAACCTAGATGAAACTAACTGCAATCAATTACTAACAAAGTTGGAACTAACTACTACCTCTGAAGACATTGCCAAGGGAGTAGTATCACTAGCAGGAACCATGCCAACTGCCGGCTCACCAACATCACACATGATCTTTGATACAACATCTCTAGTCTTCGTGCCATCAATACTAGAGGCCACCACCATGTCAGGCATACTACGACAATCTACTGCAACACCCAACTCAACTGAACCTGACTCTAGTGAGAACGAACCCGATATGCCAATGTTAGTATCAAGGATGGATGCATCCCCATCTCCACTGTCTCTGACAATCTCGACCATGGACATCCTCGGATCACAAAACACCACAACTTGTGACTGTACAGAATCTGGTAAAGACTGCAGTCGCTCTAACTCCATGGTCACCTTAGCCAAATGAAATTGTGACTCCTTGAAAGTCAACTGTGTACTCTCAAGAATCTTAGAAGTCACCTCGAGCTGTTGAGTAAGCTCACTCACCTCATCTTCCTTGGCCAATAATGCTTCGTATGCTGTACTCCCCCACTCCATAAGATAATCTCTGTCGGCTACCAATTGCATATAATTCTGTCTCAGAATCTGAATAACCTCCCATAAAGAGTGGATCTCCATCAAGGAAATATAACTGCCTCCCTGCTCATTACTAGTAGGAGAACCCCATCCATAAACTGCTAACAACTGACGAGTAGCATCGAAATGCTCACAAACGATAGCAATGTCTCGCTCACTAACTCTCAGCTGACTAGACACATGATTGTGCTAGCTGGTCAAACTTCTATACTCTACCCTTGGTACACTGTCCAAAGGAGTAACCTCATAATAGCTATCATCTGTAATACTGCCATCCAAATTCTGCAGTCCAACTACTGAACTTGTATCATCAAACGGAGTGACTGAAGCATCAACATAAACCTTTGTATCAAAGGAAACTGTTGAGGAGACTAAGTCCTCAAAACTGTCCACAACATCCCCCTGGGTGTCATCTATAATAATCAGATCCTGGGACTCTTCTGTAAACTTTGTGATATCTGAGAGATCATCAACCCATTCCAACAAGAATGGTCGATTGGATACATGAACAATGCCCAACAAAGGTGTGTAAAAACTAATTCCAGCATCAAACAAGCTGCTGGCATGGATGAGAACTATACCTAGCAAACTACTAATCAAGTCCATGATGGTGCAACAGATACTACTACCAAAGAATGATAAATATCTCCGGTCAAAATGATCCCAAGCACTAAGATAAGGATCCCAATATCTAATCCATGAACGGAAACCAACTGGCAATTCAAGTAAACTTCTCACCTGAGTAATGTGAACAATACCAACTGACTTCACGAACCTGTCTACAGTCTCTGAATCCGGAGTGTGAATGCTAGACGTACTCATATCATCATCAACATGTGACCCGATTGTGAAAGGAAACTGAGTCCCTGCTATATGCGCTAACTCCCGAACTGAACTCACCTCAAGACAACGCTCGTCCACATGTCTCTCAGAATCCTGGAGAGCCAACTTCATTGCCTCCATGCCTTCCTTGATCTGCTGTAAGTCGTCACAAGAAGAACCTGTTGTGACTCCTTTCTGTCTCTCTTGCAGTTGAATCATCCAAATGTGATTCTCAATCAATCCATGTATCTTATCATGATGGGATAAAGCCGTGACAATATTCTTGTCCCTTGTCTTCAGCTGGCTTGCCAAACCAAGTAAAAAGCTACTAGCCTCTATCTCATGTGAAGAAGCATCCAACTGTGCCTGATACTCACTTTCTGCAAAGTCCTGAATGCTCACTTTCTGATCAACTGTACTATCCTCAAACATGACAGTATCCTCAACTATTGTAACCTTATCGAGCCCAACTGTACTGGGATCACTATCTGTGTCAATCACACAATCCAGTGTGCCTGTGATATCACCTTCTGATGCAATTGGCTCAACCTGCACAACATCTGTAACCCCTTCTGCCTGTGAAGATGATGCAGATAAACCATTACTTGAAGATGTGCTAATGTCTCCCTGTATTGAATCAACATGTTTGTTAAACTCCTCATACAAGTGTCTGCCTGTAATAGGGAAGGTAAGATCCTTAGGCCTATCAAAACGTTTAATCAGTCTCTCTGTAAACTCCACATATGAGGTAATGTGTGCATGACCCATAGTGACCATACCATGATGCCACCACTCGTGTGCTAACCCATCTAGGTGAATTACTGCATACTTAATAGCTTCTTCCTTAGGCATAGGGTTCATTTGAAAGTATGTGTCAAGATTTTGAACCCAATCTCTTGCTGTAAACTTCCCCGAGCCATCATAATATGGTAACTGAAGTTTCCATACTTTCTTCTGTAGCTCATGGCTCTGGTTCCTGTCATGTCCACGTGGCATATGCTTCATCCGCACATCTATATACTCCCTAAAGGTGATTGCGGCAATAAAATCTGGACCTTCGGCTTCCCAATCTCTCCTCAGCTGGTCCTGTATATCAGTGATTTGGGGCTCTGGGACAGGCTGCTCTGGAGCTCTAGGAGGAAATATGGGAATCATAGGCTGCGAACTCACTATCCTAGTTTGCTAGGGTGCATGACCGAAATTGTTCCCAACTTGTTTGCCTCCATTATGTGCCCCATCTTGATTATTACCATTCTGATTATTTCCTCCACCCACATTAGCATTTAACCCCATTTGACAAGCCATCATCTGCATCATAAGCTCAAATCTTTGACTTTGTTCCTGTGCTCTTTGCTCTGCTGATCGCTGTCCTTGTGCTAAGGTGTCTAATAATTGTAAGAATCTTTCCTTTCCCTGATCTGGACCGGCATTCATTTTGTCAAACATTTTTCTCTCTATCTGGCTATTCCAAATTCCCTATAAAACCTCCACAGGATGGCAGGACTTATAGCTCTGATACCACTGTAATGACCCCAACAGGTTATAACTTTTTCAAACACCAAAAATCTTTATACTTCAGTTGTTTGACATTTCGTCAAACACTTTGCAAGCAAGCTCTGATACCACTGTAATAACCCCAATAGGTTATAACTTCTTCAAACACCAAAATTTTTTATACTTCAGTTGTTTGACATTTCGTCAAACACTTTGCAAGCAAGCTCTGATACCACTGTAACAACTCTCCTCAAATCTACTCTCAAAAAATGCTGATGAAAGCTCAAAGAATTTCATCAAACAATTCACATGCAAGGGACGTATGACTGATATAGTTTTGCAGCTGGCTTTAAATGACTTTTTTCCAATTTGCATCAATGAGATTCTTATGCTAGAAGACTCCAAATGGACTACCAATGGCCTAACATGAGTGTGCTACTAATTTTGACAATATTCAGTGCATATATATGATCTAAGCATGAGAAATGAACACCTACAGCCAACTGACATTTTTACAAACAATTGGTATGCAAACTAACTAGCTGATAAATAATGATATTGTATTGTTTAAATGACACCAGCAACTATTATCTTATTAATTTGCAATGAAATTTCTAATACAATGCTCATGAAATATGGCCAAGACTTTGGCATTTACATGGATTACAAAATGACAATGCTGGTATAATGCACACTTACAGCTGAAAGCTTATAACACCCTAAAAAACAATACTAACAAAAGAACCTGGTTGTAGATGGCTGTAATAATTTCCTTCAATGCTGCCCCTTCTACTTTGCTTTTTTGATTTTCTTTTTCGGCTTGCTTTTTTTCGGTTCTGCTTTTTCGGACTGCTTTTTCGTACCCGCTTTTTTCGCCTGCTTTTTCGGTTCCGCTTTTTCCGGACTGCTTTTTCGTACCCGCTTTTTTTAGCTTGCTTTTTCGGTTCCGCTTTTTCAAACTGCTACTATGTTGAATCTCAAGACCATATCTTTCATTGGCGTCAAGATTTTCAGCTTGAAGGGATTTCATCCTCCAAACTATTGAGACATAATCTCCAGAAAATTTTCCAATTTCTTTGATATTTCCAAGCATGCTAAAAGGAAGCTCTTGCATTTCTTTTATAGTGTTCTCACAAGAGCTCCATCTTTCGTTTTCTCAATGTGGGATAAAAGATAACTCCCTTTATGTAACTTATGTCTCCAATGTGTTATAAAATAAAAGGGATTCTTTTAATTTAAATATTTTCCACAAACTATAGTCTATGCATTAATAAAGTTAAATATTTAAATTTAACTTTATAAAATAGCTTTATCAATGCATAACAAATCTTATCAATGATAAACAAGTCTTTTTGTCGATTTTAAACAATTACCATTGACATACCGCTGCCACTGGATGTCCGACCATATTCAAGATGACTTACTATAAATAGTAAGTATGCCCAAAGTTGCCTCAAAACCCCTTAGAAAGACCTGCAACTGAAACTATCTAGGCCAAATGGCCTCTAAGTCCCTTTAATGTCCTTGTTAGCCTACGGGACCATGGGGAAATAGGCTAACGACAACATCATGCTATGAATGCTAAAAAAGGGAGACATTACACATACAGAAAGCATGTACCCTAAGAAGGCCTTTTGCGATATTTGCTTGGAGATGGGACCCTCCACCAAGGAATGCCCATACAACATGAAAACAAGAACTGCACAAGTGCTCTTCGCACAAGAGTAATCATCGACATCTACAGTATCAGGCACCTCTTAGATAGAGCAATACAACAACATTGTCTAATGCATACTAGAGTAATTGACAGGGAGGAAAAAGAAGTAACAATAATAACAACAAGATGCAGATGAAATATGATGCTATGTATTGACAAATGATTTAATGCGAAGCCTACAATCAGTGGAGACACTTCGGTCAAGATTGCTAGGAGGAGGAAACCCCTTAACACTTATGCTAATGGTGTGGTCCTAGCAACCACGAGGATGCAAACTATCCCAAGTCGAGAGTTAACTTATTGAACTTTGAGAGGTTAGGTGAAGAAGGGGTACTGACAATCTCCTACACACAAACCAAGAAATAAACATGCCCAAACCCTCGAACAGAAAAGAAGAGGTTATAAGAAGCAAAGGCCGACATTGAAAGGGAAATGATGGCTGGGAAAAGGGAAATCCATGACATGAGAAGCACTTTGTAACGCACGAAATCTAAACACAATATCACAAGGCAAGTGTTGCAGATAGAATTGCCTATGAACACCAAGGACCTCCTTGAATTTTTGCTGCAACTGAAAACTACCATCCTGAGCACTGTACACATAGGTACCTATCCATGAAACAAATCACACATAAGTTCCATTTAGCCCTTTGGCGGACCTAATGTTATTGGATGAGAATAGTGGGTGACACCCCGAGGTGGTAGAGATGGGCATCTTAGGAACCATCCGTAATGACACCATTGTCGACAGAAGATTGAGGTGAATGTGGTACCAAGGAAACTTGAAAAAACTTTGGAAAGTCGACAATGCCTAATTTAGTGGACCAACACGATATCAAGCTGATTGGGACTGATGGCTCAATGGGTAATCCCCTTGAAAAGGAAAGGTTACGTGTAATGTCCCCTTTATTGAACAAGATTTTATAATAAATAGCCATTCAATAATAATCTTTAGTAGTAAATAAATAATAATATTTAAATGTAAAGCTAGATAACCAAGTCATTAATATAACATTCCAATAACTATTGTCAATCATTTCAAAGACACAATACAGAGATATCCTAATAAGCATCAATCACATAGAATACAAAAAACAAAGATGCCAAATTTTTCTTGTGATGTCATTTGTTTCCAGATGTGTATATTGCTGGAGTTATATGTATTGGAGAAATTCCATCTGTATGGCATAGGTCAACAGTGTTCATCTTCAATAATCAACATAAATTAAAGTTTCAAACTATTAAAGACTAAGAAAGAACAACATGACAAGGAATAAAAATCAAGTTCATCGGTGATAGAGCATGGTGTATCTGGAAACTCCACCCTGTTACCTCCAACACTTCTTCATCCACGCAAGCTTAGCTTTAGAATATCGGGTACTTCCTTCTTTGCATGACTTATGTAGTTCATGGGCAATACACTTTGTGCAAGCCATCAATGCTCAAACATGAAGATGATTTTGGAATACTGGAGTAAAACAAAGGTTACCCGTGGAGTTCCAATTCAATGATGAAGAACAAACGCATACCAAGAAACACTACAAAGACAAAAGAACAGAGTGCGCAAGAAATATCATAGGGTGCGATTAAAATATAAATCATGTTTATCACCTTTCGCATATCCTTTTTTTTAAGGATTATGACGCACAATTATTTTACTCATAAGACATGTATGATGATTATTTAAAATAATAGTTTTTCTTAAAAAGTAAGTTTTATTAAAGAAAAGACGTGCAACCTTTGAGTCTTAAAAAGTCACATCGGTTGGATGTAACCAACTGACTATTGATATCATATAAATATTAGGTTCAAATAAAAAGAACAAGACATATTCAATAAAAAAACATTGGACAAGAAGTATTTTTACATTCACTCATAAGGAGGAATAAGGAGTTTAAATATGACTTTGTAAAATAAATAAATTTATTATATTTTAATGAATAAATAAAAGCCTTTTATGTTTTTTGTTTATATTGAAGGCATGGAGAATTAAAATGCAGTTGATTTGTCCTTTATAATTATTTTTAAAATTCCTTAAACAATTTATGTCAGAGAAGTGGACATGGTCATCTATGGCATTTTAAACTTGATCATCGTAGATATTGTGAAATATTTTATTGTTTCCGAATCTGTGTCCAGTTTGTCTCCCCGACCTAAGGAGTTAAAGCACAATTTGGACTAGTTTAGAATTGCGTATATATATTTGATCTGTCGCGTCTTGATATTAAACTATTTATAGTTTATGTGCATAGAACATTATAAAGTTGCACGTTATAATCTTCATTGTAGTTGACTCTCTTTCTCGAGTAAGCTAAAGCACTGGTCTTTTTGTCATTGAAGTATTGGAATTATATTTGAAGTCAGAAAATCTATAACTTCCTTCTCCATTGTTAAAAAACCTTATATGAAACATTCATTTCAAACCATCACATAACTCTATATTAATCGAGTTCAAAGACTTTGCCAACCTAAGAACTTTCCAAAGCTTGAATTTGCTATAGAAAAGCTCTGAACCAAGTGATCAGGTTCAAGGAGAAGGTATACCCGTCTAGGTGTAGTGGAGCTTGAAGTGTAGGAGAATCAAGGTGATTCTCGTTTGTTGGCCAAAACTGATTGTGGAATCCTATCGGAGAAGTGACAGGCTCTTGGATTTCCAATGTGATAAGTCATTACTTTCTCATGATGTATACAGGAGTAGGCCCATCAAAATTATGTATTCACTCACATGTATATTATAGACTCCCTCTGAGTATCAATCTTCTAAGCTCCTGTGTTGCCTTGAAGAATTATCAGACTCCCTCTTAAAAAATACTCATCTCATAGTCTTATTCATCAACGATATTTTTCTCCAAAAAAAAACTCATAGATCGAGTCTTGCACTAAGGCCTTGGCAGCATACCTAATGCACCATTTTTCTCTTCCTATAAGAGCATCCTTGGAGACCAAAGAATGGAACAAGAGCACATCAAGGCACATAACTTATTATTCATAATTTCATACATATAAGCAAGAGACTATTATAAACAAATAAGTGTAACACTCAAAGATAATAAATACTTATTTGTACATCAACATCCTTGATATAAATGCTTCCAATGAAGGTCCATATGCATCAAATCAGAAAATGCCTCCAATGGGGAATGAAACATTGGTTAAGGTAATTATTCACCCCCCTTCAATGTAAAATTCCCACTGCTACATCGTTGAAATTTTTTAGATCTCTTCAGATATGGCAAACTTCTTTCTTTCCTTTTAATATATATTAGGACTTTAGTCTATTTTCACTCTCAACCATGAAGCTCTCACTCCCTAATTAGTTTGACCACACTAATATAATGCTCACAATTACTCTCACTTTGTACGCATGTCCATAGAACTGTTATACAACTTATTCTAATCCTCTCATCCTTCCTATTTGAATGTAATTTATCTTGCTCTTATATATCTCAACCGAAAGATGGGATCCCTCCACATTTATATATATTAAATGAAAACCATTCTTCTCAAAATAATCATTTCTCTCTATTCACTTTAAATGCATGGTCCTATGTCTTTTCGCATTTATCAATTATCCTGGATTCTTTGTGGAACAATCTGTAACTTATATGTGGGCTTCAATGCCTATTGACTGTGACTATTTATCTCCCACTTGACTTATACTTGGATGTTCAATTTATATATAGGTGTCACTTGGTGTGCAAAATATCTACCTGTAGTTTGCTAATAACCAACCTTCACCTCTTTGTTGTCATATTTGGTTATGATTTAGTTTTTACCTTTGAAAAAAACAGTGTGTGTACCGCGAGACTGCTCACTCAATAGAATCTGCTCCTATTGACTCGTCATTGGTGGGTTCGTTTGTTCATTCTCTTTCAATTAATATTCTTGATGGTGGGTCTGTCGTACTGATTTCAGCTATGTGTATATGTACATTGGTTCCCACATAGGATGTAGATTTGGTGTTCACCATCTTTTGATTAATTATTGGTATTTCATTTATTCTATTCTTCTATTCGATGATAACCCCCTTTTCCAACTCTCTGCTGATGTTTACTCTACTGTCGCTTGCTATTTAGTGTTTGCATTTTTCAATTCAAACCCTTCGATGGCAATTTATGGTAATATTTTCCCTCGAATATCTATATCTTTTCCCTTGGACCATGGGCCCCACTCATATTCCCTATGTGCTCGTGACTGGTTTTTTTGCTGTTCGAAGGTTTGTAATTTCCTTTCTTAATAATCTTTGTACTCCATATCCTTTTCTTTCCATTTTACATCTGATAAAACCTCCGACTATATAATCATGTTTTTGTTCGATGCCATTCCCGCAACATGCTATTTTCTATTATCCAGTGGCATGTATATTTGGTCACCATATTTGTTTTATTAAATTGACAGAGAAAATCGTCTACTGTAGATTTATGACAGGTATCACATAGACTCATTTCAATATTCTATAAGAAAAAATGACGTCATTTCTGTAGTCTTTAACACGATCAAATATAGTATTGTTTGTTTATTTGGTCTATCGTCTCTGCATCATTTTCATCATTGCATAAACCCTATGCAAAGAATCTTAGATTCCTTTCCAATCTGCATACCAGAACCATTTTCTTTCATAAACACTGATCAGAAGCAAATAAAGCAACTTCAATATCTAAACTCCTATATCTGCACTTCAATCAAACTGTTACTTCTCATAAACTTCATCTTTAAACAAAACATCATCAATTTTCTTTGAATTAATTCAATCTTTTTAACTGACAACCTCATATTTCCAAGTCAATAAACTTGATATCTTTTCTAATAAATTTCATAACCAAATTTAAATCTTCTATGCCATGCCCGATAACATAATCACAGCAGGAAATTTTGAAGCAAACTTATATTCCCAATGAGAATGCAATACAAATCAAACAATGAAAAATCAATGTCATTTGGAATTAATTCTCGAGACTTCATTCCAATATCGATAACTCAATCGGTCCCTTCCCATATGTAATTATCATTGATCAACCCATTTTATGAGAACATGGAAGCATTCAAATGAAGCCCGATGTATGAGAATTATATCTCAAAAATCTTCAAATATGAATCGACCAACCTCCAAAAACAATCCCACAAGATCTGGTCTGTCTGGACCTGCAGGATGATAGCTAGGTAAATGCTTTCTCAACTACATTTTTGCACCATCGACTGTGTTTAAGTGCTTCATGTGATATGTCACCTTACTGAATGCAAATTTTGAAATTTACGTGATGCTGCTTAAATGGCGTCTTGAAAATCCCAAACAAATTATGATGCACATGATCATAGAAAGGCATGGGAACTATTTCTTAGATTGTCTAGGAGGAACTTGGTTCCATTCGCAACTCAGCGTGAAGCAAGGTTTTAAGTTTTTGATGTAGTTGTCTGCTGGTAAGGGATTTCTTTTATTCAACGATTGTAGATTTTGTTGAAGACACGGTGCTTAGCCCTTGAATTTCCTTTGTCGAAGACACAATGTTATTTCCATGTTAATATGGACAGCTTGATTGCAGATTTTGCAGATCAACCCAATCATATGAGATTTAAATCAAATGTGGATGCCAATTCAAATGTTTAATCTATTTATACACTTGCAGGTAGGCTCTGATACCATGTTGAGTTTTGTAAGGATTGTTTTCTGCAAATGTAATACCATTGCCATTGTTATAGATGTGTTCTAAATGCAGATTTGAAGACATAGATATGAGAGAAGACATGTCTCTATGGTTAATCATCATTATATTTTATATATATATAAATGATGATTTAACATCAATAATGCATCTCTTGATCAAACCAATCCGACTGAAGCTACAAACTTAACATTTACAAGACCAAAGAATATATATATATATATATATATATGTAAGATGATTTAACATCAATAATGCATCTCTTGATCAAACCAATCCGACTGAAGCTACAAACTTAACATTTACAAGACCAAAGAAATCTTCATTTTCTTATTAGAAACTATGTACTCTTCCAGCTATTTAAAGGATGACACAAATAAGGAAATTTCATTTCTTTTGCAAGCACTGCAGCAACTAGGAAATTTACCAGCTATGAAATATTACATAGTAATCCTGTCTGTATATGAACTTATTAAGCAAGGAGAGAGACAGCAAGAATTCAACATGCCTTGTGGTTCGAAGGTTGTCTTGTGTGAATTAATGCTGCCTGGGAACCACTACAATTTCATCCTCTTCCGTATTCTAAGCCAGCTATGTATTCTCTTCCTAATGAGAAAGGTTACGAATCCTTCCCAATGAATTTAATACCAAAAACTATCAATGCTTTCTGGTTCAAGATTAGCAGCCACTAAGAGTGTGCATTTGTGATTATTTTTGTTTCATCGAAAAGATAAGATTAAAAGAAAGAAAAAATGGCTCTAGAACCAGTCTCAAAACATATACATCTCCGAAGATACTCATCCACAATGTTTTGATGACTAGGCTCTATAAACTCGCGGCCTTCCATTGTGGCTCAAGAAAATGGCTTCCAAGCATATCCGCTCGCAAACTATGAATTCCGCTAATGTTTTCTCTTGCCCACATTTAACTGAAAAAATTAGTTTTTATAAAATGTTTTTAACATAGTTGGAAAACTCTCGCTCGGCAACAAATCGCCAAGCCCTAATAAATTTATTCTGGAAAAAAATGGCCAGTGTTCCAAAAAGACTCAGGAATAACTCGGAAACCTAAAAAACAGATCAAATTTATTTAAAATACATTTTTTTTGTGAAATTCAATGAGAACATGCATGCAACGAGTTAAATCAGTTAATTAAAGAGAATACAAAAGAAACAAGTAGAGTTTAAATATATATAAATGCATAGTGGGTACAAAATCCCATTCTCATGAAGATTGTTGATGGCGGGAAGCAAAATAATAAATAGTTTCTGTCAAACTAGAAGTAAATACTAAAAAGTAAATACATCAATGATCAATACAATCACTTCTTCCTCTTCCCAGCTCTACTAGTGGAAAAGAGGGGGTCTAGGCCTTAGAGGAGGCCCACACTAGGAAGCTAAGAGGAGCCCCGCAATCACCTAAGAATACCTTGGAACCCTTTTTCTCTCCACTCCTCTAGCCTCCAAATACTAAAACATAAACTGGTAAAGAAAAATGAACTTTCTTTGCCTATATCGCTGGTCTATTCATGCAGCCGAGTCAAGCTTAAAAAGTTGCCGAGTTTTTATGAAAAGCTCTGTGATTAATCTGCCTGTAATTGCCAAAAGCTCGATGATTTTTGCAAGCCGAGTCACAATTTTTTTTGGCAAAAATTTGTGACTTGCAAAACCTCGGCAATTAGTTGAAAATCGCTGATTATTTGGCAACTATGCCAACAATGGTTTTTAACTTAGTTACCTAGTTCTCGCCCCAACCCTTCGAACGAGGGGAATTTTGAACCGGTCTTTGGTTCAAGTCACAGTTCCCTTTTGGGTTCCACTTGGGTTTGAACCCAGGCAAGCTGGTTCCTCCAGGCTGAACCTAGGTAGTTCATGGTCGAACCAGGGAAGACCTAGGCAACCAAGTGCGAACTAGATACAATTCCATTGAGATACATTCTATACTCAGTGCAAAAAATGATTATTATAGAATTTGAGTAAAGATCTTCGACATTACAAAACAAAATTTGCTTATGTTCAGATATTTATTACATCAAATTAAACTAGCACTCAATATATCTTCCAGTGACATTTAAATATCCAATTGCTGATAATGACCCGTCTGATTAGTTTTAAGCTTTGTATCATGATAAATGATAATTTAATCATTAAACAATATCTTCAATAGGTGAAGGGAGTTGTAAGCTACTTATATAACATTTTCCAAGTAGGATGTTAATTACAAATAATTACAAACTAACAAGCTCTTTGTACAATGAAAAAGTAATAAGGATTCTGTTGGGTGGATATTTTGCAATTGATAGTTTTGGGTAAAAATTCAGTCGCAAAATAGGATGACCAGCCACAGTGTGTGTGACAGGGTCTCTCCTACCTTAAAGGGAAGGCTCCCCCTTCTCACCGTTCTTTGGATCAACTCAAGGTAAGCAAGAAGTCGAGAGATCTTAAACAGGTTGTTATTAATATCCTTTCTTCTTAACTTTCAAGAAAGGATCCACTTACTCGTAGAACGAATAATGGGCAAGGTAAATCTCTAACTACACTTCTATCAAGAGCTGGAAACAGTGATATCGATAAATCTTCACTAACTCAAAGGCTAGCTAAAACATACTGGTTTGGTTCCAAGTCCGGTTGTACTTCTATATGGTAAAAGTTTTACAATTAGGGCACAAAGACTCCTAAAAGTATGAACAATCTAACTATTTTGTGAATTAAGATGAAAATACAAGCCATAGACAAAGCTTCTAGTTATGGATTTTCACAATTGTTCTTGGTTAAAGGTCGGGCTTCAATTGTTTCTTAACTCTCTATACTCTTTTATTGAACACACAATAATAACATGAATCAAGACAATAGGCACAAATTATAGTCAAAGCTTCTAATTTTTTCTATCACAATTGCTTTCAGTCAAAGCTTTGAATCCAATTGCTTCTTTTATTCACTTTTCTCCCAAATTCGTACTACACAATCAAAGTTATGCTTGCACAAATATAGCAGAGCTTTCTTGCATATAGTAAATGATATTTTTTACAATGAGGGGGTACTCCTTTATATAGGCACAGGAGTTGAGAAAAAGGTGGAGAAAAAAGTGGGAGCAACTCAACCAACTTTGACCTAGTCTAACTAGAAGAGAAAATATAGGGTTACATGCAACTGCACGTGCAACTCACATTACATCTTTTACATACACATGTAACTCGCATTACATGTAATTACACCTTTTCATGTAATGCATCTTCTCCAACTTCAAACATGAAAGAAGAAGAAAGAAGACGGAAGAGAAAAGAACAATTCTGAAAGGCCTTGTACTTGACAATGCAATCTTAGATGATAACAGGATTGGGAGTTCCTATACCTTTGTACTACTGCATTCACGTTGATAACCATAGTGTTGCGTCTTTTGACAACCTCTAGCTCTCTTTGATGAATTGTCCATTATCATGTGGAAACTTGATGTGATCCATCTTTTTGTGCTCAAGTTGTCGTGAATTCTGCTTTATAGATCAGCACAAATTGGAGTCTTTGACACTTTGAAAACTTTCTTGACAATGTTCGGATGTACACTCGAAACAACTTTCCATCAGCACCTTTTAACTCCTTTTTTTTTGTTTTTTTTTGAAGTAAAGTGCTTGGTGCATGGGAATGTATGTAAATGGAGATTGCTGATTTTCAAAAAGTGACTTGGGCTTTCAAGATGTCACTGCACGGAAAATGGATTATATGTAAATGCAACATGTAATGGAAGGTGGAGGGTGAAATGAGATGCAAGTGTGAGTGAAAGATACGCTTTACATGCATATGCGGATGAAGGCTAAGATGGAAAGCATGGAAAGATACGGAAATATGTATTTGCTCATGGAGGTGTGAATGCATATGGAGAGGAGAAAATGACATCTTTTTGACTTTTCGAAAAGTGACTTTTAGTCAAAATTGGACCTTTTAGATGTAATTACACGTAAGACATTTCGTGTAATCGTGTCGTTCGAATGAAAGCGAAAAATGAGATGGATGAAAACGGAAGTGGAAAATGGGATTACATGCATGTGTGAATGGCAAATGAGATGAAAAACATGTAATCACATTTGTCGGATGAGATGTGAGATGTAATGACATGGAAATGGAATGTGAAAAATGATAACGCTTTCCCATGTAATGAAGGATAAAACAAGTTTTTGGGGAAAAACTTGCAACTTCTCCAAATGGAGAAAAACCGGCAAACAAAAACACAAAACCAAAACAAAAGAAAAACAACATACCTTTGAAAACAATTCAAAACAGGCCAAGATGCAATGCACTCCAAAGATGAAATTCGAATTTGGAACTTGGGAAAGAACCAAAAACATCAAAATGAAGGAGAAATTCACATTTTAAAGGAAAAATGCACATTCTAAAACAAAGATTCTTACAAATGGCATCCATTCAACGATTTCATGCATAAAATCAGCAAAGATAAGCATGAATTAAAATGCACGAAAGAAGAGGTCCACTTACATGAAGATTAAGTGCCAAAAATGAAGGAGAAAGAGCTAAAATAGCAAGTTTTATAGTCTTAAGACCAACTCTCCCTTAAATCCGGATTTTTTAAACAACCTTTTGACTTTTTTCGCACTTGCATGTAATGGACATTCAATGGTCAGATTTGAAATGAAAATGCCTAATAAATGGTCTCCAAAAACAATATCATGCATTTAAAACTCAAAAACAATCCCTTTTGATCAAATGTATGAGTTGAAAATGCAATTTTTTGAGTTTTTTGAACAAAAACATGACTTTTTAATTCAAAAATCTGGGGCGTTTTTGCAAAAACGTGGCCAAAAACTGCATGTTTTTGAGTCATTTTTGACTTGTGAATGCAAAAACAACTTCCCCAAATGGATATACATGGATCCAAATGCAAAAAAGTTGCTTTAAAACCCCAATTTTTCGAGCATTCTAAGCAAAAACGCGTTTCTCCGAGCAAAAACGATTTAGTGTTTTAACACCAAAATAATGATCACAATGTAATGGAATCAGCAAATAAGGTCAAAATGATTTGATTCCAAGTAAAAACATGTTCCAAATTTGAAGATTTATGGAGTTTTTCGCAAAATCCTGCCCTAACTTGGGAGTTTTGAACAAATTTTTGGGTGCAATAAATTGATTTTTGATGAGGGCAAAATGATCACCTCTCCAAAACGTTTTGAATGCAACTGATTTCATCCAAATCTATGGAGAAAATTAAAAGTTATGATCAAAATAGGAGGTTTTTGGAGCAAGAACATGTTTTCTTCCTATGTTCCCTGGGGACGCGTCCCCCCCAAAAAAACCAGCGTTTCGGGGACAGGGATGTCCCCGTCCCGGAAACTTCATTGGGGACTTGCATCTGTCCCCAATTTTTTAACACAAAAAATTAAAAAAACTAAAAAAAAATGTCACTTTTGCCGTCCCCATATGCCGTCCCCCGCTGTCCCCAAAATCAGCCAAAAAAAATGCCATCCCGGAAACCCGTCCCGCTGTCCCCTGCCGTCCCCATCCCAGAAACTCGGGGGAACATAGTTTTTTTCACATAATAGGACATTTTTATGTTCATTACATATTTTAAAACATGTTGGAAGGCAAAAGAGGACCTTTTAGAGTCCAATGCATGTTTTAAAAAATGTCTTTGATCATAATCTCACTTTTTGAAGCCCATTACATATTTTAAAATGTGCAAGTCTCCAAAATTTCACTTTTTGGAGTCACTTACATATTTCATAAACATATCTCATCTTTTTGATGCACAAGCATAAAAACTCAACTTTTCATGTCATTGCATAAAAAAAGTCCACTTTTACAAGCATTTGATGTAATGGCATAAAAAAGGTCTTCAAAATGAGTTTTTATATGCATTAGCATGAAAAGTTTCCACTTTTCATAGTTTTTTACATGCATATGCACATAAAATGTCCACTTTTAGGCTTTTAAGTTATGCATTTCACTTATTTTTATAAAAATGTCATCAATATGGGTCAAAAATAACATTTATGCATCATATTAATCAATATAACACATAAACATTATATTAAAGTGACATTTATATAAGTATTTGATTTAAAAATAAAAAATTTAAAAAGTAACTATATAGTTCTATACTCACTTTAAGTGAAAAATTAAAAAGTAACTCAACTTAAAATTATAACATAAAGTGCACTATAGTCAATTTAAGTTATAAATTTAAATGAAAAGTAACTTCAAAACATAACAAAAAGTGAGTAAAATGTTATATTTTCAAAAAGTGAATGTCAAAATGAAAATACAACATTATTTTTTTAATTCGTGCTGTTGCACCTAAAATGTCCACTTGTGAGGCACTAAAATGACCATATCTCTTGACTGACAACTCCAATTGACTTCTAAGTTAGACCGAATCGAAGGGGAAAACCAAAGGCATGACATGAGCAAAACCAAAGGACTAAAAACAAACAAACACAAACTCAAAAGAAAAAAACGGACTTTGAAGGCTTCAAAAATCAAGCAAAGGCTCGATAAAAAGCTAAACAAAAAGGACTTGACGAAGGTCTTCAATAAAAAAATTCATTGTATCAATTCGTACCGATTGGTTGATCAATACTAACCAATTAAATAATGAAATAAACTCAGAGAAATGTGAAACTAATTTGAAAAAGTTTCATACTGTTACCTACATTTTGTGGTGACAAAATGCAGGACAACAGATTCGACAACTTAGAAAGCAGAAAATCATTAGTGCACCCGATCCCATTGAGATTGGCACTATTTGTGAATCAACTAATGCCTTTGAAGATGAGAAGAAGAAGTTTTAGATAACCCATTAGATGATTAAAACTTAGCATAAAGTTCTAATTGTTAAAAGTCAAAACAATGATACTTGGACTCAATATTATTTTAACATTTTGGTGTTGATAATAGATATGATGTTATGATTACAAGTTTATAGGTTTTTGTTGTTTTTATGATACTATGTGTCATTCTAATCTTAATTCATTCTTTGTGGCTGCATATTTAACATATGTATGCATATTTTTAACATATGTATGCATATTAACATATGTATGCATATAAGTCATTTTAACATATGTATGCATATTTTTTACATGTTTATGTACTAGCGAACCCAAATGAACTCAAACCATATTTCACATTTTGTTGTTCTAGTGAACCGGTTCTTCGAACTTGAACTCAAACCGATAACTTAGGTTATTAATATGCTGGGAATCCACCTAACAACACTGAATGTATGCCATTGTATGATTTAAAAAACAAAGTTCTCTCCACAAAATAATAACCCAACTGAGAGCATGGTAAGGAGCCATTTAACCATTGGTTGCTCAAAAAATTAAAAGTTTTAATATCAATTGCTCAGTAATTATTATAACGATCTTCTTATTAAAATACTTATATTTTCGTAATAGTCTAACATATATTTATGCATTCACATATACATAGTCAATTACAAAACATGATACCTTGTTCATTTATTTTATGCACATGTAAATGCATATTTATATGTATATCCATATTACAAAAGTATATATATATTTGATAAGACTATTAATGAAATACTTTAAAGGAACAATGGCATGAAATTATTCTCAAATGTACTGAGGGTAAGACAATCAAACATGGGGCAAGTTGGAGACACTAAAACCTAGCACTCCGAGGCTATCACCAAAATGATGAGACATTAGTAAACAGGTCCACCCCCACCTAAGATCCTAATAGGGACCTAGGCCTATCAATACTTACTAGTCTTCTATGATCAATTCAGTCATTGGCCATAACCATATTACTTCCCCCTTTCTCGATGATATCTTTCCCTTCCTTTTCCTCGGAGGCGAAGTCACTCTCGCATCTACTTGTCAAAAACACAAATAGTTAGTCTGAAACCATGGCATTATATGTGTTGAAGTCTGTAGCTTCGGTTGGACAATAACTTTGATCAATGATATATATATATATATACATATACATACCAGTATGATTTACATATTGATATATATACATACATATATATAATCCAATTGAATGTTATTTTGTATATGATCACTGCATCTAAAACTAATGTACATATATATATTTTCATCAAAGATCATATCTTAGTCATGATTCAGACATATTCCGATACCTATATGTTTAGATCATTGTCGATTTGTATAAATATCATTATGGGGCTGTAAATGAAACGAGTTCATTATGATCATTGATATAAATTTAGACTTGTGTTATGTCTAACTAAACTCAGAACGGGTATAATAGTCAAACACCGAATAGATGTGATAGTGAATGGCCATGTCTCCGTTCGGAGACGTGCCCATTCACTCCCACACCCTTCCTTGATATATCTACATATATATACTCGATCTACCCGATTCTATTAATGCAAGCATATCCAAAGGAACATAAGCATCACAATTACAAGAACATCTCTATTGTTATTGCAGTGCTATACACATTCTAAAGTAAATCATATCCATTGGCATTAGTGTTTGAACTTGCAAACAAAATCGTGCATCAGTCAGCATTATATTGAAATCTAATAAGAACTTTACATGGTATTTGAGCCTTGTTAAGGAAAGATCTCATTAAGTTTAAGAGATCAGATTTTCACATTAAGTTGTAGTCTCTCATTATTCTTCAAGATGACAAACATGTTAAGATTTGAACACCACCTTACAAGTGCTGACAACTTTGAATCTTGGAAACTTCGAATTATAATGCTATTAAAATAGAACAAATTAGAATCCTTTGTAAAAGAAAAAAAGGAAGAACCAAAAGATGATCCAGAGAAAACTCTGTGGATTGAGAATAATGAGAAAGCCATAAAAATAATAATGGATGTTGTTCAAGATCATATAGTGCCTATTGTGGCAAAACATGCAACAACATATCGCATGTTTAAAGCTCTTGAAAATGCATTTATAGTAAATAACATTGGTAGAAAACTTGCTCTTAAAAGACAAATGAATAATATTAGCATGAATAAAGGAGAATCAGTAAATGCCTTCTTCACGAGAATCATTGAATTGAGAGATCAATTATCTTTAGTCAGTAATGAGATTGACAATCAAGAGTTATCCCTAATAGCATTAGGAGGACTACCAAATTCTTGCGAGTCATTTGTATAAGGTATAAGTCCAAGATCTAAACTTCCAAAATTAGATTGATTAAGACCTAATTGTCTTCAAGAAGAATCGAGACTAATGACTAAAGGAAAACAAAAGACTATAGATGAAGACATTCATGTTCTTAACACCAACTCTCATAAGAAGTGTAAGAAGAAGAACTCCAAAAGGAAAAGAAACTTTCATGGAAAGGATAGTCAAAACAGAAGAAAGAATTGTTTAAAATTCAATGATTCAGATGTGATCAATATGGACATTATACACTAAATTGTCTTGATCAATCAAAACTTCAAGCATCTTTGCCAAAACTGATAAATCAATCGAAGGTCAAGATCTTGAGAAGTATGCCTTCTACTCAACCTTGTCTAGTCAAGTATCAGTCAAGTCCAACACTTAGATAGTTGACAGTGGATCTTCAAGACGCATCACTAGATATCAAGATAATCTAGAGAGCATGCAAATAGAAACAGATGAAGAAGTTTCAAATGGGGATGATTCTGCGCATTTCGTAAAAGGAATTGGGACATGCACCATCAAATTAAAATCAGGAAAATCTATTCAGCTTTCTGGAGTTCTATATGTACCATGTATTTGTTGTGAGGTTTTCACACTATCGCCCCCAAAATTTTGGGGACCCCCTTTTCTAATTACCTTGGCAAAATTTTGAGTTGTCCAACAATTTTGATTTTTCGAGAGTTTTGAGCCTTGGACACCTTTAGGCTAGTAGGAGAGACTTAGCTTATTTTCCCCCGGTTTCAACTTGATTTTCCAGAACAACCAATTTCATCCTTAGGCCGAACAAAATTTCAAGAGGCAACACTCGGCAGGATAAAATTGTAAATTTGTACTTAATCGATTTCTTTTGAAAATTTAGATATAACCATGTGAACTTTGGATAATTTTCAAAAATGGAAATTTTGTTAAACTTGAGTTTTGGAAAATCTTAAGTTTTTCTTTGGTGAAAAAAATTAATTTTGTGAAGATGAAGTCAAACTGCAAAATTGATTTTAGACTCTAGAGGCAATTTTTTTTTTGTCAAAATTTTTTAATGGCATAGCAAAATCAATTTGGATAAAAATTGCAAAAATTTGGCTTTAATAGATTAAAATTGCCTAGAAAAATTTTAAGCCTTTAATGAAATTGGTAATTTAATATTGAAAAATGGCTTTTGGTTAGCCAAAATCCAATTTTAATGGCGTATTAATTACTATATCCTCATTAGTTGGAAATATTTAACATCCCCAAGGCACTATTTAATTTCTTTTTGCAATTTGGAACTAATTGGCAATCTTAAAGGCGATTTTCATTTTGGCAAAATTAATATTTAGCTAAGTACTTAATTGTGGGCCATAATTTTGCATTAATTATTGTTTTTCTTGCTCCCAGGACCCCAGTCGGCCAGCTAGGAGGAAATTGGAAAGTTGGGTATAAGAAGAGGCTTCTCTCCTATTTTCTCCTCACTTCCTAGTTTTCCTCCTCAAGGTTGGCGATTTAGCAAGAGTAGTCCTCTCTCCATTTTGGGTGAATTTGGGCTTGGAGCAGCTTTTCTCCTCCTAGGTGATTTCTTTTGGGAGGTAGATTTCTTGCAATTTTAGGCAATTTTGTTTGCAATTAACCATTTTCAGACCTTGTCGATTTCTCTTGAAGGCAGATTTTTGCATTATTTGGTGATTTTTCTCCTTCTATTAGGTCCGCGATTTGTGCCCTAGGTGATTTTTGAGGGCAAATTGGAGACTTTCCATGCTTGGGCAGATTTGTTTGAGGGAAGAAGTATCTAGTCTTGGTAATTTTTGAGAGCAGACCTGATTTTGTGCCATAGGAGATGCATGATGGAAGTCTGATTTTCTCCATTTGGGATTGTGCATTTTTATATTAGTGCTAGGCGATTTTGGTTTGGAGAGGAGATACATGGTGAAAGTCTGATTTTTTCAAGCCAAAGGTGGACAATTCCAAAAGAGTTTGAAATTCTGATTTGCAAGAAGGTATGAAATTCTCAGTCTGATCATAAATTCCAAAAAAGTCAAGATCCGGTTATTGGTAGAGGTGACTTTTAAACATTTAGAGTTGAAAGAAGTCCTTAAGCTGACTTCCTTCTTTGTTCTAGTCCGAGGATTGCCTCCCTTGGTTCTGCTAGTCTAATTGTCCACCACTTTACCATCCCGTAATAGGGCGACGAGTTGGTAGATGTTAGTGCAAGCAAGAAATCTAAGGGAACAAACACTAAGAAAGACAAAGAGGATATGATGCCCAAAACAACTTTCTTCTCGAAAATGAGGCGAATAACCGATACCAATGTCGGTACAGTAGACATGATGCAGCTAAAGGTAACTTAAAATCATTTAGAGTTGAAAGGAGTCCTTAAGTTGACTTCCTTCTTTCATTCTAGTCTAAGTAGTGCCTCCCTTGGTTCCGCTAGTCTAATTGTCCACCACTTTACCATCCTGTAATAGGGCGACGAGATGGAGGATGTTAGTACAAGCAAGAATCTTAAGGGGACAAACACTAAGAAAAACAAAGAGGATATGATGCCCAAAACACCTTTCTTCTTGAAACTGAAGCGAATAACTGATACCAATGTCGGTACAGTAAACATGATACAGGTAAAGGACAAACTAAAGGAAGGACAATCTCCCTTGGCAAAGAAGATATACACAAGGCAGTTGCATATCACAGCCTAGGTGTTGACGCTCCCATCACAACCATGATGAGCGACATTGGAGCAACACTTGATTTTGAAGATATCACAGGAGAGGACATCAATGAAGCAAGACTCCAATCGAGATTGGATGAGTTAGGAAGCGTTGCTGGCAAAAACAAACATTTGAGCACCCTTTCCTCCCTAAGTGCTTTCATTGGATTTGCAAAAGAATATGAGAAGAATCACGAGAAGACACTACAAGCAGCAAACAACGTGATAAAATTGGCAGAGCTCAAGATAAAGCACACACCTTGTCCTCCTATGGAAGAAATCAACGAAAGGCTAGCTAGGTTCATTGCCTTAGCTAAAAGAATGAAAGAAAAAGGGAAGTTTGTATTAGATCATTTGATGTAAGTCCAAGTGGCAATTTCTCTTTCTTCTAGAATAGGACAAGTGTCTATTTTTGTTTGGCCGCCATTTTGCTGCCTTCTCATTGGTTGTCATTTTTACACTTTTTTCATTGGTCCATTGACGAGGTGGCATCTTCTCATTGGCCGATGGGGTGGCAACCCTAGTTAGGGTTTCTGGGATTCAATCTAGATTGTCGATTTTGCTTTTGATCTCTATCGTCGGTTGTAATTTAGGCATCTATAAAAGGCCATTTCCTCTCATTTGTAAGGGTCAGAGAAAATTGTTGCATAAGATAATACCAAAATTCGCTATTTCTTTCTCATTGTTGTGACTTGCATGGTGATTAAGGGCCTTTGGTATTATTGCATGGTTTCTACTTCCAAAAAGTTAGAGTAGATTTCTTTCCAAGTTGTTGAAGCAAATTTCATTTCAAGTTGCTAAGTAAGAGTAAAGTAGATGGATAGTTGAATGGTAGCATTAGTAGGTGTTTGATAGGGATCAATACTAGACCACTAGCATCCTAGCGGCTTGTTGGGAAGCCTTGTGCGGTAAATTAGTTTAATTTTCTTTCGAACCATTGCACCTGTGGAAGTGAGGCCATTGGTTAGCCTTCATTAGGTTCGATCCTCGTCCATTTGCTAGTCTTCCATCCATAGGAGTAGGAGTAGGATAGCAAGTAATTTAGCGCTTAGAATTTAGGAGAAGAAAGTTAGAAAAACACTAGTCGTAAGAACCATTCACCCTCCACCACCATCACTTTCCCATCTACATCATCTAGCATTCACACCGAGCCACCATCTCCATCATCCCACCAAAATCCAAGTCATCCTCAACAATTTGTGTAAGGCCGCCTACGTGATTACCAGCGAATCACATCGATAAAACTGAGTATCCACAAGTGTAATGAACATTGGAGTTATTCTCATATCCCATGAGCAATAACTTTTCAAGAGAGGAATTGTATGTTTGATATTTTGTATCAGATATCCAATTACTAATATGTTATGTAAGTGACACAAAACTCGCATCAACAGTATTAAAAGGAACTTAATATCGATATCAGCACTTGGAGATGATGGTGATAGAGTTACATTCAATGAAGACAAAGTACTAGCATGGGCAAAGAATTCAACTATAAAGAAGGCTCAAATGATAGGAGTAAGACAAGGACTGCTATTTGAGCTTTGCACTAAGACAAATCATGCACTTGTTCATGAGACCTCAGATTCAAATGAAATTTGGTATTGAAGATTAGGTCATATCGACTTTCATGCCCTAACATCTATAGGGAAGTTGGTAACTGGAATACCCAAATTAAGTCAAATTCAAAATGAATCTTGCAAACGTTGTACCTTGGGGAAAAACACAAAAAAGTCATTTCCTCATAGTTTAAGCAAAACTAAAGATGTGTTAGAACTAGTACACTTTGACCTATGTGGACCCATGTCAACACCATCCTTAGGAGGTTTTTGGTACTATTTGATATTTGTTAATGATTTTTTGAGGAAGACATGGATATACTTTCTTAAGTTAAATTTAAAGAATTCAAAACTATCATTGAAAACTCCTCAGGAAAGAAACTTAAAATTCTAAGAACAGATAATGGGTAATAATACACTTCTGAAATATTTAAAGAATTCTATAAACTTGTTGGGATTAAGAGGAAGTTTACAGTTCCCTACAACCCACAACAAAATGGAGTTGCTGAAAGAAAAAATAGAACCATTGTAGAAGCTGCGAGGGCTATGATATATGATCAAAACTTGAGCATGTCATTTTGGGCTGAAGCATCTAATACAATAGTCTATATTCAAAATAGATGTACTCACTCACATCTGGACAACAAAACTCCTGAAGAAGCCTTTTCAGGTATGAAATCTAACATTAGTCATTTGAGGATATTTGGATGTCCTGTGTGCGTTCACGTACCTAAGGAGAAAAGGACAAAATTAGAACCTACTGGAAGGAAGGGAATTCTTATTGGTTTTAGTGAAACAGTTTAGGGTTAAAGAATCTACGTACCTGGACAAAAACAAATAGAACTCCGTAGAGATGTCATCTTTGAAGAAGACATTGCTTTCAAAAGAGCCAAAATTTCAGATCAACTAGATATAGATGATTTATCCTATTCCCTAGAAGAGGCTCCTACTCCTGAGATTCAGAGGGAGTACCCTGGAGAGACTTCAAATGAAAATGAGATACTTCTAGAGATTCAAGAAGAAAGTCTTGACAATAATTCTAAGAGGCCACTTTGGGCAAGGAAAATGATAGAGGAAGGAGATGAATTTGTAGCTGCTTCAGGGACATTTAGAGAAAGCACCTTGAAAATTAATATACAATGCATTCATGTGTGAGATTCCAAACTCTGAACCTTCTAATGCTTCTAAAGCCCTCAAACATCAAGTTTGGCAAGATGCGATGGTAGAAGAATATCAATCAATACTAAAAAATGATGTTTGGGACATATTTCCTAGACTTTAAGGAGAATTTGTTGTTTCATCCAAATGGCTCTTCAAAGTTAAGTATGCTGTAGATGGTGGCATTGAAAAACATAAAGCTCGTTTTGTGGCTAGAGGATTCTCTCAAAAGGAAGGAATAGACTTTGAAGAAAGTTTTGCACCAGTTGCTAGATATACGTCAGTCAAAACTATAATAGCTATTGTTGCAACTAAAGGTTGGAAAATTTATCAAATGGATGTGAAAACTGCTTTTCTAAATGGAACGATTGAGAAAGTAGTATACTTGGAACAACTTGATGGGTTTGTAACTCATGATGCTGCCTCTTATGTATGTAAATTAAAAAGGGCTCTATATGGACTCAAACAGGCTCCCCAAGCCTGGTATGAAAGGATTGACAAATATCTACGAAGTCTTGGATTCACTAAGAATGATGCCGATCCAAATATTTATTTTAATGTAACTAAAGGTGATATGTTGATTCTAATCCTTTATGTTGATGACCTTTTGTTTACAGGAGAAGACCATCTCATTAATCAATGTAAGAAAGAATTGACTTTTGAATTTGACATGAAGGACTTAACGGATTCTTCATTACGTTCTTGGATTGGAAGATCGTCAAAAGTTAGGAAACATCTTCCTACATCAAAAGAAGCATACAATTGATATTTAGAATGTGGAACTGTCGACCTATATCAACACCTATGTAAACCAACTTACACAAGCTAAAGGAAGCAATTGTTGAATCCAAATTTATTGATGCCACTTTATACAGATAGATAATTGGGTCTCTGGTGTATCTTGTGAATACTCGATTGGATATTTGCTATGCTGTAAATGAATTAAGTCAGTTCATGTGTGAACCTCGAGAAATCTTGTTGCTTTGAAGCATATATTAAGATATCTTCAAGGCACTATTGGGTATGAACTTAAATATGAGAATACTAGCTTGGAGTTACATGGATATACTGATTCTGATTGGGCCGAAAGTGTAAAAGACTGGAAAACACATGAGGATGTTGTTTTAGTTTAGGATCAACTATGATCTCATGGATTTGCAGGAAGCAAGCTTCAGTCACTCAGAGTTCAATCGAGGTAGAGTACATTGTAGTAGCAATGGGAGCAAGAGAAGTAGTGTGGCTTCTAAAATTGCTTGCGAGTTTACTTTGTGAGCCTTTGAAACCTATGTTCCCCCAAGTTTCTGGTACGGGGATAGAGGGGGACGGTGGGATGGGTTTCTGGGACGGCAAATTTTTTTGTTGATTTTGGGGACTAGGGGGGACGGCAAACGGGGACAGCTATATATATAGGAAAATTTTAAAATATACATTGAAATTTACAAATATACATGTTCTTCATATGAAATTAAGCACAAAGCATGTCATTTAAACACTATAGAACCATAACATACAACATTTGAATGCCATTTAGGAAATAATATCCAATTTCTGTACTCAATTGTCAAAATGCATATCAATATCAGTGAATAATATCATAATGATAAACATGATAAATCTGAAAATCTAAATTTAAATAGGCCTAAAGCTATATGCCCAAAGGCTAGAGAGCTGCCATAAAGTAATAAGTATCAATGTATCATAATCATGTTGATGTTCAACATAAAAAACATAACATAGAAAAATGAAGCAGACTGTTGCTCCTATTCTGCCTCTGCCGGATTTGGAGGGGTGGAGCCCACCTCGACGACCTAGTAAGGAGCCTTAAAATTATTTTTTTATATTCACTTTTAAATTTTTTTGCATTAAAAAAAATTTAAAAATTTAAAAATTTAAAAAATTTAAAAAAAATTTGAGGACTGCTGGCCGTACCCGGTATGGTGGGGGGACATCTAGGCATCCCCTTTTCGTACCGGGGACGGCTTCTTTTTTTTCTCAACCATCCCCAAGTTTTGGGGATGTCCCCTAGTAATTTGCCCTTGTTGGGGACGACTGGGGGACGTCCCATATCCGTCCCCCCATCTTCGGGACATCCCTGTTTTCGAAACTCCTGGTTTTAGGCCGGGTACAAGTCCCCGGGGAACAACCTACCACTATTTACTGTGATAAGCAAAGTTGCGTCAAGTTATCCGTGAATTTGGTATTTCATGATAGATCAAAGCATGTAGAAATCCCTTACCACTATGTAAGAGACATGGTGGAAAGAAGAGCTATTCAGTTGGAATATATTAATACAAGTGATCAAACAACTGACATTCTCACCAAGCCTCTTCCTAAGGTGAAGGTTGATCATTTCAGAAAGAAACTTGGTATGGTTGAAATGTGAGTTTATGAGATTGAGTCTCAACTTTGTAAATTTGTATTATTATAAATAAAGATGTTTAAAGTGTAAACTCTTTTGTCATATGTGTGACTCTATGACTTATGGGCCTACCCTATGTACATTATTAAAAGGTGACGGTCTTTTATAATGAAATGTTGACTCTAACATTATGCCCTAAACCCTCCTTTGTGGAAAAGGTTTTGTGTTCCAAGTCTTCTTCTCTGAAATCAAATCTAGTGTTCCCTTCCTTTTGGTTGTCTTACAAAATTAGTGTTAGGAGAGTTCAAGTTCTAGAGGAGATTTTGAATGATAAAATCAAATGTATGGAACTTTCTTTTGTAGGGTGGCTCTTTTCTTTTGGACGCTCTATTGATCAAATAAGGAAGTTGATTTTCTCGAGTTAGTCCCTCAAGGGAAGTGTTAAAATAAATGTGATAATGATTAGATTACTATCATGCTGAATATCATGTGACTTGATATTCATGGACAAGTCATGATAGTTACTATAACATATTGATAGATATAATGTGATGTGATATGTGTAGAAGATCATTATGTTCACTTATCATGGTGGATATTATGTGTGGTAATATCTATGGATATACCATGATCTCTTATGGTTGATATCATATGAGACTTGATCTCTGTGTTGTTGATGTCAGTTTTTGTACCACTACATAACATATTAGCAATCGAACACTTGATAGAGAATATCAAATCCTCAATTCCTCTCTTGAAAAGTTAATACTCATGCGGACATAAGCAAAACTCCAATGTTCCTTACACTTGTGGATACTAACTCAGTATATCGATGTGATTTGCTGGTAATCACGTAGGCGGGCTTACGTTATTCATTTGAAGATAAGTTGGTGGTACTTCGCTTGCTTGACTTGTTCTTTTCTCCTTGATCACTTTCACTTTCAACTACTCCTACCACTAAATGCTTATTGCTCTACTACTACTCCTATGGATGGAGAAATTAGGAAATGGACGAGGATCTAACCAAATGAAAGATTGTGCGCTACCTCCATTGGTGCGATGATTCTAAGGGGTACTCTTAGGATCTTAGGATTTTCACACTGACACCTATCTTCCAACCCAACTTGAAGTACAAGTGGAAAGATGATATGCAAGTAGAACTTAGGAGCGATTGGACTAGATTACCACACAAGGCTTCCTAACAAGCCGCTAGGATGCTAGTGGCCTAGTATATAGGTCCCTATCAAACATTCACTAACATCACCATACAATTAGCCATCTAATTCTACTCTAACAACATGAAATGAAATCCTACTTTAATTTGAGAGATGAGAAGAATCATGCAATACACCAAAGTGATCATGTATATCCACCATGAAAGCCACAACAATGAATAGAGAACAATTTTGATAGTATTTTGGCAACAATTCTCCAACATAACTCCCTCACAAATGAGAGCAAAATGGCCTTATATAGAGGCTCCGAATTACAATGACTGGCCGAGATAAAGAGGTAAAATCAAGGGCCAAGACTATATCTTACAAACCCTAATTAGGGTTACCATTATTCAACCAATTACATGAGGGGACCAACTTTGTGGACCAATGAGAAAATTACAATAAATTGTCAACCAATGAGAACATAGGACATTTGGCATGATTTGATTGCATGCACATGAAAGTGCCACCTCATCAACCTTATCTTATAAATCTATTCAATCCTTGAGATAAGGTGAAGCCTTGGATGCTTGAGCTTGTCCTTAGAAACTTTCTCATCACCACTCGAACTTGCTTGTACTTGATGTCTTGACCCTGAAAGGATGAGGTCTTCATGCACTTGGGGTAATCTTGTCTTGGCCTTGGTGGCTTCCCTGGATGCGAACTTCTTTACAACTTGAGAGTCTTGCTCTTGGCCACTACCTTGAAATCGAACTTAATCTCCCCCATTATCCTTGACTTCCTGGTCTTCCAACCTTCCCATTCGAATCCAACCAAGCTAGCTTGCACAAATAGCCAAGCCTTGCCTAGCCTCAAATATTTTCAAATCTCTTCTACTAATCCGCTCTTTCTTGAAATTGCGGGGTTTCTTGAATCTTAATCTTCAATCAAATTTGCCCTTCACTCGATTTCATTCTTCACCAAAGCATGCACTTCAACCTTTGCTAGCTTGCAATCAACTAGAAGGGCTAGGACCCCATGTGAAATTGCTTCTAGTTTTGCACTGCCCTAAGTTATAATTCTAGATTTTCACTTATAATTCTAGCCCAATCAAATTTGCCCCTTCCATTTGCAATTTCATCAATAAAGAAGTACATCTAGTTTTTGGATTGCATACCTTGAGCTAGGCCCATGATCCAGTTGAGAAGCACCATGAGATCGCCATATTCTGATTTGAAGTCTGCCACTATGATCCTCGATGATCTGGTGACTCCTTTCTTTCCTTCCTGTAGCCAATTCTGCTTCTGTAGATCTTTACCAAGGGGAATTGTCCTTTCTTTAGTTTGTCCTTTACCTGTATCATATTTATTATACCGATATTGGTATTGGTTATTTGCCTCATTTTCGAGAAGAAAGTTGTTTTGGGCATCATATCCTCTTTGTCTTTCTTAGTATTTGTTCCCTTAGGGTTTTTGCTTGCACTAACATCTACCATCCAAAACACTTATTTCTGCCCTTTCATTCTAAGTGATATGGACTACCCTTATCGATCTCTAACCTTCTTTCTGTCAATGGATTCTAACTTATTTTTGCCTCGCCAAGTCCTATCACTACACTTATCAATCTTCAATCTTCAACCTAGGGTTGGACGACCACTTATTTCTGCCTCTTCCTTACCTTAAGATGGACTACACTTATATCTCCCAAATTCATTCCTAGGGTGGTTTAGCTTATTTCTGCCTCTTCAAATGTCCTATCATGAATTCTACCCTTATCAATCTCCAATCTTCAACCTAGGATGGGATGATGAAGTGGTGGATGATGAATGCAAGAAGAACCAAGAGAAACAAAACTAGACAAGAACAAAAGAGTGAAATCCACTTAAGGACCACTTTCAACTCCAAATGAATTGAATTTACCTTTACCAATGACCACGTCTTTTTTTGAATTTCAGATTAGACCCAAGAATTTCAAGCCCCTTGCAAATATTGATGCCCCAAAATCGGCCAAGCATGGAGAAAAATCACAGCCTCTTAGAAGAAATCAGACCTCCACAAATTTCGGCTCCACAAAAATCGCATCTCCATAAAATTTCGGCTCCAAAAATATCGCAGCTCCACAAGATTCGCAGCTCTCTATGGAAATCAAATCGCCAAGAACTGCCCTATAAAAAAAAACCCCAAGGAAGAAGAGCTGCTCCCATATGCAAATCTGCCCTTTGCCAAAAATCGTCCAAGGAGGAAGAGCTACTCCAAGCATGGAAGAGGAAGATGGAAGAATGAGGAGACAAGGGGAAAGAGAGCCTTCTTATACTCAATTCACTTGCCTTTCCTAGCTGACTGACTTGCACCTAGGAGAGGAAAAAAACATTAATTAGTGCACAATCTAGTCCCAATTAAATGATAAGCCAAAAATTAATTTTGCCACAATGAAATTTGCATTTTTAAAGTGCCGGTTAGACCAAAATTGCAAAAATAAAATTAATAAAGCCTTAGAGATGCTAAATGTTTCCATTTAATGATGATTTGGTAATTAATATATCATTAAAAATCGGATTTGGCAAGCCAAAAGCAATTTTTTCAATTTTAAATTACTAATTTCTTTAAAGACTTAAAAATTTCAAGGCAAATTTAATCCATTTAATGCCAATATTTTTGCAATTTAAATCCAAAATCGATTTTGGCATGCAATTTTAAGTTTTAATTTTAACAAAAATAAAATCATTCTAGAGTTTAAAATCGATTTTCCTATTTGATTTCACCATCACAAAATTAAATTTTTCACCAAAAAAATTTAAGATTTTCCAAAAAACCTAAATCTGACAAAATTTCATTTTTTGAAAATTACTCAAGTTTATACAATTATATCCAAATTTTCAAAAAAAATAAAAATCATCTAAGTACAAAATTCACAATTTTATCTTGCCAAGTGTTGTTCTTTGAAACTTGTTCGGCCTAAAGATAAAATTAGTTGTTTTGGAAAATCAAGCTTAAAACCGGGTGAAAAATAAACGTAACCTCCTCCCTCCTGGCCTAAAGGTGTCCAAGACGTAAAATTTTCTAAGATCAAATTTTTTTGGACAACTTTAAAATTTATTGCCAAGGTGATCGAAAAAGGGGGTCCACAAAAATTTTGGGGTGATGGTGTGAAAACCTCACAACATGTGTACACACCATAATTGGAAAGAATATCATGAGACTTGATTTTCTTAAGTATATCATTAGCTAGGTGATATCACTTCTCAAAATAAGGAGAACTTCTATATATGCACTTTTTCTTCCCTAGCTAAGAGGGAGTGTTAAAGTATGTAGCGTCGGTCGGAAAATAATTGTGATTAATGACATATATATATATATATATATATATATATATATATAGATATATATATATATATATATATATATATATATATATATATATATATATATATATATATATATATATATATATATATATATATGATTTACATACTGATATATATACAGACATACATACATACATACATACATATATAGATATAGATAATCCAATTGAATATTATTCTGCATATGATCACTGCATCTAAAACCGATGTACATATATATATTTTCATCGGAGATCATATCTCAGTCATGATTGAGACATATTCCGATCCCTGTTTGTTTAGATCATTATCGATTTGTGTAAATATCATTATCGGGCTGTAAATGAAACGAGTTCATCATGATCATTGATATAAGTTTAGACTCGTATTATGTCTGATTAAACTCAAAACAGGTATGATAATCAAACACCGAATAGATGTGATCGTGAGTGGTCATGTCTTCATTTGAAGAGATGCCCATTCACTCCCATACCCTTCCTTGATATATATACACTTGATCTGCCCGATATGGCTAGGCATCGAAATCAATTAGTGCAAGCATATCCAAAGGAACATAAGCATCACAATTACAAGAACATCTCTGTTATTACTGTAGTGCTATACACATATTCTGAAGTAAATCATATCCATTTGCATTAGTGTTTGAACCTGCAAACAAAATCATGCATCAGTCAGCATTATATTGAAATCTGATAAGAACTTTACAATATGTAATATCCCACCCTGATATTCTCCCAATTTTCCATCACAAATATAAAAGAATTTATGCAATAAAGGGCAGCAATATTAACCAGCGAATTGCTCATATTAAGATCCCCACAAATGTTATTGCATTATAAACCAGCAATACAATAACTTTAAATCACCAAAATCAATCTTAAATACAGTATTACAGTCAGGTTGGAAATACTAAGAATGAGCCTGTAACTCCAGGGCGAACTCCATTGCAAGTTCACCTCCAATGCTAAACCGGGTCTGTGTCCAATTTGCTGCGTAGAGCCTAAAGGTTTCCATCCTTAGGTTCTGAACAGAAGCTGAAGCTTCCCAAATATCACCAAGAGATATCTGAGATTCACTCACTAATTCAAGCATAATTGGAAAATGAACTTTTAATGCTCAATGTTGTGACCCTTCAGTTTCCTTCTCGTCTTTCATCTTTTTCCTCCTTTGCACCTTTTTAACTTTATAGTATTAAAATGACATTTTAAAAATTGATTCCATTCAGCTTCCCAAAAAGGTGACATTACATTACAATATTAATAATTATCCATAATGGCAGATAAACAATTACATCTATTGTAGATACAAACTAAATTCATGACATTCCATATATGCTATCTGAATACAATGCATCATGAAACAAGATTACAGCAGTTACTATATAGGGCATCATTTAATTTAAAACCACTGTTTTTTAAAATCTGACACCATGGTTGAAAATAGCACCGATATATCACACATCTTCAGCTAAAATTATATTATCTCAGAAAATATAATGACTGATATATGCAAAAAAAATTGCACAGTTTATTTGGCAGAAAATCGTTAGACGATTGTGTAAGTGAGAAAACACAGATTTTTTTAAAGATTTCATTCAGATGAAGCTTGTTTTTGCTGGATGCGAAAGCTAGGGCATGACACACAGAAGCATGATGGAGAACATTCCTTTGTGGTTGAAAATGAGACCAAAGTGATCCAGATTCAACATTTACAGATCATTCTACTCTTTCGGTTATAAGAATTTATATGTTCATGAGTCAGATGGAAAAGGCGTATAATTAGAATAATTAGGATTTTTTAGCTGAAATGATATTAGTTCGTTTGTAAGGCATATAAAAATTAATGTAACTTAATATGTATTTATATGTAGAATTTCACTTTATTCAATATTTAATGTAATAACAATTCATATTTTTTATTAACAGTATCTAAATATGAAACAATGAAAATAATTGTTATAATAATATCTTTTAAGTATTATAATTATGATATAAATATCTTTTAAAGAATTATAGAATAAATTATCGTTGCTAATGTGTACATGAATGCTAATGGTATCTAATATTTATTTATATATGATAGAATTGAGTAATAACTAGTTTGTTCTACAGATTTGGTGATTTAAGAGTATTTATAAAAATCATATATTTTGAATTGTTTGATAAAATGCCGATTTGTTGTCGGTTTTCACTGATTTTTTGGCGAGTATTTTTCAATAATTTTGGGCGTGCCGAGTTATTGCTGTCTGAGTTTTTCAACTGTCTGAAACCATCTATGGCATACATTAATCAAGATTCAAAAGCATAATTAGCATATACTGGAAACCATCTAGGGCATACATTAATCAAAACCATAGTTAGCATACACCAGAAACCATCTATGGCATACATTAATCAAGATTCAAAAGCATAATTAGCATATACTGGAAACCATCTAGGGCATACATTAATCAAAACCATAGTTAGCATATACCAGAAACCATCTAGGTCATAAATCCATATAAAAACATTGTGTAAAAGAAACTAGATACCATTTAGGGTGTCAACATAACCAAGTTATCAAAATGTGAGTAATCTGGAGGGACATGATAAATAAATTATATCATAATTTATTGTTATATATTTGTTCATCATTTAGTTTTATTACTTATTAGTAATTCCTATTCTTGGAAGGGTACATTACATTAATATTTGTGTCGTTCTCTTTGGAGGAACTTCTAGCAGCTTTGCATTCTTCATTATATCAGGGGCTAGCCGGTTAAGTGTTTGAGAGTCCCTTCATAGGTTGAGATCTGTTACACACCTTTAGAGTTTTGTGGATTAAAGTTATTATTAAACTGCTAAAATTATGGCCCCTTTTTTTGTCTTCAATGTGTTTTTTGCTAATTAAAATAGTTGTTGAAGTTTAGCAGCAAAATCCTCCTAATTTTCTTGATTCACAAAAATTCTACCCTAAGAGTGGGATTTCCTGTGTAATTGCTGGTTGCTTCCTCTATGTATGACATTCTTGTGTATGCTAAAATTTAAAATTAGAGGCATGTGATCAGATTTCAACTCCATAGGACAGGTCCCAATATTGGACTCCAACACTCTGAATGTAGAACTCTATGAACATATTACGTAGTTCCCTACACTTTGACTGTTTCAGGTCTTACATGTGATACCGCAAGATTTTGGCCAAGCTTTTATGTCATTACAAATAATCATGCCATATAGACTACATAAGCCTAACAAATCTGCTCCAAAGTGACACATCTACATGTAGTGCATCTTAAAGCATGAAGCTATTATTTTTGGAAAGCATTCAAAATTAGCTTATATGATCTCTGTAAGATGATTATAGGAACACTGTTTTGGTTTTGCTTGTCAGTGTCATTTTTTTGTTGACTTACCATATATCAATTTGGTTGAATTTAATTGCAGACACACCCTTCACAGACTTGTTTCATGTCCTCAGTTGATCTCCATACTCAATATTCTTATCAGGTAAAAATAATTTAGATTGTAATGTTATTCTCATTTTTGTTTGTCACTGTGGTGTGTCATATTTATTGGACCTATTATAATTCAGAAGTGGGAATGAGTATTCTTGTAGTATTTGGAACTGCCAGAATTTTAAAGTCTACTCTTTAAACATTCTCGATGAATGTTGGTTGTGTACACAACTATTTATAAATTGCTTTGACAGGGTAAAATCTTCTCTCCTTGTGATAATAAGGTGGTTAAGCTTTTCTTATTGATATATGTTTGTTGCATCATTTGACTGAGATTCAAAATAGATGCAGTGTTTGCTACCTGGCATCTTGATCATGATAGATTCAAAATAATTTCCTCTATTCATGACAAAATAATGCATGACTCATTTCCCAAATAAGGATTGAAGGTGAAGTGGCTTTTGAAGAGTTTGTAATGTGCATTTATGGTGGATTATCAAATCTTTCTTTTTGACACCCCTTTGCAAGATATAGAATGCCAATAACATTCCTTTGAGAGAACTGATTGTTTAATACCATCTTCTTTTGAAATTTTGACACAACAGATTAATAGTATCTATGGAAATAACATAAACAAATAGATCATCATTTCCTTTTTGCACCCTTTGCCAGTTTTCCATAAATACCAGGGGCATTGTGCACTTCGAACAGTGGGCCGGAGAGAGAAGATGATATATGTCAGCATGGAAATGATCAGCAATCTGGTGCTTAGGTTGATACAAGTTTCTGTCCCTTCACAGCCTCTAGGGGTAATTGACAATCATTGTTTCTCCAAGTTCTAGAGATAAGAGAACATGGGGATAGATTTTGGGGACAACATTTTATTTTGGATTTGTGGACAACAGTTCTGGAATTAAAAATAATAATATTTGAATTTTTTATATTCAAACAAAAATAACTACCCAAAAAATAATGTAAGCAAGAGGAGCTGAATTTCAAAGAGTAAGTATGATAACAATTCACTGACTCCATAACCCTTTTTATCCGTATATAATCTTCAATAAAAAATGTAAAATTATTATATAGAAAGATGACAGAAAAATTTAATATCATATATAATACATAGGCATATTGAGCAGCAAACTCAAAAATCAGTTTCTTCTATGGTTTGATACTTGGAAATTGCTCTTGCATTCCTTTTCTCCTCTTGTGGTGAATTAGAATCAGTAATGGTCATCAGTGCTATAAAAAATGGGTCGAGGGCCTGGCAGGCCTTTCTTTTAGGGTTGCATTTGTTTTAAAATGTTTTCCATTTTCATTTTTTGCTGTTTTAATGTCTTCGATGTGGGGTCACAAGAAATTCTTAGGCATAGGAGGCCTGAATCATATTTGCAAAATTATTCATTAAAATTTACAATAAATTGCAGGCAACCAGGCTAAGGAAGGTTGATCCAATATAATCTGTGTGGCTCATTGATTGCATTCAGTGATCTTATTCAACAATATTTTCAGCACAAGCATTTGAAAGCAATTTAACAAAAAAAAATTATTACCTCTTTTAGAGAATTTCTATGCCAGGTCAGCCCTTTAACCAACTCACAGTGGCCTCTTTTCTTTCCTTTACATGAGCAAAAATTCAAGATCACCAAAGAAGAAATATAGTGTGGTGCGCAGCTACAGAAGGTTACTTTGTAGTACATTCTATGGCTCTCTCCAAATACTTTACCTGCTGCCTTTTTTGATTCACCTCTGCGTGGGAAAATCAGTTGCTATTGTTTTGGACCTGCTGTTGACCCCATCAAAGACAATATCAGAATAATTATCTTCAGCATATTTTCAAATGAGAACCCCAGTCCTTTTTTCATAACTTTTGAGAGCTATTTAGTATTTTAGGAAAACCCATTTTTTGCTTTTTCGCTGCTTTTTTAAAAGAAATCCTTTTTTCAAAAAGCACCTTTTGCTTTTTGGATACTCATTCAAAATTGTGCTTTTTTGCTCTTAAAATATTATTTAAATCTTTTAATTTCTTCACTTTAAGATGCTACATAAAATGATACTAAAATATTAATATACCTCCTTAATTTTGCCATCCACTTTATTTCACTTATGTGATAAAATCAGTCTATTAAAATATTTAAGTGAAATAACAAAATAATATTTCCTAGCCTTACAAAATTCTCCAAATCCTGAAATTAAAAACCCTACACTCTGAAGCTGAGGAAAGGCCAAGATTATTTACGCTTAAGAAATTTTCCAAATCCTGAAATTAAAGACCCTACACTCTGAAGCTGAGGAAAGGCCAAGATTATTTACAATTACTCAAAATAGCATTTAGTATAAATACTAAATTACACCTGCCTGGGGGATGGGGGGACAAGTTTCCAGGACAGGGGGACAAAGGGGCCTCAATTTGGGGATGATAGGGGGATGACAGGGGGATGGGAGGGGGTGATAGTGGTTATATAGTATATACTATACATATGATACTTAAAATGCTAATTATGAAAAGATGTATAACAATATAAGACATAAATATGAAGTATAAGTTCATCAAGACCACTATTGCTAGTTTAGTATTACATTGCATTGAACATCGAACAATAAACAATGAATGAGTTCTAACTTCTAACTTCTATCAAATAACTTAAATCAAAATAATCAAAGATTGAAGATTCAAATGGTATGAAAGTATGAGTATCATTATCTCATCAATCATTCAATGGCATCATAAACTTAATTACATCAAATAGGAACAACCATGATATGATCACAATGTTCAATGTTTCAAACTTCAAATGACAAATATGATAATATCCAAGTCTCAAGTACAAACTACAAAATCAAAAGACAAAATGTCAAGTACTAAAGGCTCAAGGGGTGCCAAAATGTAGTAGAGGCTGCCTAGAGACCTCTAATCATCCATGTTAACCTGAGGCTCAGGCTCAACAAACTCATCCTCCGAACTCTCGTCCTCTTCAAGGGTAAGAGCCGTGAGAGGAGTACCAATCAACCCCGCATTAGAAGTATATGCATCATCATCAACTTGTGAGGGCTCCTTTAGCTCTATATCCCATCATGTTGCAAGGCTCTCCTTGTACACACAAGTCTTGTGATCTTTGATACACAATGCACAAATTATAGCCGCTAGCTTCTCTGCTTTCTTAGAGGTAAGTTTGTTCCTCTTAAGAGAGTGGATGAAGCTATAAGTAGACCAATTCCTCTAAGAAGCTGAAGAATGTTTACCATACAGGGTAAAAGCTTAACAAATGTGATTCAACGCAGAACAGATACTTTATTCATATATGCACTTGCTGATTACAATCCGAATACAATGACTACAATGATCACAATGATGATTCCAAAGTCCATCTCGGACGTGTACATATACCTTACCGAAGGGGTGACTCAAGTGTCATGCGCCTGTTTGGATACTACTCTACTCGTCGGCTACACTATACATTTTACCGACAACATCATCCCCCCAAAAGAAAAGTCGTCTCCAGACAACAATACAACAAAATTCAGAATAACAAAATACATCAATGCATAAGTACTAGATAGAGGGATGCGTCCGCGTCCTCAACTCATTCAGCTCCATCCGTAGCTTGTAGACCTGTTCTTTCTTGATCTTTAGCTCCGCTTCTGCTTCCATCTGAAGCTCTAGGGCTGACTGCATCATCTCTCTGACTTCTCCCAACTCCTCCTTTGTTGCCATCTTTTCTTTTTTTGCTGCCAATTGTTCTTTTTCTGCTAACAGGACTGTCCTCTCGGATTGCCAGGCCGCCCTCTCAGATTCCCAGGCTGCCCTCTCTGAAGCTAACTTGGCAGCTGACTCCTCCCGAGCTCTCTCAGCTGCTACTTGATCTGCCTGACTCCTCCGAAGAGTATAGTACGCCTCCCTGTGTAACTTCGCTATCTCATGAATCAGAGCCTCTACCCGGCTCCCCATCTCAGGGTCTCTCATTGTGGACTAGTCCTGCCGCATCTCCATGGTCTCCACATCTGGCCATCCCCTCTCCTCAAAACAAACTTTAAAAGCAGCTGGACATCCCAACCTCATGAAGGATGACTCCCTCCAGCTCCTTCACCACTGACTCCAACGCCTGAGTCTTAGCCGAAGCTAACACTTGGCGAGCCCGAGATGCTAGAGCTGCGACATCATCAAGAAATAATGACTCTGTCATCATTGTCTCCTGTGTTATTGGGTGTTCCTGTTGTGCACCCATGGCCCTCTCCACTGCCTCCGCCATATGCTCAACAATGCTATGCGGTACTCTGTGCCTACCCAACCTCTTCTAATGGGTTCTCCGAAACTGCTTCCCGTGTGGGTGCTGGCAAGTATGTCACTCGAGGTGCCGGGGTTCGGTGGAACTTTGTACGCAGGAAAGAACTCAGCTTTTGGGATCGGCTCTCTGTGTCTCGCTCCGGCCATGCTAATAGTGCTGTATCTATTGTAACCACCACATCAGAATCTTCTACATCTAGTCGGACGCATGATGCCCCCAACTCCTCGTCTGCCGGTACCAAAGTCTCTCTTGTATTTGGTAGATCCTCACGAGCTAGCTCCATTGGTACCTCCGGAGCTACTATCTCCGTCAGTGACAGATGTGACTCCGCTATAGCTCGTGTCTCTACAGTGGGCTGCGTCATAGCTGAAATTGGTGTCATCACCACTGGCAGCCTGAATTGTCCAAACCCTGGGATACCATGTATGCCTACAGGAACCCAGTGTGTCGTGGTCGAAAGTACAGGTCACAGAAATCTCAAAGGTGTAGCCGTGATCACTTCTACCTCTTCTTCCCCCTCAGACCCACTCTTGTCTGAAGATGTCTCCTCTCAGTCACTATCTGTGTTTTCACCATCCGGCCTTGGTCGCTTCTGTCCTATAGTTTTGGTGCCAAGAGTATCTAAATGCTTCCATTGCATAATAGGTGGTTTGCCAGGCGTGAGTGGTCCCGATTTTGCCTCCAGTGCATCATTCGGGACCATTCGTGTTGTCGCATCCAAGAACAAACCAATGGCATAATGTGGCATATAGAACGTTTTATGCTACAAAGTGAGAAACTCCGACATTCGTTCGGCCAATAATGCTGCCCAATCATAAACCTTGCCATGCAAAATCCCATTCATCATGGCTACGTGGGGAAAAGAGATATCCAAAGTGCAGCTCAAACTTGTGAGGCGGCTTTTCACTATGTCCATCAAGCAATGCCAATGACCCTCCTGAATATTAGATTTTTTTAACCCTCTACCCTTGGATATGTTTGAAAGAGCCTCCTATTTTGCCTACGACAGTTGTCTGCACACAAGCTATATCAACTTCAACTTCACTTCATGGCTCATCTTTTTTGGCTTGCTATCTATTTTTCTCCTACCCTGAGCATGACCATGTATGCCAAATACCCGTGCAAAATGAGCTAGTCTGAATAATACTACTAAATTACGATCAAGATACTCAAACGCATAGGTTCGAGAGAACATATCATATGTTTCAATCATAATGTGCAAAAACCCTTCGTAGTCTCTGCTGCAAAATACTAGCATTTGCACTACCCATTCTACTTGACGTTTCCTGATACTAGCCTTCACTAGATGGTTGTCTGAAGTTTCCTGCCACCACTTCTGGCATTCTGCACTAGTTAAGCCTTCGAATGTAATACTTTGTATTGTACGAATGTCTCCCGGCTGCTTCGGTTGCTTAGCTTTCTTCTTTCTTGCACTTGTACTAGTTTCTGCACTAGTCCCTGCATAGGTCCCTTCTGCTACACGAATTCTAGATGGTAGTGTCCTCGCATTCTTGTTCATGGCAGTGTCTTTGTCTAGTTTCCTCTTCCAAGCTCTCTTTCCAGCTGATTGCATGATTGTTAGACTTTTGTCATTTTGTGAATCAATCTCAAACCGTTAGGGCAATTATTTTTTGTATACAAGTTATACAAAGTCTCCTTGGTATCCATACTGTACGGCTTCCTCACGCTTAGTGAAGTATGACTTCTATGTTTTTTAGACAATTTTAACTCTCCCTGCTTTTCTCTATCCGTATGGTCTCTGTAGCTCTTCCTTTCCTTGCAATTTTTGAAACACTTAACTCTTCTTCAATGACCCATACAGCTTCCAAAGTCATAGCATTTACAGTCAAGTTCATTTAGTCTCTTGCCGTACGCTATACGGTTCTTTTCCCTTTCTATTTCCTATGGTCTCCAAATCCGTACTGCTCAGGCTTGATACTTTATTTCAATTCCTTCCTGGTGTATGGTCTTTTCTTATAATGTATTTTAACCTGCTGTACGGTCTTAAATCATCTCTCCTATCGGTCGTACGTTTCAAGTTCCCTACCATACGAAAGTTCCTTCCTTCCAGTTTCTTGCCATACGGTGTTAAACAATGATTAAAAGATGAACAATTCATATGCTGAAAAAGATGTTACAATTCCCTCTTCGTACCTACTTTTTGCTGGCCGTATGGTCGTTTCAGTGCCTGCTACACTTGGCCGTACGGTAGTCTATTCATATGCCATGCAGTGGTCTATATACTTGCTGTATGGTGGTTTTGAATGTTATTGCAATGTGACAATCTCCCTCTATCCCCGTACTGCCGTACGGATTTCATTTCCATCAAACAATTTGCCTTGACTCTGTACGGTCATCTTTCCTCCTCCTTATTTAGCCGTATGGCTTCCAATTACCTTTACTTTCTAGCCGTACTCTCTAGCCGTACGGTCTTTTCTAATTCTTCCAAATATGATTTGTTTTTATGTTATGGCTTTCCTTCAAGGCCGTATGACATGATTTTTACACTTCTTTGCTTTATTACTTTATCTTAATACTTCTCTTTTGTGTTTTATATACTTTTTATCACATATTCTTTGATTTTCAAACTATCTTTTCTTAATGTTTTTACTTTACTACTTCACACTTTAAAACTATGTTCAACGTCAATATTATACATTATTTACATATAAACATTATTCACAGTCATTTTTCTTCCTCCATTGGTTGTCAGCGGGGGATTATTTCTTTCATGGTAGATCTTTAACTTCAATCCATTTATTGCATCTGGTATTTCTTTTCCGTCCAATGTCCATAGTTTAATTGCCCCGTTATATCCAACTTCCCGTATCTTGTACGGTCCAACCCATTTAACTTTGAACTTTCCAGGCCTGATTTCATTCCGTCCATTATACTTCAGTACTAACTAGCCAGGTTGAAAGTTGTTTAATTTTAAGTGCTTGTCATGCCATGCTTTCCTCCTGCTTTGTGTCACTTCGATGGCACACTGCGCTTGTAGCCATCGCTCATCGAGCTTGTTCAAATTGTACAGTCTCTCCCGTAAGCTCTCCAGGTCACCTAGTTTGTTCTCAATTGCTATCCTTAAACTCGGTACCACGAACTCTGTCGGTACCACTGCCTCTTGCCCATACATCAGCTGGAACAGGGTATGTCCTGTAGTTACTTTATACTAAGTACGGTACGCCCATAGAGAGGATGGTAACTTTTCTTACCAGTTCTCTCCCTCAACTGCGCAGGATTTATAAATTACTCCAAGCAAGATTTTGTTCGTTGCTTCTGCTTGTCTGTTAGCCCTTGGATAGTACGGGCTCGACAATGAATGGTAAATCTTGAATTCAGTAGTGAGCACTCTGATAACATGGGGTAAAGTGTCCTCCCTGATCACTTGTCAACTGGAGTGGGATCTCGTACCTTGTAAATATTTGCTCATATAAAAATCTTGTTGTGCTTATTGCCGAATTGTTTGGTAATGCACGTGCCTCCACCCATTTAGTCAAGTACTTTGTTGCTACTACAATATATTGGCACTTTGTCTTACTCACCTTCAATGGTCCAATGAAATCTAATCCCCATCTCTCAAAACGTTCCTGTGTGTGCGAGTGATTCAAGGGCATAAAATCTCTCTTCAATGGTTTTCCAGCCTGCTGGCATGTATTGCATGCAATGACCCAGTCCTTGGCATCACTATACACAGTCGGCCACCATAATCCTGCCAGAAGTATCTTCCGCACAGTAGTATCCGGCCCCATGTGTCCTCCTGCCGGGCCGTACCAATTTTCGTCTTTCGTTTGGTGGCATGTCACTTGGAAACTGCCTTGTCGATAGGTATTCTCCGATCCGTGTACCAAGTTGGTAGTACCGTGACATGAATTAGCTGTGGATCTGGAAAATCATCATTAACTCCCTCTAGTGGCTCCCTCGATTTTATTCTTGATAGGTGATTTGCACTCACATGACTCTTCCCTGGCCGTACCACAATCTTAAATGTAAACTCCTATAATAATAACAACCATCGACTTATTCTTCCTTGAATAATCAGCTTATTCACCAAGTATAGCAACGCCTGATGATCTCCGTAGAATACAAAGGGAGTGGCCAACGAGTAATGTCTAAACTTCTGTATTGCATATACCATCCCCAACGCCTCTCGTTCCGTGGTACTATAATTTTTCTCTGCTTTTGACAATAATCTACTTGCAAAGTACACTGGATGGTCCACCCCGTGGTCACCAGTCTGCACCAGTGTTGCCCCGATGGCATAATTTGATGCATCTACATGGACGTGAAATTCTTTATCCCAATTCGGATAGGCCAAAATTGGAGCCGTAGCCAACCTTGTCTTCAGTCCCTCAAAAGATTCATTCTGTTCAGCCTCCCATCTGTAGGATTCACCCTTGCAGGTGAGTTTGTCCAGCGGATAAATTTTTTTTGCAAAGTTTTTAATAAATCTTTGGTAATACCCGATGTGGCCTAAAAATGACTTCACTTTCGACACATCCGTCGAGGGTGGCATCTCTAAGATCACGCGGACCTTGTTTGGATCCGTCTTCAATCCTTCTTTACAAACTATGTGTCCAAGCAGCTTTCCTTGTGGCACCATAAATCTACACTTCTTTGGATTCAACACCAATCTTGCTCGTCTGCACCTCTCCATACATTCTCCTAACGCCTTTAAATTTCCAACTGACATTTTATCAAATATGTACAGGATAATCCTTTGGAACGTCATCGGGGCATTGCACAGTCTGAATGGCATCCTGTTGTATGCATATACTCCGTCCTCCACAATGAATGTCGTTTTTAACTTATCCTCCTCGGCAATGGATATCTGATTATACCCTGAGAATCTGTCCATGAATGAATAAATTTCATGCCCCACTACTTCCTCCAAAATGCTAGCTGTAAAGGGTATTGGAAATGGGTCTTTAATTGTTACGGCATTTAGACATTGGAAATCCACACATATTCTTATCTATGTTGTGTGCTTTTTTAGGGATATCATGATCGGTGATACCCACTCACTTGTCTGTACTTTAAAAATGGTTCCTGCTTCCAGCATCCTGTCAATTTCTTTCGTGACCCATGCTGCATAGTTCTTATTTATTCAATACGACCACTTATGCATGGGTACCACACCTTCGATTAATGCTATCCTATGGACACAGTTCTGGTGGTACTCCTTTCAAGTCCTTATACGTCCAAGCAAAAACATCTTTGTACTCCATGAATATTCTGAATGTTGCCGCCTTCAACACTGGGTTCTAATCATCTCCTACAAGAATGTTCTTCGGATTTTCCTCATCACCCAAGTTCATTGTTTTCACTATCAGCTCTTCATACTTCATCGATTTATCTTTATTGAACGTATGGGCCGGTGTTTCATCCACTTGCACTTCTCCCTCCTTGAGTTCATTGTACTCCTTCGGGAACTCATTGCCTGCTTTTTCTTCCTCGACACTCAAAATGTTGCAGCTCAGAAAGACCTCATAATCTTCCATTTGGCAGTGTAGCAGTCTGTTTACTGAATCTAGGTCATCATCAATTGGTCCTCCTCCTAATCTCAACACCCCTTCGTCATCTAGTTCCATCCTCCTTTTCCCTTCGTCGTCACTCTCGCCTTCACCTTTCAAGTCCGACAACACTGCTTCTTCTCCTACAATTTGTGTATATAAATCAATTATGAATCTCCTGCCTCCTTTCTCCATGGATAGGGTGTTCCTTTTCCAATCATGCTTTACCTTAGCTTGCACCAGCCACCCCCATCCCAGAATGGCGTCGTACCCTCTTCTCTTCAACGGGATGACTACAAAATCCAGTAAAAAGGGTTGTGTCCCAATTGCTACCGGCTGTGCCATCAGAGTTCCCAATGGCTTTATCCCATGCTGATCTGCTGTGAGTAACTGGAAAGTAGGTGGGCATAGTTGGTTGTCCAAGTCTTTTCCAAATATCTTCCGACAGTACGTTCACCCTCGATCCTCCATCTACTATTGTATCCGTCAGCACAGTACCTAGAATGCCCATCTCCACCATTGCCAGGCATCTACCTGTCGTAAGTGCCAACAACATTGGGTTTGTTGTTGCTGCCGTTGTTTCCTTACTATCTTTTGCTTCCTCCGTCACTCTCGGGGATGGCGTCATATTTATAATAGCCATACGCAACTGTGGCATTGTGAGAAGGTCATTTAGTTTAATCGGCACTTCCATTTGCATTATCTATTTCACCATGTTTTGTTCCGCCAAGTTTCTTTTTGATGTTTCGGTAGTGTCCTTCACGTGTAGCTTCTCTGCTTTCATCTGCTTTTCTATCTCCATTCAGGCTTTTTGTAACCTCTCCTTCTCTTCTTCGACATTCAGATATTTCGCTTTCCTCGCTTGTTCCCGTGTGATCGCCAGTACCTTCTCATCATACGCTCGCCTTGTTTTGGACATTTTGAATCTTCATGGTCCCCTGGACCACACCATCTGCACAGTAGCTGTGGCATCTCCTTCGTAGGGCAGTCCCTAGCGAAGTGACCCCAAAGATTGCATGCTCAATACTATATCATCGGTCGTCTAGTCGCATCATACTGTAGTCTACTCCAGTCTCCATTGTTATTATTGTTTCCTCCCTTTCCGCGTCTATTATTATTTCAATATCCACCTGAAGTTGCATCATTGCTTGTGTTATTGCTATTGTTGGATGCTTCTTGTGTTAATAATATCTGCTAGTGTCCTTTTGCTTTCAAGTTAAATGGGCACTCCTTCAATGAATGTCCCGCTACCTGGCATATGTCACAAAACTGCTTCTTCGGGCATGAACCCTTTGTATGGCCATTCTCTTTGCAATCTGTGCACCACAGTTCTCCCTTCACTGTGTCTGGGTTCTTTTTCAAATTCTTGAATTCTTTCATCATCCGAAGCATGTCTTTCTGTAATGCTTTCACCTTTGTGTTCGACTCCTCATCGCTACTGCTACTTTCCGAGGATGAATCATTTGAATCAGAGGATTTCTGTTTTTTCTTCTTACTCGTCTTTTGTTCACTTTCCAAATCCATGGCACGAGTATACGTGTCAGTGTACGACGCCGGTGGTACAATCTTCATCTTCTTTTTAAGAGTTGGCTGTAGCCCCTCAAACCATTGTTTTTTCAACCAGTCCGCTGGTTGACTCTTCATCTTTCCAATCAGTTCTTTCAATTGTCTGGCATAGTTCCAGACTGTCTCATTCTTTCCTTGTTTAGTACTATATATCTCTGCCACTATTTCATTATCATCTCGGAGCAATTTGAGTTCTGCTATAGATTCTTTTTTAACATTCTCCCATGTATTGAGTTTTTGAGGACTGGTATCGGAAAACCAATCTATCGCCACACCTCGCAGGGTCGCTGGGAACTATCTTGCCCAATCGTCTTCATCTGTCACACCATTTGCCGTCCATATGGTTTCACACGTTTTACAATGTCGGATAGGGTCTACTGAACCATCACCGTGAAATTTGGGTAATTTTTCTTTAGGACCTGCCATCGTTACTTTCCTTTGATTCTGAGGTACTTGTGTACCCGTGCTGTTCTGAGCTCCCATGCTGTTTTGAGCCCCCGTGTTGTTCTGAACTCCTGCGCTGTTCTGTACAATAGTCTTGTTTCCAACAACCGCGTTGTCTAGTGAATGGTCTTTAAGTGATGTTGTTCTATTCTCTGCCTATATCCGTTCGTCTGGTGTATCGGGAATGAAGAGATCACTCCACGCTCATGCTCCCTCGGCACTCTGAGCCATGCAAGTTGCTTCCCTTCCGTTTGGACACTTTCCCTTTGGCGTGTACAGGTTAAGGAATTCTTCCCTTGTTTCCTCCACCAAATGTAAGCATCGTCGAGTCTCCTCCAACAATTCCTCGGCACTCCTTAGCCTACTAGGTGAGTGCACTCCCTCCGTCTGTGCCCCTTCACCCCTTCGATGTCCCTCGGCAATCTGCTGAAGTCTCTACCTGCGCACTGCTTGTTGTGTTAGAATTAAAACTTCTTGTGCTATACGTATTTCATCTTTATCTTTCACCTTGTTCCTATCCTTATTAAGAAAATTTGGCGTTAATCTTCATATCATTCCTTCGTTCCAGGTCCGTCTGGCAATGGCGCGAAATGTTTACCGTATAGGGTAAAAGCTTAACACATGTGATTCAACGCAGAACAGATACTTTATTCATATATGCACTTGCTGATTACAATCCGAATATAATGACTACAATGATCACAATGATGATTCCAAAGTCCATCTCGAACGTGTACATATACCTTACCAAAGGGGTGACTCAAGCGTCATGCGCCCGTTCGGATACTACTCTACTCGTTGGCTACACTATACATTTTACCGACAACAAAGAACTAGTTACCTAAGATAACATCATAACAATCGAATGACTAGTATGAGAACGAGAAAATTGAAATTGAAATTCATGACTAAAAGTAAAAGACTTAAGTAAAAGTGAAATTAAAATTTGAAAGTGAAAAGTAAAGGTTCTAAAGTTGAAGAACATGAAACGTGAGATAGGAGACAGATGACTAGGGTGGTAGTTGTTGATTTGGGTCCACGACAATTCCACCACAAAATAGGATCCTCTTGTGCCATTGTTTTTATGTTGGCCTTTGCTCTAGCTAGATAGCCCCTAAGAGTAGCAAATTTGGTCTGCTTAGTGCAAAAGTTCCCTGTTGTCTCAATGTCATACATCCTATCAATGCACTTGAAGAGTCCTTCTTTCACCTGAAATTCAAATTTTAAAATCAGTAAACTAACAAATTAAATATTCATAAGTGCAAGTGTACTAACGTCTAACTTTCAAGTGTAAGTATACTAAATTCAAAATTGATAATAGATTGCCTCATCATCATTCAGTGGTGTAACTCTCTCGACCCTAGGCATGTACCACTTTGAATTCAATGCATAAGAAGCCATATGTAAGGGAGTGTTGAGGTTGTCCCATCTACATTGAATAATAGGCCGAATGTGCTTAGTGTAAACTGCTAAACTTGGGTCCCTCTCTTGCACAACTTCCCTCATTTGGCCAAGCATAGCTTCAATGCATTCGTACACCTCTCCAAGAGTAGCTGCATCTGCATCCCCATATTTGATGACCTAGAAAACTGGAGTGATGAAGGAGACAATGTATTTTGCATCACTCCAAAATACATTGCTCTTTACTATCTCCTTCATCCTCAACCTCTGCTATGTCCTGGAACCATCCCACCTATTCCACTCATTCATCATAACCATGATTTGCAATGGCTCCTACAACTTGATTATTCTCTCTAAAAGAATGAAGTTGGATGCATATTGGGTCTCAACTAGTTTAGGAACTCCTTCCTTGAGAAGCTCTTGAAAAGGGCATGTGATGTGTGGTGATTGTAGATAGAAATCTGCACATCTCTAGCATCACTCACTTCTACCTTAATCCAAGGAATCTTCCCCATGTCTTTTAGTGCATTGTTCATGGCATGCACACAATATGGAGTCCACCATATATGTCTGTAAGCTGTCTGAACAAGTCTCCCTGCAACTCTACACATAGGTGCTTCATCTGTTACAACTTGGACCACATTTTGTGGCCCAACCTCCTTGATAGCATCCGGAAGTAAATGAAACTGAAAATAAACATCCTTTTGATGCCCTGAACAATCAATAGCCCTAAGAAAAAATGGACCCTCTGTGCATGTAATGATGATATTGATGAGTGGACGGTTCCAGTGTCTGTCCACCCATCCATGATGATGTTGCAACCATATTGCTCCCAAAAAGCTTCAATTTCTCCTTCTCTAAATGATCTTGGCATACTCTTTATCCAAGATTGTAGTTTGCAATTTGTGCTCACTTGGTGGCACAAATGACGGTCTTCCTCCCCTTGCCACCAGCTACATCATCTCCTTATAATAAGGAGACCGTGTCACACGAAGAGGTATGCCATTGGAAAAAAGAAATCTACCAATGGCCTCCTCTAGCTCATCTCTCAGGCGGGCATTAAATAAATCAGCAATGGGGTTACTTTCAGATGACACTTTTCTGTCCCCTTGCTGGATTGCCCTTAAGGGATAGCGCTAGATGTAGAAGGACCCGAGGCTGCCCCTGCAAATGATGTAGCCAAAGGTCTCTGTTGTAGTCTGCCCCTAGCACTATGAGTAGAAAAATGTGGCTTCCCCTACTCATAAACCTATTGAAGACTCTGAACCTGTTGCCTACCAGTCAAGGTGGTAGGTACCACAACACGCAAGTCATCTGGACAACACCAAAGATTGGTGAACTCAATCCTGTAATAAAATTTTTTCGATTTCTTCAAGAACTTGTATGTACCCACACCTTTTCTTGTCCAAAAGAGGAAATGTGCATTCACTCTAGTGATACTCCCAAACCATTTTGTCTTAGAAATGTTACATTTCCACTTCCTTATACCACCACCTGTAGTTGTCCGTGCAGTTACCGTTGTTGCAAACTGTCTAAGAGGAGATTTAGAGTCATAACTACCCATTGTAGCTGTGATAGAGATCTTTATCTCTAGAAATATGGACGTGATTATTGTTATTGTCACCTTCAGTTGAAAAGGATACTTGTGTTTAAATTGTAATATAATTGTAATGACATGTGTCATTCGACATGTGTTGAGGCATGGAAATTCGAGGAGTTGTAATTGTATTTGTAATAGAGAGTCACGTTTTGGGATATTGGAGGGAACTTTGATTGGTATGTGAAGAGTCTCTCCTTAAGTTATATATATCGCATCAAGCGAAAGGCATTGTACACTTGAACTTTTATGGTCTATATAATGATATTTTATTGTGTGGTTGGGTTTTTCCCTTCATTCTAGAAGGGTTTTCCCAAGGTAATTCTAGTGTTTATTGTTTTAGTTTTGGCTTTTTCTTATTGCTGTTTATCTTCATTGATTTCTGGGCTCAAAACTTAACATGGTATCAAAGCCAGGTTAGATAACAATAGTAAGAAAGGTTCTCTTGTTTGTGCAATGAAGTTCATTGGAGCATAGTGGATGTTTGTTGTTGAGCATCCATTTTATATTCTATATATCATGATCCTTCTTGCACTTTGTGTAAATCTTAATCTTGTGTGGTTGTGGACAAGCAACTTCTTTGGCATCTGTTTATTTTTTTTAAATCCATCTATTTCCGTGAGTAGAATTTTTTTGGTGGTATTGACATTCTATTTGGTATTGTGGATATTCTCTTTAGTGAGCTTTATTTCTGTATGAAATAAGTTATGTGGTCTCAAATTTATATGCCATTTACAGTGCATGAGGAAGTTTTGCATTGTGAAGTCAAAGTAATTCTATCTTTGAAGCCATATTCTCCTTCTTTGGGCGAAATGATATGGAAGTCGTGACAGCCTACATTAATACAATCGGGATATGGTTAGTCAAAATTATTTTGATAATTCTGGTAGATGTGAGTCATTGCTAAAGAGTTCAAAACCGCTGAAGTTTTGAATTTGGCCGCGAGTAATTCAAGGGCATCAATATTTAAGGCAGCGGATCCTTTGTGTTAGCAGCTTCCCATATGCTGACCGCATGTAGTGTAAAAGAAGTAGCATAGAGATACCCTTGGCATGACTTTATTATTTAATGACTTTATCTTTTGTTTGTTGTGGCGGTTCTTTGCCGCAGTGGGCTTCCGAATCATTAACGACATCGTGTATGGATTCGCCTGTCTTATTCAATAATAAGTCGTAATATGCGAAATGATATGGAAGTCCTGACAGCCTACATTAATACAATCGAGATATGGTTAGTCAAAATTATTTTGATAATTCTGGTAGATGTGAGTCATTGCTAAAGAGTTCAAAACCGCTGAAGTTTTGAGTTTGGCCGCAAGTAATTCAAGGGCACCAATATTTAAGGCAGCGGATCCTTTCTGTTAGCAGCTTCCCATATGCTGACCGCATGTAGTGTAAAAGAAGTAGCATAGAGATACCCTTGGCATGACTTTATTATTTCATGACTTTATCTTTTGTTTGTTGTGGTAGGTCTTTGCCGCAATGGGCCTCCGAATCATTAACGACATCGTGTATGGATTCGCCTGTCTTATTCAATAATAAGTCGTAATTGCACTTTTTTTTTTTAATTTTCATTTTTCAGACGTCTGCATATTCGGATGACAAGTAAGTTCTATTTTACAAATTATTTGTATATGAGAATTGCATTTTTTTGTTATATGCTATTGCAAATTTTAATGATTTCTTTCTTTTGGTTTGAAAAAGAATCGATGGCGGTTTTCAAAGATTCAATTCCTTAGTCACTATTTGCGTGAGCTTCAGTGTGTTGTTTTGAACAGGAATCTCTGGGCATTCAAATTTCTGATGAACTTTGTAATGGATGTCATTCGTTGGTTTTCAAATGGCATTGACACCTTTGGGAAGTCCTTTGTCGTTGGAGTCCGGTGTAGTTTCAACTCTCATTAAGGATTGGTTATGTTGGTAATAGTTTTCTTTATGTTTGCATGTTCGAAGAAAAGACATCACTGTTATTGTCGTTTCATTCATTAGCAGATAAATAAACGAATAGATTGTCTATTCTTTTGGAATCATGTAGTGTTGATACAATTCTACTTTGAGCGGTTGTAACTCCCATCTTGGTATGTGTTATGTTCGATAGTTCATTTTTGCGGTATGTTGATCAAAGCAATTTAACCCATGTACCTAGTAGTATGTCGACTATTCTTAGGCCTCATTCTCATCCTTTGGAGAGTTCTTTGTGTGTGTTGGGACCAATTTAGACGTCAATAGCATACTGAGTGTGATTTTTGAGATGGCACTTCATATATAATGTGAGAGTTTTGCTTGATATCAGCTTATATCAGATTATGTAATTGGTGTAGGCATCGATTAAATTTATGGGAGCTTTACTACCCAAGAGAAAGGATCTTGTTTTTATATTGTACGATTCATGCATGACTTTAAGCATTCAGTCGACTCTATTGGAGCAACTGGTCAGAGGTTTCAAGCTTCTTCAACAGTTTTTATGTCTATTGATCTCCTCATTCTCATTTATCCTTTCTTGTAATTGATGACAGTTGGATTTATGTGCTTTGGAGTTCTTGATATGGATGTTGCTGAGAAAATCTTAGTAGTCTATTGAAATGGGTTATTCCCAAGGCTGTACCTTAGGAAGAGCAATCTAGAGGCACAAGACAATCTCCTTTGTGTTTATGTTGAGATAAGACCACAAAGAGTGAGATGGTGAGAGATTATGCGACTTTGTTTACAGTATTGATACCAAATTGGAAGTCCTTTATTAAAAGGGGAAGATCGTAATTAGAGAGAGACTATTTAGCTTCAAAGGGATGCTACATGACAAAGTGAGATGACCAACCCTTTGCAAGTTTATAGTCAACCATCTTATTGTAGAAATTAAAGTTGTCCTTGTTGAGAGGGAGTCTCTATTAAGAGAAAATCTCAGTTAATAATGCACTCTTCTTTAGGTGAAGTTTGAGGTGAAAGCCCTCGTTCCACCCTCTACTAGTAGGTACGATGGACCACCCTCTGCAAGTAGGCATGGTGGATATGCACTCTTCTCTAGGAGAAGTTTGAGGTGAAAGCCCTCGTTCCACACCCTATGAGTAGGTACGGTGGACACACCCTCTACAAGTAGGCATGGTGGATATGCACTCTTATCTGGGAGAAGCCTAAGGTGAAAGTCCTCGTTCCACCCTTTGTAAGTAGGTACAAGTGATCACCATCTACAAGTAGGCATGGAGGAATTGTATCCTTCTTTGAGAGATTTAAAAAAAAAAAAAAATGTCTTCGTTCTACCCTTTGCAAATAGGAATGGTGAAAGTCATGAGTGTGACTCCATTCTATGTGCTTATGAAGTAACTATGGTGTATTATATTATGCTAAGATAACATATGTGAATCTTTGGTTGCAACTATGTATGCAAGCCCAACTAAAAGATCTCTTTTTGGTTAAGAGGGAGTCTGTAAGATTGTAGCTGCAATAGAGATCTTTATCTCTATAAATATGGACGTTATTATTGTTATTGTCACCTTCAGCTGAAAAGGACACTTATGTTTAAATTGTAATATTAATTGTAATGACATGTGTCATTCGACATGTCTTGAGGCATGGAAATTCGAGTTGTAATTGTATTTGTAATAAAGAGTCACATTTTGGGATATTGGAGGGAGCTTCAATTGGTATGTGAAGAGTCTCTTCTTAAGTTATATATATTGCATTAAGAAATAGACATTGTACACTTGAACTTTTATGATTAATATAATGATATTTTGTTGTGTGGCTGGGTTTTTTCCTTCATTCTAGAAGGGTTTTCCCAGGGTAATTCTGGTGTTTATTGTTTCAACTTTGGCTCTTTCTTATTGTTGTTTATCTTCATTGATTTCTGAGCTCAAAACTTAACAATCTGTAGTTGGTGGATCGGGTGGCCAATTATCTGTTGATTTTGAATCTGTTTCTTTATTTTCTTCATCATGCTTAGCCTCAGGGTTATAATCTTTTTGTTGCTATGAGAATCAGCCTCTAAATCCATCTCATCGTTACTATGATTTGACCCACTTGAGTTATGATCTTGGGAGCTCATTTTCACATTGCATTTCACAAAATGGAAAATTTATAAAATAAATACATGTTTTCAGTCAATGCCCTTTTTCAAAATCACTATTTATGAAAGCAGAATTTAAGCAACAAAAATTTGGAAATGAAACAAGAAACATCTACTAAATTTAAAAATGAAATTCATCTAACTAAAAGCTACAAACTAGAAACAAAAAACAATGATCCTGAGTTGAAAAATTAGAAAATAAAATTAAAAAACCCTGAAAAGCCCTATCTTTTGCTTCACAAATCTCTTGAACAAGCTGAAAAATCTTGTTCTCTTCTTCTTGCTCCTCCTTTACTCCTTTTTTATTTCCACACACTCTCTTCACTCAAATAATCATCCTTCTATGAGCTCTGCACTCTTCTTCTTCCTGCTGTTGCGTAACTTAGAAAACCATGAAATGAATAGAAATGAGAAAACAAAGAGATTTCAACTTCTAGATGGGTCATGTTGGTTATCAAAAGCGCTGTTTAGAAACCTACGAGCCTTGCCTGCTCGATGCTGGGTTTCTAATTGATTTTTGCCAACGTGACAAGATTAAATCAAATCCTCTGCGCTTTTGGTTCCGTTGGACCAAGGCCTGTTTACCCAAATCCAAAATTCAAATGCAAGATGTATTATAGTGGATTAATAAAAACAAATTCCTAGAGTGGCAAGTGTCAAGGAAAACTTCTAGATTGTGATTAATAACTTCAAACTTTGATTACTTATTAGAATTGTATGCTGAAATAGAAAAGGGGTAAAATGAGTTACTATATGAAATCAAATCCTAAAAAGAAAAAGGTAAAGAAATGCCAGCATTGAATTCAAAATTTATGCGCAGGTTTATGACTAGTTGCAAATTCTAATTGGGTAGTAGAGTCAAACATACGTTTCTTACATGCAACTTTACAATATTGATAGTATAATATTTGTTAATAATTTAATTAATTCGATGCCACAAATTGTTACACTTTAGTGTGTTTAGATTAGTCTATTATGCTTTAACCATCACATGGACACAATAGCTACAAACAATGGGAAAGAAACTATGTCCTGCATTCTTTGTATTGATCAAATCTAAACAGCAATGAACAATTTAATGTACTTATCAAATCAATAAATTACTAACAAAAGGATAACAAAACCATAAAGGACGAGATATATATATATTTCAATTCTAAAACAAATAGAATTTCTTACTGATTTTATTGTGGGACAGATCGTATTGAATACCCTCAGCCTTTTGATGCTCTATTCAACACATATCAATCCTCACAATGTCTGAGATTAATGCTTAAAAACCTAAATCTTCTTTGCTTTGCTCAAATCTCTAACTTCTCCTTTAGACAGAAGGATTCCAACAGTATTGATAGAAAAATTTGCAGATTACAATGAAAGCAGCCTCAATGTGTCCTTGTTTGAATTTTACATCTTATATATATAGATAACCAAGAGGTGTTAGTTAACCTTCCAAACATCACACCTCTTGGTAACTCATAACCGTTGCTTATTACATAAGATTTTTAATTAACATGATAGCACTCAATTGCTATATAGTAAGCAAATAAAACAAGTGCAGATTTAATATGACCCCTGCCAAACACCATGACCTAAAACATGATTGTTGCTCTGTCTGCGTGGGCGCATGCCTCTTTTCCTATCTTTAGGATTTACATCCGTTCTGACCAGCGTTAAACACCTTGAGACTTCCACTCTTTGAAAGCATACCTGCGATGACATACAAAGAAATTATCAGCAAGTATATATGCGAGGAAAATCATAGAAACAGAACTTACCAAAAACCCACGGATGCCGTTAATAAAAACTCTCAACACCAAAACCTTTTGATATTAATAATATCTCAGTGCTAAATAAAATGCAAGATTCGATGCGGGTAATACGGGACTTTGATTTCAATCTTGCCAGACTTTCCAACCAGGATGATCTCCTCATCGTGCTCCTAGAGACATAGTTTGGCGTGGGATTCTTTAGGTAGAATCACACTGCATATTCTCATTTCATGATATTAGCGCTATGCTCGGGTACCCACACCCAGATTCCAACTATGCCGCTTAGCACCCTCATTTATCGTCATGACCTTTCTAATGGCTCCCCCTGCGCATTATGCATCAAACATATGATTCTATCTGATTGTTGCAGGCATTTTATCTTGAATCATGCTTTCCTCCTCTGCGTGAGTTTCCAATTTATTTATTGACTAAGATCCTACTTGGAGACTGCATGTGTTCCCTTGATCAATATCATCACGCATATATATCTTTGCACATCCTCATCTGTGTGATGATTTGGTTAGAAATTTCTGCTTCCACGGGGTCGCTAGACCTATGACAGATACAAAATACTGTTAGATATAACTTAAGAAACGAGTATTATAAAACATTAAAATCTCCTTGATTGGGCGACCTAGTGAGATATGGGGAACAAAATCTCCACTATTAAGCATATTGTATCGGACATCTTCTAGCTTGTATAAGGTTTATTGCTTCTGACTGCTGCCTCAAGTTCTTCTTGTTTCCTCCATATCTTGTGACGTGAAGTAATTGGTTGATCCTCTTCGAATGCATTCAGACACCATTTGTTTGTTATTTCTGATGGTATCCTTAAACACAAGCACATCCAGATTGGTGCAATACTTCATTTTGTATATGTGATTGCTGACTCCATCGATTCCTGATCACTGCTGAAAATGGCATTCGGATGATTCAGTATTTTGTGTAAGAATGAAATATCTTTCCGATACATGACAACAGAAACGTTGGCAATGATTTAAAGTTTGAATTACAACATTTAATCAAACTTAGCAATGCATCTCTTGACCACATAGTGATAGCATCTCTGAATTTTAACTTTGCAATAATATATATTGATTTCCATATCACTTTTGCTAGAAGCCACAGAGAATCGGCCTGCAACCTGAATCACTTGATTCATTGAGTCCATTTACATGCCTTTTCTTTTGTTACTGACATTCTCTTTGATATCAGATCTTATCAAGATACTCTTTCAGTAGTGAATCCATCGCATTTTCAGCCTTTACACAAACAAACCGGCAATTTTATAGCATTAATTTCTGCATTCGTTTGGGCATAGGTTCTCTGTAATTGTCCCACACAATCCCTCCAATCACAACATTAGGTAGATGTACTGGGAACAATGGAGCCCAAGTGGTCCTTGTGAACTCAATGCCAAAATCTCCACCATGTCTCCACAAATCAGGCATCATCTAAACAGCACCATGCACACTTGCACAATTTTTAATTACATGTTACTAAAGTAATGGTGAATAAGCATGTTCTTTTTCCATGAAAAGCTTATAGTTCCTTAACTGTTCTCAGCCTTCGCAAATCTTTATCATAAAGGGGGATTGCTTATCTGTTCCTAGTGTGTACATTAACTTTGTTTTTTTGCATGATCGTCCATTTTGGTGATAATGACAACTTTCAATGAAACACTTTGCTTCAAATGCTTGTACCTGATTTGAGCAGGATCTGAAAATTCTCTCTTTGGTATGATACTTAGGACTCTACAATTTGAAAATTTTTAGAGCTCGATCAATGGCTCTTTCTAGGGATGTGTGCTTTTTGTGAGCATAGAGAGATCTCAATTATCTCTGGAGGAGCAGATCTGCCAAAAGATTAGGAGCAATCAGTTTGTGAAATAGCGTAAATAAAACTCTAAACAACAAAATAAAAGAAAGGAGTGAAAATAAAGAAAATAAAGAAAAGCGGAAAAGCTTCCCTTTCATGCTTATTGAAAGAATGGCTTGAGGTACTATCCATGAATTGGGAAATCTTGTATACGACCCTCTGTATCCTGCAAAAAGTAAGATTGTTCTCCAGCTTTATCAGAAATTATAAATGGTCCTAGCCATAAAGCTTCAAACTTACCTTGCTTTCCTTTATCCTGGTCCTTAGCGTTCCACTTCAAGACCCAATCACCTGTCTTAAAAGATCGTTTAGAAGATTTCTTGTCATGAAAGAACTTGACCTATTGCTGCTTACTTATATTTTGCTCTTGTGCTAACTTTCTCACCTCGTCTAGCTAATTCAAAGCATTTAGCCTATTTTCCATAAAATTGATATCTTCTAATTGTTCCTTAGTGACAAATTTGTAAACAGGCAATAAATTATTCAAAGGAAGCTTTGCTTCTTTCCCATACACTAGATTGAAGGGAGAGAAACCTGTTGACTTTTTTACTGTGACTCTGTCTGCCCATAGCGCCAAATTCAGCTTCGAATCCCAAGCGCGTTTGTTGTTATCCAACATTCTTCTAATAATCTTCAAAATATTTTTGTTGCTAGACTCCGCTTGTCCATTGCCTTGGGGATGATACGGAGATGAGTATGATATTGCAATACCATATTTTTTGCAAAACTCAGTAAATTCATCACACCTAAAACACATACCGTTATTTGCTATGAGCTTCTAAGGAACTCCAAATCTGGGCAAGATGTTTTCAGTAAGAAACTTAATAACCACTTTACTTGTTGATTGCCGAGTGGGTATAGCTTCCACCCATTTGGTAAAGTAATCGGTGGCTACTAAAATCCAACTATGTCCACCACTTGACTTATCACTAATCTCTCCTATAAAATCAATCCCCCACATTTGAAAAGGTTCCTCTGCTTGTAATGCTCTTAAGGGGAGCGCGCCATCGTACTTTAACTTATCGGAGAATTTCTGGCAAGCTTCGCACTTTTGAACATAGGCATGGCAATCTTTAAAAAGTTGAGGCTAGTAGTAACCTGCTCGTAGTATCTTATGTGCTGTAGTCTTGGCTGAGAAATGACCACCGCAAACCCCTTCATGCATTTCTTTGAGAATAATTGCTGATTGGGCAACATCTAAACAAAATAATAGAATCCCGTCCTGATTTTTCCAATATAGATCTCTTTGAATTAAAACATATTTTGTAGCTTGTAACTTAGTAGTTCTCTTTTGATTTTCGTTCAAATCATTTTTACATTTAGTATGCTGCAAATAATACACTATATTTGTGTACCAAGGGCATCTTCCAATACTACCTTTAATATGTTCATCATCAACTTGGTTAACTTGAACAGCTTCCAAGTTTGATTCAGCCATAATCTTAGCCAATCCTTGCCCTCTAACCAATTTTTTAATTTGAATGTCTATATTAAATTCTTGAATTTGATTTATCCAACGACATCGTCTCCCAGTAGTCTCAGATTGCCTAAATATGTCCTTAATGGCAGCATTTGGCACATAAACAATAACCTTAGCTCCAACTAAATAAGGTTGAAAGGATTTAACTGCCTTAACAAGAGCATAAGCTTGTTTTTCATTTATGTCATAGTTTAGTTCAGCTGCGTATAACTATAAACTCTTGCTAAAGAATGCAATTGGCTGTTCATGTCCCTCATCGTTCTTTTGTAACATAACTGTGGCTATGGTATGGTAAGAAGCAAAAGAAAATATTTGGAACGGCTTTTTAAAGTCAGAAGATTTCAGAACCAGGGCTTCTTTTATAGCTTGCTTTATCTTAGCAAATGCTCCTACGGCCTCGTTATCCCAAGAAATCTTTGCTCCTTTCTTAAGCATCTTAGCGATAGGTTTAACAATTTCAACAAAATTAGAAACAAATCTTCTCAGGAAGTTGATTTGTCCAAAGAAAGATTGGATTCCCTTAGTTGTTTTAGGTATCTGAATATTGTCGATGGCTGCTACTCTTTCAGGATCAATTCTTACCCCTTCCTTAGAGACGATATGGCCTAATAGTTTTCCTTCAATTACCCCATATTGACATTTTTTAGGATTCAAAGAGATTCCAAATTCAAGGGCTCTTATGAAAATCTTCTCTAAATGCTTACAATGGTCTTTTGCTTTCTTTGAATAAGCGGTAAGGTCATCTTGGTAAACAACCATGATTAAGTCAATTAATCGATCGAAAGCAACATCCATTTCCCTTTGAAAGTTAGCTCTCACACTTGTTAGCCCAAAAGGCATCCTAGCATAGACATAAGTGCCCCAAGGTGTCGTGAAAGCAGTCTTACACTGTTTAGACTCTTTTAACTTTGACTTGATTATAACCTGAGAATCCGTCCATCATGGATAGTAATTCATTACCAGTTACCTTTTGTAATAAAATTTCCATATTAGGTAATGCATAATTATCCTTAAGGGAAGATATATTTAAATTTCTAAAATTTATACAATAGCCGTATGTCACTGTTCTTTTTTCTTACTGGGACTAAATTCAAAACCCATGTAGAGTGCCGTATAGGTTTTATAGTTCCAAAATCTCTTAATTTAATGAGCTCATCTTTCATTTTTGGAGCTAGGGTTGGATTTATTGGACGTTGTCTTTGTCTAAATGGTTTGGCATTAGGTTTTAGAGGTATTTCATGCTGAAACAAATCTTCCCTATAAGCTTTAAGCTCATCATAATTCTAAGAAAAGACATGCCTATATTTTTTTAACAAAGCAATTAGGTCAGCTCTTATTTTTTATGACAATTTCTTTCCTATGTAAACCCTTTTGGGAGAACTTTCACTTCCTAAATTTATTTCCTCAATTTCATTTTGGATCTTAGTGGACTTGCTGTTTTTTGGACTTTCCTTTTCATCAAAGATTTGCTCTAAAGCCACTAAACCCTTAGGTTTTTTTTTTTTTTTCAGTTGCATTATTTCCTTTCCAAATAATGTTTCCTTACCATCTTTCTCTTCTACACCCCCATTCTAATCAATGAATTGATTTTCATAATCTTGTTGATAAGTTAAAAATTTAATAATATCCTTGTCATCTTCGAAAACTTGCCAGTTTTGCACATTGTCTAGTATCGAAGGTCTGTTTTTCATTTCAACCTGAATAACTTCATCAAATGGGATGTCTATTTGTTTGATAGCAAGGTTAGCCATCATATCAGCTAAGTAATTAATCGATCTATCAACCCATTTGATTGAGAAGGCATCAAAGAATTCTAGCAAGTCCCATACATAATTTCAATATTGTTTTAACCTTGGGTTCCTAGTTGAAAATTTATGCCTAATTTGTGAAACAATTAGATCTGAATCCCCTAAGACAACGAGCATTTTAATCCCATATGCTTTTGCGATATCAAGACCAATAATTAACGCCTCATATTCAACAATGTTATTAGTACATTCAAAATTTAACAAGAGAGAAAATTTAAAAGTTTTATCTGATGGCGAAATAAATATAACACCAGTCCCATTTCCTTCCTTACTACAAGCATCATCAAAAAACATTTTCCAAATATCATTATAATCTTCTTTTACATAAATTGAAATTGGATTAACGGTTTTAGAGGTAGGTTTAGTTATGCTTACCTGGAAGTTGTCCATGTCAGAATGGCAAAAGTTGACTTTAGGATCTGGAATATAATCTTCAACTAAATAGTACGACTGGGGTTCTCTCTCAATTCTGATTTCCTTCCCTCCTACAGGTATGGTAGCGCAAGGCAAATCCAACTACACATGACCACCAACCAAATTCGATCACTGCCTAGATAACAACATATCATAACTTGCAAATATCTTGACTACTGTAATGTCAGTTCTATATGATATATGTGGAAATGGCGAAAAACGGAATTCAACATTTTTAATAATTCCAACTACAGGTACAGATCTGTTATCCATGGCATAGCATTTACCAAAACGAGTATCAACTTTAAGACCTATTTCTTTCATTACATTAGCAGACATTATATTAACTGTTGTGCCAAAGTCAATCATACAATTCTTTACCAATTTATTATTTATCAACAATGTCAAATAGAACGGGTCTACTTGGTTTGACTTTTTATTTAACGTTGTTCCTAAATATACAATAGGTGTCTCTTCATTATTTTTAACATCATTCTTATTGTTAATATCTTGCACACTAGATAATATCTTCAAAGTCTCGTCCTTGTAATCAGAAAATTTTATCATTTCCATTAGAGGCATAGCAATTTTCAACTGAGATAAAGCATGACTCATAAAACTATGACAATCAGATATTTGCTTACCACTAGTTTGCACGACTGGTTGCTTGGTCATCCTATAAGATTGATTACCTTCTTTTTGCTTGGCTTGGGCTTGATTTCCAAGCTTTTTAGATGCTTCAATCTGCTGCTGATTTCTTGCAAATATACCGACAGGACTTCCTTGATTAGCATTAGTCTTTATTCCTTCTTTGGTAAGTGTGCTTAGCATGCTCAACTGCTGCAATAGTATAAGCTCTTCTTTCTTCCGGTGTTAATCTATGAAAACTAGGTGTATCCTCCTTCTCTGAAAACACCTGTTGAGCACACCGCTGCTGGTTAGAACCCCTGTAATAGCAATCAGCATTTTGGTCTTCATCCGTAGAGTCATCTTCGTCTCTTCCCCATAATGGTTCGGATGATATAGTGTTGACTATAAGTTTCTCTTCATTTTTCTGATTTTCTTTCTCAAAAACAGCTTGTGCAACAATACAATGTTTAGGATCATGGGGTAATCTGCAAGCATCACACCATGGGCCATCATCAACGATGTTGACTTTCTTTAAAGGGTCGGGGGTATCCTTAGCATAACTTGGTCTTTTAGGTTTCCCATCTTTCCAATTTGTGTTGTAGGGCATGTCCTAGAGTCTTACCCTATCATTTCTGTTAAAGGGTGGTCTCTCATTTCTACTTTGTTTGACCTTTATCTCCTTTAACATATCCATTATTTCTTTAAGTTCGTCCTTCTTAGGGTTTTTTGGATTATATAGTTTTGGATCGTCCCTCTTGTTGATCCTTCCGGCTGCTTTTCTATCATTTTCTATTGTCATGGCAATTTTGAAGGCTTGGGGCAGCGAAGAAGGTCTTTGAGATTTTATTTCATAGTGAGTTTTACTATCAAAAGCACTTAAGTAAAAATCAATCAAAAATGAATCCACGGGCTTGGTTTCCCTCAGAATCCTGTTGAGCACTTTGTTAAACCTTTTGTTGAATTTTGATACTGATTCATTTGAGTTCTTTTTAATGCTTGTTAATTCGTGTGATGCAAAGGATGTATCATTGTGATCACCAAATTGCTCGATAAACTGATCAGCGAAATCACACCATCCAGAAATAGATTTATCCGACAAACTCCTATACCATTCGTCAGCATCTACGGTTAATGATTGAACAAAAAGTTTCATGATCTTCCTCAAAATCTTCGATCACATTCTTTAGATTAATCACATGTCTTTCAGCTGATTCTGTTCCACTTCTTGAAAATTTTGGGATAGCATTTCTTAAGTTATTAGATATAGGATTCGGATATCCTCGAATTCTGTTGAAATCAAGTTGTCTATATCTTTCGATTGCCATAAGTTGTGTTATCACTTGATTTCTATTACCCTGATTTTGCATCATATGTCCCTGGATGTTTTGATTATTCTGATTCAGCCCATAAGGTTGCCTAACGTTTCCACCATTTTGCGGAATTCTTCTATTATGTGGCCCATTGTTCCATGCTCGTTGATTGTTATGTCTGTTAAGATTATTATTTTGATTTCTATCTCTTTTGTTCTCATATAGTGGATTATCATGACTAGTGGCAAACTGTGCTTCCAAATTCTGTTTGTGAGGAGGATTGTACTTTGGTGGTGTGTTTTGATCTGACTTTTCCTCCCTCCATCTATCAGACCTTTGTTTATTACCAGCTTTAGGCGGGGAAGTGATAAGATCTTTTGATATTCCTATTTTTGCAAGGATATCATCTGGCTGCATTTTTAATGTTTTTGCCAATATTGCACTATTACCGTTTGTGGTTTCAGCCATCTTCTTTATTATCATATCCCATTGCATTATTTGTTCTTGTTCGTCATCATCTTCAATACGAGTTATCTCGCATTCAGGGTCTTCATCAACCCTAGGAATGTGAAAGAATGGGTTACAATTTTCCTCATCTTTTTCGGGATTGTTATGACTTGATTCACCTATTTCAGGTTGTTTGTTGGTCCTTTCCTGGAAGTTTCTATGTCCCATGTAAAACGTTTTTGCCTTTTGATTTTTACCTTTCTTATTTCTTGGCTTTTTGTCAAAAGTCAGTTGTGCAAGTCTTTTAGGTTGAGGATTTACTGATCTTCTACCCCACATGCAGTTCAAAAGCAAATAATTGATTCTCAGAAAATAATATTCAAACAAGATAAAGTCACTACTTTCTTTTAAACAGAAAGAAATAAAGATCTAGGTTCTTTATCCAGCAGAGTTAATGCCAATAACTTGAGAACAACTTGTTGAAAATAAGAAAAGAACTTTTTCTTTAGTTGCTGTTAAGTATTTATGTGTAATGTATACAACTAAGATTCAAGCCAAAACTTAAGATTTTTGAACACAACTTGAAATCTCAGAAAAGATTTGTAAATTTTATCCAAATGCTGATTAGAAATCTGAATATTAGAATCTGAAAATTATAAAAAGTAAATAGAAATACTAAAAGAAAGCTTACTAATGTGTTTACGCTTGTAGTGAAAGAAACAAAATCAGAGAACTCACCACAAGGCTTGTGCTTAAATGAAACTCTAGACTGGTCTTTGGAGTAAGTAAACCTTACTTGCGACTTTCCCAGCAGAGTCGCCAATCTGTTGGTTATCAAAATCACTGGTTAGAAACCTACGAGTCTTGCCTGCTCGATGTTGGGTTTCTAACTGATCTTGGCCAACGTGACAAGATTAAATCAAATCCTTTGCGCTTTTTTTTCTGCTAGACCAAGGCATGTTTACCCAAATCCAAAACTCGAATGCAAGATGTACTGTAGCGGATTAAAAAAAACAAAATCCTAGATTGGCAAGCGTCAAGGAAAACTTCTAGATTGCGATTAATAACTTTAAACTTTGATTACTTATTAGAATTGTATGCTGAAATAGAAAAGAGGTAAAATGAGTTACTATATGAAATCAAATCCTCAAAAGAAAAAGGTAAAGAAATGCCAACATTGAATTCAAAATTTATGAGCAAGTTTATGACCAGTGCCAAATTCTAATTGGGTAGTAGAGTCAAACATATGTTTCTTACATTCAACTTTACAGTATTGATAGTATAATATTTGTTAATAACTTAATTAATTCGATGCCACAAATTGTTACATTCAGATTAGTCTATTATGCTTTAACCATCACATGGACACAATAGCTACAAACAATGGGAAATAAATTATATCCTGCATTCTTTGTATTGATCAAATCTGAACAGCAATAAACAATTTAATGTACTTATCAAATCAATAAATTACTAACAAAAGGATAACAAAACCATAAAGGACGAGATATATATATTTCAACTCTAAAACAAATAGAATTTCTTACAGATTTTATTGTGGGACAGATCGTATTGAAGACCCTCAGCCTTTTGACGCTCTATTCAACATGTATCAATCCTCACAATTTCTGAGATTAATGCTCAAAAACCTGAATCTTCTTTGCTTTGCTCAAATCTCTAACTTCTCCTTTAGACAGAAGGATTCCAACAATATTGATAGAAAAATTTGCAGATTACAATGAAAGCAGCCTCAATGTGTCCTTGTTTGAATTTTACATCTTATATATATAGATAACCAAGAGGTGTTAGCTAACCTTCCAAACATCACACCTCTTGGTAACTTATAACCGTTCCTTATTACATAAGATTTTTAATTAACACGATAGCACTCAATTGCTATATAGTAAGCAAATAAAACCAGTGCGGATTTAATATGACCCCTGCCGAACACCATGAGTTAAAACATGATTGTTGCTCTGTCTGCCTGGGCACATGCCTCTTTTCCTATCTTCAGCATTTACATCTTTTCTGACTAGTGTTAAACACCTCGAGACTTCCACGCTTTGAAAGCATACCTGCGATGACATACAAAGAAATTATCAGCAAGTATATATGTGAGGGAAATCACGGAAACAGTACTTACCAAAAACCCACGGATGCCGTTAATAAAAACTCTCAACACCAAAACCTTTCGATATTAATAATATCTCAGTGTTGAATAAAATGCAAGATTCGATGCGGGTAATAGGAGACTTTGATTTCAATCCTGCCAGACTTCCAACCAGGATGATCTCTTTATCGTGCTCCTGTACACATAGTTTGGCGTGGGATTCTTCAAGTGGAATCACACTGCATATTCTCATTTCATGGTATTAGTGCTATGCCTGGGTACCCACAACCAGATTCCAACGACGTCGCTCAGCACCCTCATTTATTGTCGTGACCTTTCTAACGCCTCCCCCTGTGCATTATGCATCAAACATATGATTCTATCTGATTGTCGCAGGCGTTTTATCTTGAATCGTGCTTTCCTCCTCCGTGTGAGTTTCCAATTTATTGATTGACTAAGATCCTACTTGGAGACTGCATGTGTTCCCTTGATCAATATCATCACACATATATATCTTTCCACATCCTCATCTGTGTGATGATTTGGTTAGAACTTTCTGCTTCCATGGGGTCGCTAGACCTGTGACAGATACAAAATATTGTTAGATATAACTTAAGAAATGAGTATTATAAAACAGTAAAATCTCCTTGATCAGGCAGCCTAGTGAGATATGGGGAACAAAATCTCCACTATTAAGCATATTGTATCGGACATCTTCTAGCTTGTATAAGGTTTATTGCTCCTGACTGCTGCTTCAAGTTCTTCTTGTTTCCTCCATATCTTGTGACGTGAAGTAATTGGTTGATCCTCTTCGAATGCATTCAGACACCATTTGTTTGTTATTTCTGATGGTATCCTTAAACACAAGCACATCCAGATTGGTGCAATACTTCATTTTGTATATGTGATTGCTGACTCCATCGATTCCTGATCACTGCTGAAAATGGCATTCGGATGATTCAGTATTTTGTGTAAGAATGAAATATCTTTCTGATACATGACAACAGAAACGTTGGCAATGATTTAAAGTTTGAATTACAACATTTAATCAAACTTAGCAATGCATCTCTTGACCACATAGTGATAGCATCTCTGAATTTTAACTTTGCAATAATATATATTGATTTCCATACCACTTTTGCCAGAAGCCACAGAGAATCAGCCTGCAACCTTAATCATTGGATTCATTGAGTCCATTTACATGCCTTTGCTTTTGTTACTGGCATTCTCTTTGATATCAGATCTTATCAAGATACTCTTTCAGTAGTGAATCCATCGCATTTTCAGCCTTTGCACAAACAAACCAACAATTTTATAGCATTAATTTCTGCATTCGTTTGGGCATAGGTTCTCTGTAATTGTCCCATACAATCCCTCGAATCACAGCATTAGGTAGATGTACTGGGAACAATGGAGCCCAAGTGGTCCTTGTGAACTCAAATGCCAAAATCTCCACCATGTCTCCACAAATCAGGCATCATCTAAACAACACCATGCACACTTGCACAATTTTTAATTACATGTTACTAAAGTAATGGTGAATAAGGATGTGCTTTTGCCATGAAAAGCTTACAGTTCCTTAACTGTTCTCAGCCTTAGCAAATCTTTATCGTAAAAGGGGATTGCTTATCTGTTCCTAGTGTGCACATTTACTTTGTTCTTTTGCATGATCGTCCATTTTGGTGATAATGACAGCTTTCACTGAAACACATTGCTTCAAATGCTTGTGCCTGATCTGAGCAGGATTTGAGAATTCTCTCTTTGGTATGATACTTAGGACTCTACAATTTGAAAATTTTTAGAGCTCCATCAAGTCCCACATATCCTAGGGTTAGCAAACATTAAAAAATATTATTACAAAACTTAAAATTTTAATTTTTTTTGCATGTTTTCATGCCAAAAAGTGAGGGACAGCTGGCCGTCCCCAACTGGGTCAAGGGATGCGTCCCCGTCTTTCACGTGCCCAATGGGAATGTGTTTACTGTATGGGGTAAATAGTTTAATGCATATAGACAATAGACAAGAACATGTAACATAGCAGTACTCCTTTTATTATTCGCAAGTATGCCGAAGAGATTACATAGTGTTTCCAATGATGATTACCACAATGATTCAAAGTTCATTCCGGACAGTGTACATATACCATTCTGGAGGGGTGACTCAACCGTCATGCGTCTTTTCGGATGCTAATCTACTCATCGGCTATTTTATAACTTAATTGTCAACATGCTAATCTACTCGTTAGCTATTTTATAACTTTACTGACAACATCATCCCCCCCAAAAAGAAAAGTCGTCTCCGAACGACAATTACAAAATATCCACTTGTGCTATTTTCTCTGCTTCTAACTCTTGGGTATACTGAGCCAAGTTTCGCTATACTGCCTTCAACTGGCTGATCAGCTCCTCCCGAGGTCTCTATGCATCCACCAAGATAGCCTCACGTCCAACACCTACTCCGAGTGCCTCAAAATGTATCACCCCTCTCAAAAGGCTTGCTCTATTGTTCCCTCCACCTCTGAAACATAGACACTTTATGCCTGCAGTAGCTCCAGGTCTCATCAATTGGTCATACTTCCCACGACTGATAACCAAATGAGCACTTTCAAAGCTAGACAAAATTCCATGGAATACACCATTTTTGGTATTTTCTTCCGATCCCACACTCTTTCTGGCCACTGCTTATGTTTTACTACTTGTTTATGTCTTTCCCTTCCCTTGGGCATCATGCGTGATTCATTTTGAACATTATTGATTTGTCGTCGTTTTTTTTTTAAATTAATATTTAAAAAAAAAAAAAAATTTATCAATCACCTCTACCCCCGTTTTAATAATGGTTCTCATTTTTGTAACCCTCCGACTGATCATATGGAAATGCCTCCTTCATTCTCCCACCTGTCTTGCAAGGGCTTTACAGTCACTTCTTTCAACTCCTAGGCGTATGATCCAAACTTCTCTTTCTTGGTCGTATGGCTTTTGCACTTTTCACTTTCATGTATGTTGATAATGTATGGTGCTTGATATTTCCTTTTCTTGAGCCGTACAGTCATACAAAATATCTTCATATGGCCGCTTCCATGTCTTTCTGTTGTTTTAATTGCTCCTTCGTACAACGTACGGTACTTTCTTCCTCCCAACAATGGTCTTATATGTCCGTACGGCCCTATGTTTATCTTCTGCCATACAAAAGGCCGTATGGTGCTTTATCCTTCACAAACAGTGCATGTGTGTCCATACCGTAGCCTCTTCTGGTTGTCCGTATGGTTACCTTGTTTGACTGTACGGTGTTGCTTGGCAATGTGTATCCCCCTCTGTGGCCGTATGGTTTTGTTCATGTGTTGTACAACGATGTACTGCTGTCTGTATAGTACCATATGGTACCCTAGCTTGTTCGTACGGTCCTTTCTTGATTATGTATGGTTGCCTTGTCTAGGCCGTATAGTACTTCCTTGCCTACTTCTAGAAGGTCATACGGTGGTAGCTCCTTGTCCATACGGAGCCTCTAGTTTGTACAGTATTTTTCCCTTGCTTTGTGCTTGCCGTATGGTGCACCTCCAGGTCCTTCCTGCAAATTTTCAGCCGTACGGTGTATTCTTCTGTTGTCCGCATGGGTCAAAGCTCTCTCTTCTCCCACCAGTATGTTTTTTGGTTCAATATCATCTTCGAGGTTCATGGTTCATACTGTGGCCTCTTCATATTTTATCGGCTTATCTTCATTGAATGTATGGGCTGGTGTTTCATCCACCTACGCTTCTCCTTTCTTTAGTTCACTATATTGCTCCAAGAACACATTTCTTCCTTTTTCTTTTTCGACACCCAACATGTTGTAGCTCGGGAAGAGTTTGTAATCCTCCATCTGCCAGTGAAATAGTCTGTTCACCGAATCTAGATCATCCTCATTTGACCCTTCTTCCAATCTCAATACTCCCTCTTCATCAGGTTCCATTCTCTTCTCCTCGTCATCCCCTCCACCTTCGCCTTTGAAATCTGACGGCATTGCCTCCTCACCTACCATTTGTGTGTGCAGGTCAATTATGAATCTTTTGCCTCCATGCTCCATTGATAGGGTATTCTTCTTCCAGTCATGTTTAACCCTTGCTTGTACAAGCCATCCTTGGCCCAGAATGGCGTCATATCCTTTCCTCTTCAGTGGGATGACGACGAAGTTGAGTAGGAACGACTGTGTTCCAATAGTCATTGGTTGTGCCATCAGGATCTTGAGAGGTTTAATGCCATGTTGGTTCGCCGTTAGTAATTGGAACGTAGGTGGCCACAACGTCGGCTGTCCCAACTTCTTCTAAATATCTTCTGGTAGGACGTTTACTCTGGAACCTCCGTCCACAATTGTGTCTAAGAGGACTGTTCCTAATATACCCATCTCTACGACCGTCGGATGCCTTTCGAATGTGAGCGCTAGCAACATTGGGTCTGCTGCACTTGCTCCAGTTTCCTTTTCCCTTCCATGTTCTTCTGGTAGTTTAGCAGTCTGGGCTATGTTCGTGAGTGCTCTCCTTAGTTGAGGCATTGCGAGGATCAAATCATTTAACTTGATGGTATTTTAGTTTCTAATCTCTGCCTTATGATGTTTTGTTCTGCGCAGTTCCTCGTTGAGGTATCGGTAGTGTCCTTCAATTGTGATTTCTCTACTTGCATTGCTTTCTAAATTTCCGTCCGAACTTCTTTCGATCTCCTCTTTTCTTCCATCGGGTCAGGGTATAGTTTTGCTTGTTTACGGGTGATTGCCAAGACTTCTTCGTCCACGCCAATGCTGATCAAATTGACTCTTGATTTCAGGCACTTGGCATCTTCATGATCTCCAAGACTGCACCATTTGCATAAGAACTTTGGTGTGTTTGCTGATGTACAGTTCCGTCCAAAGTGGCCCCATAAATTGCATGCTCGGCATTGAACCATCGGGCGACCGTTTGCATCGTACTGAATTCGGCTGCGGCTCTCATTATTATTGTTGGCATTGTTGTTTTGCCCTCTTCTATTATTTTTGTACCCACCCGAAGTGGCACCATCATTGCTTGTGTTTTCGCTCTCTCCTAACATGGAAACCTCCTGTGTTAGGAGCACTTGTTGATGCCCTCTTGTTTTCATATTGAAGTGGTATTTTTTTGTGGAATGTCTCATAATTTGACAGATATCACAAAATTGGTTTTTCGGACAGGACCCCTTCGAGTGACCTTCTGTCTTGCATTCTGTACACCATAGCTTGTTTCCCTTCGTCTCTTTCTACATATTCTTAAATTCCTTCATCATTTTGATCATATTTTTCTGGAGAGCTCGGACCTTCTTACTGTCCTTTTCATCACCACTGCTATCTTCTTCCGAAGACGAGTCATCTGAGTTTGATGAGCTACTTTTTTTCTTCTTTTTCATTTTCTGTTCACTTTCTAAGTCCATCGTTTGATTGTATGCTTCAGTGTATGATGATGGCAGCACAATCTTCATTTTCTTCCTTAACTCTGGGCATAGTCCTATAATGAACCATCTCTTTTTCAACCCATCTACCGGCTTACATTCCATTTTATTTATTAATTCTTTTAGTTTTTTGGCATATACATAGATTGTTTCCTTTTTCCCTTGCTTTGTGGTGTAGATTTCTGCTACGATCTCATTGTTGTCTCGCAGTAATTGAAACTCGGTGATAAACTCCTTTTTAACTACTGCCCAAGAAGTTATTTTTTGGGGATCGACGTCGAAAAACCAATCAATTGCTACACCCCTTAGGGTTGCTGGAAATTGTCGAACCCATTCATCTGTGTCGGTTATGCCATTCGCCGTCCAAATTGTTTCACATGTCTTACAGTGTCTGATTGGATCGGCCATTTCATCACCATCAAACTTTGGCAATTTTTCCTTTAGTCTAGCCATTACTATTCGAGTTGGAGGTACTTGTTGTGTACCCGCACTGTTTTGCACTTCCGCGTTGTTGTGCACACTCGCGCTGTTCTACACACTTGCGTTGTTCTGAATACCCGTGCTGTTTCAGATAGTTGTCTTATTTCCCACAGCCGTGTTATTTGGTGATGAAGGGTCTTCATTAAGCGAAGTTGTCCATTTCAAAAGTGTATCGCCGACGAAGAGTTCACTCCACGCTCATGCTCCCTTTGCACTCCGAGCCATGCGAGTTAATTCCCTTTCGTCTGGATTTTCTTCCTTCAGCATATACTGGTTAAGAAATTTCTCCCTTGTTACTTCCGCCAAATCCAACCGCTGTCGAGTCTCTTGCAACAATTCCTCTCTGCTTCAATGTTCGCCGACAATCTGCTGAAACCTTCGTTTGCGCTCAGCCTGTTGTGCCAAAATTAAATTCCCTTGTGCGGTGTGTATTTCATCTTTTTCCTTTAGCTTATTCTTATTTTTGTTCGGCTGATTCGGCATTAGTCTTCATTCCTTTGCCTTCGTTCTAGGTCCATTGGGCAACGACGCCAAATGTTTACCATATGGGATAAATAGTCTAATGCATACAGACAATAGACAAGAACATGTAAAATAGCAGTACTCCTTTTATTATTCGCGTATATGCCAAAGAGATTACATAGTGCTTCCAACGATGATTACCATAATGATCCAAAGTCCATTCTAGATGGTGTACATATACCATTCCGAAGGGGTGACTCAACCGTCATGCGTCCTTTCGGATGCTAATCTACCTGTCGGCTATTTTATAACTTTATTGACAACATGCTAATCTACTCGTCGGCTATTTTATAACTTTACCGACAACAGGACGCAAGGACTTCCCCCTCCCAGCAACGATTTGGTGGTACTGTTGGGGACATGGGGATGTCGTCCCTCTATCTCGAGTGTGTCCCCATCTCGGGTGTGACCCATGTTATTATGATACTAATAATAATAAGTTGAAAATAGCCAAAATTATTCAAATTTTGAAATTGAAGATACTGTGTGTTGAAGTTGATGATCAACCCCACAGCTCCGAAGAATCACATGCATGCAAACACTTGTCATAGAAAGGGAGAAGCAAAAACTATGGACGCTAGAATTCCCAGATCCATAGATGAGACATTCTTGATGAGCAAAAGAGAAATTGAAAAACTGAATTAATAGATTACAAAGAGAGATATATCCTTATAAAAGAGATTAAAACTCTATAAGGGTAAAACCTAGGTTGCATGATAATAATTAATAAAAGAAATAATTATTATATACCTTAAGTTTAGCTTAAGTAAACTAGAGATAATAAGTGACTTAATAATTAAATTAATATGATTAAATTAATAAAAAAATACTTTATTAGTCTAACACCCCCCCTTAAATTCAGGGAGTAGCTAAAAGCTTAGAAACTACTACTGAAAGTAAATTTGGGTCTCGGCAACAAAGCTTGATGAGGCATCCAAGCACAACCAAATCTCTGAAAAGAGGAGAAATAGAGAAAACCACATGAGAAAAACCTTACTCCAAAAAGAGATGGAAATAATGCTGAAAGAACTAGTGAAGGACTAAAGAAGTCTCCAAACTAGGGAATGTCCTAGAAGATAGGAACAAAAGATGATCATGAAGAACACCACTGAAGCATGAAGCTGTAAACACTGCCAAACTGTTGATTTGAAAAACCTCCACCATATAGAACATGACTAGGTAGAGAAGACTAAGTCTGAAGAGCTGATCAATCGAAGATGAAAGGTATCTTCATGGCATCTAAAATAAGGAATGAAAGAATGATTATATGGTAAATGATCCATCTTATCGAAATGCATAGGTATCCAACCACTACAATCACCTAGTGCGTAGGATCAAATACTTAATACATAGCTCACTCCATCGAACCAAGAAAGAAATCATAACCTCACTATAATGCTGAGAGGCAAGACAAGAACATTGAAACTAAATGCAATATCTCCTGCAGAAAGAAGAACCAAGAACATCGAGAGTGCAAAATAAGTACAAACACCTATAATGGCATGTGTCGACACATTATGAGGCTAATGTCGTGGAAGGAACACTCACTTGACAAAGGAAGATGTCGAATATGGCCAACATGAAACCCCCCAAGCACTTTATAATGTAGTGCGAGTACAATAAAACACAAAAATGTGCAATATCCCGAAATGCAATAGAGTGACACTTTATCTCAGTGCACTTGCAAAAATACTACAAAAGGATGTCAACAAAGATCAAAAGAGACATAAGGCTGATGGAAGAGATAGTACAACCCATGAAAAATCATCTAAAACAACAAAATCTATGCTCCATGGGGACGCGTTTCTTGGGGTTTTACCCTCGTACCTGTACCGGGGACGAAACGGGGACGGATTTTGGCCGTCCCTTGAGTCGTCCCCTTTTTGAAAAATTCAGAAACGTCCCCGAAACGGCCAATTTTTTTGGCAGGAAACTTGGGGATGGCTAGTAGTATCGGACCGTCCCCTCTCCGTCCCTGAAACTGCTGGCCGTCCCCTTTTTTCCAATCAATCTGGTAAAGGCAAACCATCCCCAAAAAAACATTTTTTCCTAATTTTTGTGGTTCGTGTGGCCCCTAGTCATCTTAAAGACATAATAACAATATGCAACCCATATTTGGTCCATTAAAACACTAACTGTTCTACTCATTTTTCGATTTAACATACTTGCTAAGAGGAAGGAAAAAAACATAAGAGCAGTAGCAGTAATGAGCAAAGATTGTGTTTAGTGAGAAAAGATTGCATTTGGTATTTACTATTTACCAACTATTTTAGTTGGACTTCTCTTTATTTCATTCTGATTTCAGCATGATACTTGAAGCCTTTAGGCATTTTAATTTTTGCTATATATGTATGTGATAATGTTATAATGGAAGCACTTAGTATTTGCCATTTGATAAAATTCCATGTATTTATCTTCTAAAATGTCTATGGTGAATGGTTTATCAATGTTGTGATATACATATTTGAATTTTGTCTCTATATTAAAAAAAATCTCCTATGTTTTTAATCGCCGTCCCTTGATGTCCCGTCCCCTAAATTTTGGCTTCGACCCGTACTCGTACCGGAAACACATCCCCGTCCCCTAAAATGTCCTCGTCCCTGAAACTCCGTGGAACATAGAACAAAATCGATTCTCGGACTTGAAACAACCAAGATATCCATCAGAATGCAAAAATGTAAAGGACTGAATAGAACGTACCTAGAGCAAAATTTGGAAAAACAACAAACATCACTAGAAAGATCTTTCAAATACCTTTCCAATGATATAAAGAATTCCCAAATCGGAGATCGGATGCTCAAAATGTCTCCTAGTGCAAAATAGAACCCCTAATTTTGATTGCATAAACAAGAAACCAAACAACATCAAAAGTCCAAATAACCCACTTCATCACAACGGACTTGGAAAGAGCTTTCCGACGATATAAGATTCATCAAAAAATACCTCTGTATGACAAAGATATGGCCAAAAAACCATCAATAGGTCTCTATGACAAAACAAATCAAAGAAATGATAGTTTAAAGGTCGTCAAATTCTGGCTTTAAAATGCTGATGTCAACACTTGCACCCAAGTACATATTTAACGTCAAAAAATTTGCAGGTCTGTCAGCACCTGTTGATGTCAGTGTATTTTGATGATGCAACATCACATGATTTTAAAAAAAAGAAAGCACCCTTTTTTTTTAAATAAAGCACTTTTTTTTTGAAAATATTTAAAGCAATGCCCTTTTTTTATTTAAAAAAGATTTTTTAAAAAAATTGTCATCTTGGGAAGCATGCCCAGATTTGGGAGCAATTTGTTTGCCTTACCAATTAACTATGTTCAAATCGGACAAATTTTTTATGGAAATAGGGGTTTTTGGGTGCTAAAAATCTAATGGTGAGATCCGTTTGGGCTCAAAATGCACCAAAAAAATGAACCCCCCCCCCAAATCCAATACAAAACACCTCTGAAAACTGAAACCCTCTGAAATAAAAAACACAAATCTGAAAACCAAACCAAACCTTTCATAAGCAGAACATGGGCATGAAGATCTGGAGCTTTGATACCATGTTGAAGTTGATGAAAGATCAATCCCTTAGCTCCCAAGAATCACGTGCATGCAAACACCTGTCGCAATTAGAGAGAAGCAAAAGCTATGGAGGTTGGAATTCCTAGGTCCACAAATGAGACATTTTTCATGAGCAAAAAGAGAAATTGCTATTATCAAAAGTAAATCAATAAATTACAAAGAGAGATACATCCTTATAAAGGAGATCAAAACCCTATAAAACCTAGGTTGTATGATAATAATTAATAAAAGAATTAATAATTATATGCCTAAAGTTTAGCTTAAGTAAACTAGAGATAATAACTTAATAATTAAATCAATATGATTTAATTAATAAGAAAATACTTTGTTACTCTAACACTACGTGCTGAAGTTGAGAGGAGACTGGAGCTATGATTGGCTGCCAAATACAATATTTACTATATTAATTGCTAAAAATAGTAAGACGGCCAAAACTCCCAATTGACCAATCCATGTCTGAGCTAACACTAAAAATAGTATGTCTCAGACAAAGTTTCGTTCACCTCCATGAATCAAAATACTCCTTTGGTCATGTTGACAACAACCTGGAAAGCCAATACCTATGCATTACAAGAGAACCTGAAAATGGGGACACTACATTATATTGCCTAAGCCTCTTTTTTTTCTCCTTTATAGCATTTGCATTTTCTGTCACTCATGTAGTTTGATCTTCATGAATTGTTGGTTTCTTTATGGGCCAGCAGCATCACCATCTTTGTTACTATTGTATTGCCTTGGATTTATTGTGTTTATTTATTTTCACAATGAACAAGTAGGGAATTTTAACGGCAAGGTTGGAGCATATGGTGAAGCGTTGCAATGATTCTATAATAAAATGCATGTTGGTGGGAAGGTGGACAATTCAATATTGCAACTTTTACAAAAATGGGAAGTAATGAAATATTTATTCAGGTGGAAAACCTTCCAAGTTTGTGCACCAAACTTCTGCAGTAGGACCGTTACAATAGTTTGGTAGTAGTGCTCCTTCATCCTCCTTTGAACAAGCATTTTGAGCTCAATCCTTTCACAAGGATAAAGGCCTATCTCAGTCATCTGCTCAGTCTTAGAATAGCTCCAAGAAGAGGCAAATCTGGTGCAGCTATTGCCACAAATTTGGTCATGTGATCCAAGAACGCAGGATGCGCATTGCTTCTGAACAAAGGAAGCAGGGAGGGTCTTAGCCACAGGCCAATATTGCAGAACATGCAGAGCTCACTGATCAACCCGAGTGCCTTTTACGCCTTTTGAGGATTGTCTTGCAAATTTTTTGTTTCGTTTTGAAGTTAGGTTGACCATTAAGGGAGGGTATTTCAATTAAATTTGTCTATTTTTGTTTTTCTCTTCTATAGATTTACTTCTATTTCTAATGGTCACTCTTCTTCTATGTTTCCATATTCTCTCTTTGTTCAATATAGAAACTTTCTCTTTCTCTCTTCAGATTGCTTCTATTTCTCTCTTTGTTAATTAATAATTATAGAAATATTCTTATGTATACTTGTATATATAGATCATTTATGATCTTTGTTTAATACATTCATTTTACCATAATACGTTTTGCGTCTTTCAATCATTGATGTTACTATTTGAAGTGTTTGCTTTTCATTTGTGTGTTAAGATTATATTTGAAAGCATTTTCTATTCATTGTGATGTTATAGTTTTCAAGTTTCTTCCATTTGAACATTCCTATGATTCATGTGTGTTAAGTTTGGTATATTCAAACATTGCTATAGTTTTGGTTAGAGACGGTGTACGTGTGTATACATATAGAGACAGCATTTGTGATATGCATAGACTGTCAATGAAAATGTCTATACATACTTGTTTCTATATACTATATTCAGTATTGCATTCTATTATTGTGAAGATTAGACAAGCATATTTTTTATTTCTTTGATCTGAAGGTGTTCGACTGTGCAGTGTCTTGAAGTTATCCATTGATATAATTGAGAAGTTCATTGTATATTATCTTTGTGTAATGTTCCCACTAGATGGCAGGATCGTTGCTTTGATACCATTTGTAATGTCCCTTGTTGGGACTTATATAATTTATTTCAATTTCCTCAAACTAAACTTTTTGCAGACCAAATTTTATATATCTCCTTTTCTCTCCTCTTTGTTTTTGGGTGATTGGTATTTCTTAATATACCTTGATATGAGAAAAGATGTGTCTTTTCATTATATTATTATTACCATTATGTTATTATTATTTATATTAATATTAATACAATTCCCTTTATATAATGAATATTAATGTTTTATCATTTTATATAATAATATGATTAATATTATATTATTCTATTTATTTATTATTTGTCTATATGGACTTGTTTTGACGGGGATATCATAGTATGACACAAAAGTTAAGGACACTTTTGTAAACTCAAGCCAAATTCAAGGCACTTTCTGGCTTCCCTCATCCCAGGTTGTTGATTTTTTGTGGTTTTATTTGGATGAACAAAGGGTTCACACAAAAGATACAATTTGATACCCATTAAATACAATCCAGACATCATCTTCCAAGCAGTAGGGCATAATGCCTTCATTTAAATCTTTCAACAAGTTTGGTATCTATTATATTTTCAGTATATGCAAGCTCAAGTTTTATTAATCACCTCAGTTATAGGTTCATGTCATTCATTCTAAGGTTATCCTTCATGGTTTTCAACAGCCAATCAGTGAAAATAGTTTGCCTAATGTTTGAACTTGCACCAATGGAGGGTTAAAACACCACCTAACATATTAGCCATATAGACACTCAACAATGCAGGCCAAGCTCTTCTTTAAATGAGCTTTTCATAAGTAGTTCCCGAATCTCATGTAGGAATTGGGGACTGTATCCTGTTATCATGAAGGAAATTAATGATTGCATTCATTGAGTTAGTAGTTAGATATACTTATCTAGAATAAATCAGTCAAGATTTGTGAAAAATGCCTTTCTAAGCTGCAACAGGTCCTTATTAGAGAGATTGGAAGTGAAATAGTGGAAAGCCTTCTATAAGTAGGGGACTAAAGCTTTGTATCATCAAATTGTACATGCCATGATCCTCGTCCTGTGTTTAAATAGGCAATGTCAAGCCAAGGATCCAGAAATTAAATGACAAGGATATTGTCGAGCTATATAGTTTGCAAATACATGTTTCAAGAAGAGTTATTGGGTGGCTTACATTTCATTGAGGACTACATGTTGAAGCAAGGTTAGGCAAAGTTGTATAACACATCCTTCATTTTCTTACATGGGAGGAAGGATACAGTTGATCACATCCTTGAGAATTTTCTGCAGTAAATTCATTTTGATTGTGGCTTCGGTGTGAATTTCATTGTTTCTTTATCAAGAAGCTCTGCTATGGGACTCTTGGATGATCAGGTAGAAAGCCAAAAGCATTTGACATGCTGTCCATTTCTCTGCAATGAACTCGTGGGGTGCACAGCGCACATCTACCTTTAGAACTCATAGATGTTTAAATGTATAAAAGAGAATCTCACCCTGGAGAAGTTGAGACTCTTCAAGAAAGAACTACCTCTATTCATTAAAAGTCAAACTAACAATGGATTTTTAATGTTCTTTACTCTTTGTTTGTTAGCTTACAAATTCATGTACTTGCTTTCCTTGCTTTTGTAAAGAGAGATCTACCGGTAACTATTTTTCTTGATTGACGCAGACATTCATTTTTCAAAAGATGCATTCCTCCAAAATAGTGCATTTGCAAGTTTTTTTATGAAATTATTCCATGGGTAGATTATGCTAATTGATTGGTACTTATATTTGTTGCAGATTATGTTGCCAGAAGCTATAGCTATTGTTATGTCTCCCACAGATTCTTCTAGGTATATGATTTTCAATATGTATAATTTATCAAGCAAATCCTTATTTGCAGAATCAAGTTTTTGTGATTAGTTGATGTTCTTATGCAGAAAATATGGGGTCTTCCATTTATCAGATCCAGGGGGTATCACAATCTTAAAGCAATGTCAACAGCGTGGTTTTCACCTTCATGAAGAGCCTCCTGATGGGAGCCCAATATATGATCACTGCTCTAATGTTCTCATGAACCCTGATCTTAAGTTTGATGTGGTTGACATCCGCTAATTCAAAAATCTTCCAAAAATGTATCTATATTGTGCAAAGCCAACTGATCTTGTATGGTATGTGGTATAGTAGTCTGTTTGCATTGGTCACTCTATATATGTTGTAAGTTTCTTGAGTATCCTGGTAGAACTTTTGCCACTGTTTACCTTGGTGATCTACCCAACCTATGATACTTCAGTGACTGCCAGATGCTTTAATGTATACCTGTGTAATTTGCAACTAGTTTATGTCCACATTTTCAGTTCCAAAGTGCATTTAAGCCTTGACCGCTAGGAAGAGAAGATTGTGCGTGATCTGCTCAAGTGGTGTCGATTGAATCTGGAGTACTGCAGAAGAAGATATGTACTTGTAGATTGCAGAGATCAAATTACCATGGCAAGAATGTAGCAAAGGAAAAACATCTAGACCATCACACTCATGAAGATATTATGGAAGTATCTTGTGATAGTTATCAAAAAAGTATTTAGCAGTAAGTATTGAAAACTGAGACATCCAAAGATGGACATAGTGATTTCAAACCAAAGTACCATCTAACAAACATATATGACTGAAAATTTTTAGAGGGGACGGACAGATCAGTGATGGGAATGACTTGTATGAAAATATTATGACATCTTGCTGCTGCAGTTATTTCAAATTGGCAGCATCTGTTTGTGTTTCTCTCAGACTAGTAAAATGCCCTTGCATATGTATAATGGCAGTAAAATTCTTCACAACAGGACTAAAGGTAATAACATGGTTACTTTTCAGCCATATCATGGTAACCAGAAAAGGTTCTTTACAGCCACAAATGAAAGTCTTTTAAATGGTATTTTAACATTGCTCACAACTGTTAAATGCTCATAACATCATAAAAATGAGCAATTATATATAATATATTTCAGATTTGTGGTTAGTCACTCATAGCAAAGGTCCGATGCCATTTGTTTTGGCTAGTTCTTCAGAAATGCCTAGGCTATATTTCAGCTATTCAATATTAACATTGTGAATATTTTAAGGATTTTATTTTTGGTTAGCGTTTTTTGCAATTATGAGGAAAGGCATTGTATTTATATTAGTAGTTTTGTGTGACAAACAATTCTTGACATTAAAAGATTTACCCAATATAGAGTAGGACCATCAAATGAAAGCTTTCTTTAAGTACAATGAATGCGATAAAACAATTCTATTCTAAAAGAACTTGTGACTGAGAGTTCTGAAATAGCAAATTGGGTGCTCCAATGCATAAGTAATGGTGTAAGGATTAATTTTGCATTGGTGCATCCTACAGGCAGGATAGCCATTTCCAATAAAGACCAGAATACTTAATTGGTTATGCAAAATACATAACTATTGCTTCACTTTTTTAGATACCTATGTTTGTGCTGTAAGTGCTACTTGGACTGCCTTTTCACATTTTCATCGCATCATATTATGCAGATTTCCTAGTACACATTGAAATGTTATGCCCACATGTCATGACATGATTTTGTACTTGCAAGATTGATTTGCAATGTATAATGTGGGCAGCCAATGTCAGATTTAAGACGTGTTCGAATATTATGCATTGCAAATTCATTGATACATGTAAAACAGATCATGGAGGTTTCACGAACTACTGTCATATTGGATTTAGCCAAACAACTACATGTATGTAGTATTTTCTTGGCTGTTGTATATTGACAGTTCATATCTCCCCATAAGCAGCAAATATAGGATGTGGTATCTAGCAGCAATGCCATTATCTAGAGTTCTTTGAAAAATCAACAAAAATATAGATATCTAGAGGAAGAGCACCAATACTTGCACACCCAAACTTCACGCACTTGTAGAGCCTAAACTATACATCGAATTTGGACACTTTTTTGGTTGGATTTATATGCAAGTTATTTTTGGTGTAAACAAAACTTCTTGTAGAGATCACTAGGCTTCAAAGGATCGAAAGTGGCCATTTCAAAATGAGATCCAACACTCACTCAAAGATGCAACAATATATGTTCATTCACAAATGCTAGTACTCGTGGACATATGTCATAGTAGTGGTGCACAAATGGAAAAATTACCAACCAAAATAGCTAAAAATTGATGGGCTAGTGGTATGAATATGATATTTTTTAGGGCTCCTTTAACATTAGTAATTGCGAGGTCAAGTGCATGTGGAGTGTGTGGTTGTTGGAACATGTTCGCTTACTTGTGCTCTTCTCCTATTATCACTATTTAAGTTATGGACAATGTGCCACCTTTCAACAACTTTCAAAAGATGAACAACTTCATCATTGTTGGCAATTATCTTCTATTTTGTACAATTAAATTGGTGTGTTTTAAATATGAGGATATCAACTCACTCGGTGACTTACATTTGTGATAAACAAAACATCTAGATGAATAAAATATAGAGTCTAGATTCATCGGTGATATCATTCCCTAAGTGAATGAGTTGATGTCTTTTACATTGTAACTATTGTTCACCAACCACCATGTAGATTCACTTTAGCATGATAAATCCTATCAATTAATCTATATAATAACAAATAATGTAGATTTACTTCTATTATAAGACGGGCTCTATAGTGCTTTTTAGATGCAAATCATCCATTGTTGCTTAGTTTGAGGATGATATCCAATGAATTCAAGGACTTGAAGGTGACAAGAATGTTACATCTGCTTGAATAATAATAGAATGCCAAATTGCAATTCGTCTAGCTCCATTCAAATTAGAAGTTGTGCATGATATTCCCATCTAATGAAATACGAGCCATTTGATTTTGAAGGTGAGAAAATCAATCTATAATTTAAATATGTGGAGTGTGTGGTTGTTGGAACATGTTCGCTTACTTGTGCTCTTCCCCTATTATCACTATTTAAGCTATGGGTAATGTGCCACCTTTCAACAACTTTCAAAAGATGAACAACTTCATCATTGTTGGCAATTATCTTCTATTTTGTACAGTTGAATTGGTGTGTTTTAAATATGAGGATAATGAACAAAACATCTAGATGAATAAAATATTGAGTCTAGATTCCTTGGTGATATCATTCCCTAAGTGCATGAACCAATGTCTTTTACATTGTAACTATTGTTCACCAACCACCATGTAGATTCACTTTAGCATGATAAATCCTATCAATTAATCTATATAATAACAAATAATGTAGATTTACTTCTATTATAAGACAGGCTCTTTAGTGCTTTTTAGATGCAAATTATCCATTGTTGCTTAGTTTGAGGATGATATCCAATGAATTCAAGGACTTGAAGGTGACAAGAATGTTACATATGCTTGAATAATAATAGAATGTCAAATTGCAATTTGTCTAGTTCCATTCAAACTAGAAGTTGTGCATGATATTCCCATCTAATGAAATACGAGCCATTTGATTTTGAAGGTGGGAAAATCAATCTATAATGCAATTCTCTATTGTAGCAAAACTTCCTTTCATATTTGTTCAAACAATGTAAAGAGGGATTAGATTGGTGGAATATTTATGCACAAAAAAAAGAAGTCATTTTTATTAGATGGCATTCACTTCCATGTTAGCATAGCGGATACAATAATTTATAGTTTAGACATCATTTTTTGTTGCAATTTTTTTTGAAATTCAATGAAAGGACTTATGTTTTAGTTTAGTATTAAAAGAAACAATCTTAGTTTGGTAACAATGCTTTTACATTTCATGACATCATTTTATGCAGATTTTTTGAATATGACTTTGAAATGTTATGCCCATCATATGTCAGGACATGATTTTTTACTTGTAAGATTGATTTATAATGGTATAACATAGGCAACCAATGTCAGATTTAAAACGTGGTTGAATCATATGCATTGTAAATTCATTGATACATGTTTAACAGGTCATGGGGGGTTTCACAAACTATTATCATATTGGATTTGGCCAAACAAATAGATGTATGTAGTATTTTCTTGGCTATTCTTGTATATTGGTTGTTGTATCTCCCTATAAGTAGCAAATGTAGGATGGTGTATCTAGGAGCATTGCCGTTATCTAGATTTCTTTGAAGAAATGACAAAAATATAGACATTTAGGGGAAGGGCACTAATACCCGCACACCCAAACTTCATGCACTTGTAGAGCCTAAACTATGCATTAGATTATGCTGCATTTTTTGGTTGTATTCGTATGTGAGTTGGTGTGAGAGAGAAATGTGGGCCTCTATTATTCACACACACTTCAACATGATCCTTATTTGAAGAATCATCTTGGAATGAACATGGGATTGTTCTTCCGAAATGTCCAACAGGTTGATCTGTTGCCTCCTAACTAGAATGATTTTGTTAATTGCTCTTAAATTGAGAAGCTAGCAACCAGACATCTAGAATGAAGAATTTATAGTGAAATGAGATGCAATATTAATCTAAATGTATGCAATGAATCTAGAAATAAAAGAGAGCAAATTATACTAAATGCATGCATTTTAAAGCTAAAATAAGATTGCAATGCAAGAAAATCAAAGCTAAGAATATAAGAAGTGAGTGATCATTTCAACATAAGTTCGATATAATTTATGAGCATCCCTTGAAATGAGGAATTGGGAGCTTCTTAAATAGAATTGCAGGATTAATCAATGGTCGAGATCAATTTGGATGGACGGTCGAGATTGGAAATGAGAGTCAGTTAAAACAGAAACTTCTTTGTGCAAATGAAGTTAACTGATTCACTTCTAAGTGTCAGAAAGAGTTGATTAAGTTAATTCCTTTTCCAATTCCAATTCACTCATAGTTTCCATTTTTGAATTGAAGAGAGAATTTGGAGAGTATATTTAATTTAATAAAATTAAATATGACCTCATAAATGCAGAATCTTAATTAATTGGATAATTAAACCCAATAATTAAAAGTGAGGATATATTAAATTAAATTAAATACATTTAATTCCTTAATGTATATTAGCAAAAGGGGTAAATTTAATTTAATTAAAGCACTAGGACTCATAATTAAATTAAATCGATTAATAGATTTACCTTTGCTACTTCGATTAGACTTAGGAATTAAGTAGAATATGTAATTAATGAAGATTAGGGAGTTTTTTCATTTGACACTTAGGTCAAGTAAAGATTATCAGAATTCAGAATTGCCTATTAAAATAGGACTTTAAGATTGATTAATAAACCAGAATTGGTTTAGCATGACAATGTACCAATTTTGGGGTATTACATTTGTCCCTCTTTGAATGAATGTGCAAGCAACATGTTTGATTCAAAGAAATCAAAAGTATAAAGCATAGATCAAGAAATGAGCTTGGTTCTAAAATTGATGATACAAAGATCAATTGATAAGCTTTTTAAGGTCATCTCCAGAATGAAGCTTAATCATATGGAATCCAGATAGAACACTTAAATATTGAAATTGATAAGCTTTTTAAGGTTACCTCTAGAATGAAGCTTACCCTTAGGGAATCTAGATAGAACATCTAGATATCGAAATTGATAAGCTTTTTAAGGTTATCTCCAGAACGAAGCTTAACCTTAGGGGATCTAGATAGAACACCTAGATACCGAAATTGATAGAACAAAGATTGTCAAACTTCATAGAATTTTTCCCAGAACGAGACTCAATCCTTAGGAGTCGAGGTTAGACTGTCCCAATGCCTGTACATTAGAAGCTAATAAGATTAATCATGATTCATAGAATTATCTCCAAGTAGAGGCTTAATCCTCACGAGTCAGGGTTAGACTGCCCCAATACCTGTCCATTGAATAGTGATTTAAAGCAAGAGCTTAGAATTGTCCCCAGAATGAGGCTTAATTCCCAGCAAGAGTTAGGATTATCTTCGAAACGAAGCTTAATCCTTAACAAGAATTTGGAATTATCTCCAGAACAGAGCTTAATCCCCCAAAATCTAGATAGAACTCCTGAATACTAGTCCATAAAAGAGATAAAAAGATCTATGATGAGTCATAGAATCATCCCCTAGAACAAGGCTTGATCCTCAAGAGTCAAGGTTAGATTGTCTTGATACATGTCCATCAATTTTGACAAGAACTGTTATAAGATTCATTAGTCGATCAAAAGATGAGATAGATGACATATGATGCGAAAGAGAGGGGAACAAGATGCCCCAAGTGATGAGGACATAAGATTTAGATTAAGTTGAAGCCAGTTTTGAAAGATTCAATGATGTAATCATCCTACTCCCTCGGGAGCGAAATCGAAAGATGACACACCAGAACAGTGATGCAGAGTAGTATATTGAGAGATACTGAAAGAATTTGAGATTTTGAAGAATGTAGAACAGATCAGAAGAGACTAAAGAAAATTTGGAGTCGATTTGAAGTGATTTCGAGGTCCAAAAGACCAAGTTTGACCAAAGTTGACTAAATTTGACTAGAGTTGACTTTTTCTAGAAATTTTCAAAAATTTGAAGAAAATGTGATTTGAAAATATTCCAAGATGCACAAGGTATCAAAAATTGGACTACACAAGTGTTCAATTGTGTCGGTCCCAAAAATTGAAAGTGTCAATTTGAGCTGTTTAAGTGTGTTAGTTTTTTAATTCAGTCCCGAAAATGATTTCATAGTAGCCAGAGTAGCCAAGAGGGTGATTAATCAATCATTTGTGTAGTTGTGAAGAAACATTATACTTTGAAGAAACCAACAACCTCTCATAATGAAAGATGCAAGTAAAGTAGTGATTGAACTGTGCTTTTATGCAAGTGGAGTATGAAATGTAATCCTATGCTAGATGCATCCCTAGGTCTAGCTACTAAACTCATAAAATTATCATCACCAAGTGTTTAGCTAAACCCACAAATGTCGTACAATTTCCACTATCATTGTAATAATTAAAATATGAATATAACACATGTTCTAGTTTTGTTGGGATTAAATGTAAGCATTCAAGGCACAAGAAGCCAAAATGACCAGAACATTTGTCCCTTTTGATGTAGCAAGCGAACATAAGCATCAGAGCATAAACACTAAGATGACTAGAATGTTTCTTGCGTGCAAACACACCAGACACACAAGAGATCCTTCTTATGCTAAGTATTCAGTAAGTATTCTATCTGCAATGACCCTTGCATTCGTAACTTGAGGCAAAAGTGTGCTAGGTATACTTGCAGTGACCTATACATTCACTTAGCAGGACAAGTATCAGTATTTATTTTAACATAGAGAATTCCCTCGAACAAGCAAGGAAAAGAACTAACCTCAATGAAGAGTCCATATAAAATGAGTTGAGGTACACATGACTATCCAACACGAGATAGAGGCTCTTATAGTGGACACCCCTTTTATATGCATGCATCAGATCATTGGAACTAGACCAACAAACAGAAAGCAAAGAAAAGATCATGCCCCTAGTCCTCGCTTCTCTAGTCAAAAGAGACATCATCAAGTTGCTTGAAGAGACATGATAAAGAAAAAATCCAAAGAAGCAAAGAAAAGTTTAGCATATCCTAAACAAGTTCAAAACTTTCAGTTTAGTTTTTGTGTTATAGGATTGACGTCAAGTGTCAATGTTTAGAACATATATGAAAGAAATCTCTTTAGTAGGACGATGACAGTAGATAGACGTAGTTAGAATAACTGGTGATTGAAGTCAAAGAGGAATCTTCAGTAAGAAGAACCTTAGTAGGAAATTGAGCGACAATAGATAGATGCAGTTAGAACAATTGGTGACTCACACAAGAGAGAGATTGTCCGTGAGAGGAATCTTAATAGTGACACAAGCGACAATAGGAGGAAGTAGTTAGAACAACTATTAATTGACGCGAGAGATCTTCCGTGAGAGGAATCCCAAAAGTGACACAAGTGATAGTAGACAGACACAGTTAGAACAACTGGTGATTGACACAAGAGATCTTCCATGAGAGGAATCTCAAAAGTGACACAAGCGACAGTAGGCAAACGCAGTTAGAACAACTGGTGACTGACGCGAAAGAGATTCCTATGACATTGTAGGGTGTTTCCCTCGAGTTATGACAAGATCCAATCCATGGATGCATGAACAAAAACAACAAACTAAAGCAGGAAAGCAATTGTACAAGGAGCCAGAAGATGCCCTACAAGATATAGTATTTGAAACAAGAGGCGCCTGTTTACTAGGTTTTCACTTTCTTGGCAGAGATTCTTTTTTTTGCTACCATGATGCCTATTTGCCTGATTTTCATCGATAGCACTTTATTTTGTTTTTCAATTTTTTTGTATTTTCCTCTTTTTGATTTTTTCAATTTTTTTTGGTATTACCAAGGTGCCTATTGCTAGAATTCCACCAAGATAATGATTTTTCTAGAATTTTAAGTATGTGCAAAGTGCTTTTGGAATCATGTCAGCTGTAAAATTGCTTCAGATGGAAAGTGTTGATGGGCTCCTTGAGCGCCTCTCCCTTAGTTGTTGAGAGTTGGAAAGCACCAGATCCAAACACTACAGTAACTATGTATGGACCAAGCCAGTTGGGTTCAAACTTTCCTTTCTGTACCCATTGTTGCTGATTCTTAGGGTTTTCTCTTAGAACGAGATCACCTAGTTGGAAGTCACATGGCTTAACTTTCTTGTTGTAGTTTCTAGACATATGCTGTTGATAAGCTCGAAGATGATCACACACCATTTGTCGACATTCATCTAACAATTCTAGCTCTTGAAGCTGAGATATTCTGTAGTCATCACGGTAATGAGGCCTTTCATGGAGATTCTCAAAGTAGGAATCTCAACCTCAATTGGAAGCACAACATCCGCTCCACATACCAAAGCAAAGGGCGTTGTACCCATTGGAATTCTGATACTTGTTCTATAAACTCATAAAGTTGGATTAATTTGGAGGTGTCAGTCCCTTCCAAATTTGTTGACTGCGCAATCCAAGGTCTTAAGGATAGCCTTGTTAGACACTTTTTCTTGACCATTACCTTGATGGTAATAAATAGAAGACCAGTGTTGTGTGATTCTAAACTTTTTGCACAACTCTTTAAGATCTTTTTTTTAAAACTATCTCCCACTATCAATAATGATTGAGGAAGGTACCCCATACCTGCATATGATGTAATGAACATAGCTACAATTTTGCCATTTTCTATAAAGAGAGGGACTATCTCTACCCATTTAGTGAAGTAGTTTGTAGTTATAATGATGAACTTGTGTCTATTTGAAGAGGACGGGTGAATCTGACCCACAAGATCAAGGGCCCATTGTTGGAATGGCCATAATATGATAGATGGAATTAGCTCCCTAGCTAGAGCATGAATCAGATTTCCATGGAGCTGGCATTGTTTGCAGGACTTGGCATATTCAATGGCTTCTTGCTCCATATTCGGCCAATAGTAAATAGCTCTAATAAGTTTACGAGCTAGTGTCAAGCCATTAGAGTGAGATCTATAAATGCCCTCATGTACACCAATTAATGCACATTTGGCCTTATCGGGTTCTAGACACCTAAGGAGCGTTCCATCGATACCTCTCCTAAACAAGTCATTAGCAAAAATAACATACTGTGAAGCACTATGGATAAGGTGATGTTTTCATTCTGGGTCTGTTTGTAATTGTTTGGTCATGCAATTAAGAGTATATTTGGTGGTAGCAGGATGAGTCATATGCTACAATAGAATAGATCATCTAGGATTTAGGGGAATTATAAGCAGGGTAGAGTAACGTCTCCACCAGTAACTTGTGTCAAAGATCATTCTCTTGCATCTGTAACATGGAAGCGAGAGTAGCCATTGCATCAGCCACTTTGTTGTCTATTCAAGACATTTTCTGAAAGGTGATATGAGCAAAGTATTTCTTCAGGTCATCCACCATATGTTTATAAGGTATCAATTTCTCATCCTTTTTCTGATACACATCATTGACCTGGTTGATTACAAGCTATGAATCACGAAAAGTATTCAGTTTATCAACTCCCCACTCAATTGCAATCTTCATGCCATTAATTAGGGCTTCATATTCTATAATATTGTTTGTACAAGGAAAAAAAATATTGTACACCTTAGGCAGTGAATACTTCTTTGGTTTTATAAATAAGAGCCTAGCACTGGATCCCTATTGTGTGAAGGAGTCGTCAAAGAACACCACCCAAGTTTGGTGTGTTAGCATTATAATTGATTCATCAGGAAAGTCAATGTTTAGTGGAAGAAGACTTTGCATTGGTGCTTCTGCTAATTGATTAGCAATTGCTTGTCCTTTAATAGCCTTTCTCTCAACATACTAAATATCAAATTTGCTTAGTATCATGACCCACTTATATAACTTTCTTGTTAGAGCTACCTTGCTAAGTAATTTTAGCAACCAGTCATATAGTATGAGCGAGCATGTAGTGTCTCAACTTTGGCAAAGCAAAGACGAATGCCAAGTAAGCTTTCTCAATGATGCCATAATTCATTTCATAAGAAATTAGCATGTGACTAAGATAGTAGATAACTCATTCCTTGTTATCATTGTCTTCTTGAGCTAGCAAGATACCAAGAGATGACTCTATTGCTGAGATGTACAAAATGAGAGGCTTCCTGTAGATAAGACACATCAGGATCAATGGATTAACAAGGTATTGCTTTATTTGTGTTAGACTCTGATCACAATAGTTGATCCAGTTATATTTCACACCTTTATTCAAAGTCTTAGTAAAATTTTGTGACCTATCCACTAGCTATGAGATGAATCTATGAATGGATTGAAATCTTCCTTGCAAGCCCCTCATTTGACTAATATTACAGGGTGGAGGCATGTCCATGATTGCTTGAATTTTCTGTAGATCTACCTCAATTCCTTTTGCAAAGATGATGTAACCAAGTAGTTTCCTAGACGTGACACCGAATGCACACTTTTTGGGGTTGAGCCTCAGAATGAACTTCTCCATATGATCTAGGATGGGTCCCAAATCTTGAAGGTGAGTGTTGCATTTTGTGCTCTTAACTAAGGTATCATCGACATAGTCCTCCATTGTCTTATGCATCATATCATGGAAGATTGTTGTAACTGTCCTTTGATATGTGGCACCAACCTATTTAAGACCAAATGACATCACGTTCTAACAGGAGGTTCCCAATGCACAAGCGAAAGGAGTTTTCCCCTAGTCTTCTGGTGCAAGTTTGATTTGGTTATAATCAGAAAAACCATCCATGAGTGAGTACATTTCATATCCTATTGTCATGTCCACTATCATATCAATGTTGAGAAGTGAAAAATCATCCTTTGGACATGCTAAGTTCAAATCTTAGAAATCTTTACAAACTCAGATAGACTTGTCATGTTTGGAGACTGGGACAATGTTTGACATCCATTTAGCATAGTCGATAGCACAGATGAAACCAACTTTTAGGAGCTTCTGCAATTCAATTTTAACAAGTAATGAAACTGTTGCTATATGATTGAAAAGATCATTTGAGTGGAAAGACTGTTGAAGGAGATTGTGTGTTTCAATCATTGTTTTGTCATTGATGTCAAACCTGCAACATGCTGATAAAAAAATTTCTTATATGTTTCAAGCACTATCACTTAGTTGATTGATGAGGAGGATTTGATCAACAAGATGTAACAAAAGTACCTAGAGGAAATGTTGAGTTATAATTATGTATTGAACTACAAGAATCAGTTAAGATAGTGATAACATAATGTATTGATAATCTACTTGAGGTTACAAAATGATTGGGTAGACTTAGAAAGTTCAGAAGAATAAAGTTAAATAAAGTTCATTTTCCAAGCTTGACCAAGTTGATAATAGGTGCCGAGCAAAGTTAGTGCAAACTGAAAAAAAGGTCAGTTGGAGCCAAGTAAGAGAAAATTCTAGTGGATGCTGAGCAAGTTAGTTGATGCCAAGTAATTTTCAGTTGATGTCAAGCACCAGTAAAATTCAGTTGATGTTGAGTGATTTTATAGTAGATGCCGAGTAACACAGTATGTGTTGAGCATCAAAAGATTGATAATGTTGAGCTGCTACATTATGACAAAGATCGAAGATTCGCCAAATAAAAGTTGACAAGTTTTTTTCTTGGAACTTGTGAATCGGGAGGAAGATAAGATTGATGAGCTAGTGGCACAAAATCTTATGTAAACCATTTTGGAGGCGAATTGAAATGGATTCTAGGAGAAGTTTCTAGAAAAGACAAGATATGGGGTAGATACATTGTATCCTACCTAATCCATCAAAAACCCCAATTTTGATGATGGATAAAGAGTACGAAAAGAGTTCTAATTTCCTATATGTAGGGATGTCTAGAGCAAAGAGGTTAGAGAGTTTTGATGCAAAAATATGACAAGGAGAAGGAAAGGGGTTTGCTTCATCAAGTGACCCAAGTAAGAAGTCTACAATGGCATACTAAGAAAGAAGGCTTAAAGAGGATGAATGCTTGAAGGGTGAACAAGCTATCAGGGCTACAAAGATTGGAAGAAAAGTAGAGTTGAGGACTGAATAGTGATCTGTAATCTACAAGTAAGGTTGTAAGTTGTATCAGATCAAAGCTCTACTATTACTTTCTAACAATTGTATCAGCCCAGGGTAAATCCTTTGGAGTAAGGTTGACTTAACAGTCATTGAAAAATATTTTAATAGGGTGGCATTCCAAGTGAATGGCCTAAAGTCCTCTCACAAGGCTCACTTTTAACAGGGTGATTGAAATTGCTTAACTGGGTCACATTTAATAGTGTGTGTTGTAACCTTTAACAGGGTTGGCCTTTAATAGGGCATCACTTCAGAAGAGTGAAAAAGGAGTAGCATGTTAATCGTGGTTTTTCCTAGATTGGGTTTCCACGTTAAATCATTGTGTCAAGTGTGCTAATGGATATGTTGTGTTTTATGCTTTACATATCTGCAAGTTGATTTAACATTAACATTTTAATTTAGTTAACACACAATGAATGTATGCATGATTAAGAATGTTTTATGGGTTCACTGAATTGTGAAAAGTTTTATTTGTACATTTCAACCTTGAATAACTGATTCACCTCCCCTCTTAGTTATTCTAAAAGAATTCCAACAATTGGTATCAGAGCCATCTGCTTAAGAGGATTAGATTTAAGGTACTAAAAGCACAAAGATCAAGATGTCAAAAAGAGAGGTACCCAAGCTCAACAAAGATAACTTTTCTGCATGGTAGAGTTAGATGAAGCTACACCTTGGAGGACTTGGAGATTTTGCATAATCTTGCATTTCAGTAGAACATGTTGGCCCAACAAGAGTCCTAACTGCCAAAGATTTGAATAAAAGGAAAGAACACAATCAAGTGATGTTGGAGTTTGCCTCTGCCCAAAGCTATGCTGAATTTGATGATATCAACAGCCTTAAAGTGCAAAGCAGATGTGGGATGCCCTAGAAACCATTTATGGAGGAGACAAAAACATTTAAAGAGCCAAGTCAAAAAGCCTCAGAGGTAAGTTTGATGACATGAGAATGGAAGAAGGTGAGAATATTGCTCAAAATGTCTCTATAATAAAAGAAGTCGTTAGTGTAATAAAAGGTGTTACTGGTAAAATAGACGATGATATTGTGCTAAGTAAAGTCTTAAGAACACTATTGCCTGTGTATGCCATTAGAGTATCTGCAATTCAAGAGTTAAGATGTATACCAAGAAATGATCTAACCCTTGAAGGTATGGTAGGAAGACTCATTGCTTTTGAGCTATCTAATTTTGACAACTATAGACTAGAAAGTATTGAATCAACTTTCAAAGAAAAATTGTTGCTAAAGGATTTTGAGGAAGTAAAGTAGAAGAATAAAAGAAAGATAAAGTATGCATCTAGTGACAGTAACATAGATGAGAAAGACATTGAACAATTGGAAGCATTGTTGGCTAGAAGATTTCATAGGGAAAAAGAAAAATTCAAAGGTAAGCTACCTATCATTTGTTTTAATTGCAATGAAGTTAGTCATATTGCAACAAGATGTACATAGAAGAAGAACTTTAGAGAAGGGAACAAACACAAGAACAGAAGAAAAGATGATGGAAGAGACTACAGATACAAAGGCAAGAAGTCATGCTACATTATTGATGAACATGACTCTAATGAAAATGATGATGAAGTGGTATATGTTGCAATGAAGGATGAATCAGATGAGGATGAGACAACTGCACTTATGACTTGTGTGACCAAGAATGACAAATGGATCATTGACAGTGGATGCTCACATCACATGATTGGAGACAAAAGTAAGTTCATTACCTTAACCTGTTATGATGGAAATAGTGTAAGATTTGATAATGATGCACCATGTTTGATAAAATGAAAAGGGTCTATCAAACTCAGACAAGATTTCATGTGATAATGCTTATTATGTTGAAGGATTGAATTATAACTTGTTAAGGGTGTCACAATTGAATAATTTGGGATGCAAAGTTGAGTTTGAAAAAGGTGATCAAACTAGAAGTAATCTGTTCTATTTGGATGTAGAATATGTTACTTGTCTTATTGTAAAATTTGAATATGTATGACTTTGGCACAAGAGGTTATGTCATGTAAGTTTTGATAATATGATTAGTATCAACATTATGAAAAGAGTTAGAGGTTACCTAAGTTGAAGAAACCAGAAAATATAATGTGCAAACAATGTCAGGTAGGCAAGATGACAAAGTCAAACATTAAAAGTAAAGCTTATACCTCTAAGAAAATACTTGAAATTGTTCATATTGACTTGTGTGGACCTATTGAAGTGCAAAGCTACGAAGGAGATAAGTATATAATGTTGTTTGTTGATGATTACTCTAGAATGATGACAGTCATGTTTCTCTAACAACAATCAAATGCTTTTCAAATTTTTAAATGGTACTAGGCAAGAGTTGAAAAAGAAATAGGTAAGAGTTTGAAATGCTTGAGATCAGACAGAGGAGGTGAATTCACTTCACATGAGTTTGAGATGTTCTGTAATGACAGAGGAATCAAGAGATAAACATTTGCACCTAAGACCCCTCCATAAAATGGAATTGCTAAAAGAAGAAACAGGTCAATAATGGACTGTGCCAAAACACTCATGATGGAGAAAAATGTCTCTAAAATACTAGAGGGAAGTTGTAAGTATTGCTAAATACACCTTGAACTATGTGCAAGTCAAGAAAGGTACTCACTCAACACCTTTTGAACTATGGTATGGTCATCTACCTAATGTGAAATATTTTAAGGTATTTGGAAGCAAATGCTATATTTTTAAAGACTTTAGGAGTGGAAAGTTTGATGCAAAGAGCGAAGAAGGTATATTCCTTGGTTACTCCACAAGAAGTAAAGCTTATAAGTGTTTAATTACTAACACTAACAAAATTGTGGAAAGTGCAAATGTGAATTTTGATGAGTTTACAGAAGCACAAGAGGCTGAACCTAAAAAAGAACTAGAAGCATACAAATTATTTGTATACTATTATGAAGGAATGCCTACTAAAGAAGATGCTACAAATCATGTAGCAAGCTGACAACAAGTTTCAACAACTATCTAGTTACAACCTTTGAATGCCGAGTTACATTCAGATGCTGAGTTGTAGAATGAGGAGAATGCACAATTTGAGTCTGAGATTAGCACACATGAAAGAGATGTTGAAACACCTAACAGAGATGCACACAATGATACTAAAGCCAAGAGACAAAATGAAGCCACAAGAACTGAGCCTAGAGTGTCCAAATATGTCAAAAGACACCATCCTACAAATCAAATCATTGGAGACAAAGATGTAAGGCCAATGACAAGAAATAGGTTGAGAGGTGAATCATGTTTGTTAAGCATGAAGGAACCTAAGATAGTGAGAGATGCATTGGAAGATGATGACTGGTACAAAGCTATGGAAGAAAAAATTTAACAGATAGAACAGAACAAGACTTGGAGTCTAGTTCCTAGACCAGAAGACAAGAATGTGATTGACACAAAATGGGTATTCATAAATAAGTTAGATGAGAATGGTGAACTAACAAGAAACAAATCAAGAGTAGTTTGCAAGGAGTATGCACAAGAAGAAGGAATTGACTATGGTGAAACATTTTCCCCTGTTGCAAGAATGGAAGGAGTGAGAATTCTACTTGCTTATGCTGCATACGAAGTTTATCAGATGGATATCAACTATGCGTTTCTGAATGACATATTAGAAGAAGAAGTCTACATAGAAAAACTAGAAGGTTTTGTTGATAAAAATAATAAGAACATGGTATGTAGACTGCACAAAACCCTATATGGATTGAAACAAGCACTAAGAGCATGGTATGAGAGACTTCATACTTATCTTGTTAAGATTGCATTTGAAAGGACATATGATAACATAAATTTGTACATGAAGACAGATAAAAAAAGGTATATTGTTATCTGAAATATTTGTTGATAACATCATATTTGGAGGACAAGATGCTTTGTGTAAAGATTTTGCAAAACAGATGAAGCAGGAGTTTGAAATGTCAATGTTTGGTGAGATCAAATTCTTTGTGGGATTACAAGTTTATCAGATGAAATATGGTGTATATATCACTCAGTCAAAATATGTCAGAGATTTTGAAGACATTTGGACTAGAGGATTCAAAATTAGTAAGTACACCTATGGTGACAACATTCAAACTATCAAAGAATAATGATTTAGCCGAGGTCAATCAAATATTATACAGATCCATGATTAGCAAATTGCAATATGTAGTACACAGTAGACTTGATATTGCATTAGCTGTAGGGATAGTTGCAAGATTCTTTGCTAACCCTAGAGAGAATCACTTGATGGCCATGAAAAGAATAATAGATACTTGAAAGGAACAGAAGAGTATGGTTTATACTATAAGAAGAATGAAAAGTTTGAACTGAAAGCCTACATTGATGCTGATTGGGCTGAAAATATTGATGATAGAAAGAGTACCAGTGGAGGAGCATTCTTATTAGGTAGAAGACTTGTTATATTGACTACCAAGAAACAAAGTTGTACTTCCCAATCTACTGTTGAAGTAGAGTATGTTGCTGCTGCTATTAATTGCACAGACATTGTATGGATCAACTAGCTACTTAAGGGAATGAAGGAAGAAATCACAGAACTAGTGACACTTTATTGTGATAATACAAGTACTATCAATATATCAAAGAATCCTGTAATGTATACAAAGACAAAACACTTGCAATAAACTATCATTATGTAAGGGAGTTGGTTCAAGATAAAGAGGTGAAGATGGAATATATCAACACAAAAGAGCAAATTGCTATTATCTTCACAAAAGCATTACCTAAGGATGCTTATGAGTATATAAGAGGTAAACTAGGGGTGATACCCCTATCAAAGGCTATGTAAAAGATAGAGGGAGTACCCTGTATCAAACAAGCTAACATTCATTTGATGCAAATTGATGTAGAGGATCTTACTTTAGGGATTTCCTAAAGTAATCACAAATCAATCACAACAAAGGTGACAGAGGGAGAAAATTGAAGAACCTACAAAAGTTTATATCTGCATATAACAAATATGCCAAATGTTGAGTATATGTCTTTGGCATTGTTGTCAAAGAGGGAGAAAGTACATTAAATTGATTAGTGCAAGAGGAACAATGGAGAGAGTAAATCATCGAAAGATCAAAAGATTGAAAGAAAGAAAGAGGGAGAAAGAAAAAAAACAAAAAGATGGAGATATTCTGATATTTTGCTGATTCATGAAAGAAAAGAATTGGATAAAGAAGGAACTTAGAGGGAGTTATATTTTTTAACCTAATCAGAAGAGAATCAAAAAAAGAGTGAGATATTCTAATATTCTACTAATTCATGAAAGAAAAGAATCAGATAAAGAAGGAACTTAGAGGGAGTTATATTTTGTAACCTAATTAGAAGAGAAATGTTGATAGAGGGAAAAAGTTCCAATCGCAAGTTTTCCTTTTGGTATTGCCTTATTGTTTTTACCTAGTTAGTTTTGTTGGAACAAGATGTTCATCATTTATTTGACTAGTTGATCAGTTTGGTTTGCCATCAATGCCAAAGAGGGAGATTGTTGATATATGATTGAAAAGATCATTTGAGTGGAAAGACTGTTGAAGAAGATTGTGTGTTTTAATCATTGTTTTCTCACTAATGTCAAACCTACTACATGCTGATAAGACAATTGCTTATATGTTTCAAGCACTATCACATAGTTGATTGATGAGGAGGATTTTATCAACAAGATGTAACAAAAGTACCTAGAGGAAAGGTTGAGTTATGATTATGTATTGAAATGCAAGAATCAGTTAAGACAATGATAACATAATGCATTGATAATCTAATTGAGGTTACAAAATGATTGGGTACACTTAGAAAGTTCAAAAGAATAAAGTTAAACAAAGTTCATTTTCCAAGCTTGACCAAGTTGATAGTAGGTTTCGAGCAAAGTTAGTGCAAGCCGAGCAAAAAGTCAGTCGGAGCCAAGTAAAAGTAAATTCTAGTGGATGCCAAGCAAGTTAGTAGGTGCCAAGCAAGTTAGTTGATGCTGAGTAATTTTCAATTGATGCTGAGCACTAGTAAAATCCAGTTGATGTTGAGTGATTTTATAGTAGATGCTGAGTAACACAGTATGTGTTGAGCATCAAAAGATTGATAATGCCGAGCTGTTGCATTATGACAAAGATCAAAGATTCACCAAATAAAAGCTAACAAGTTTATTTTCTTGGAACTTGTGAATCAAGAGGAAGATAAGATTGATGAGCTGGTGGCACAGAAACTTATGTAAACCATTTTGGAGGTGAATTCAAATGGATTCTAGAAAAGACAAGATATAGGGTAGATACATTGTATCCTACCTAATCCATCGAAAAACCTAATTTTGATGATGGATAATGAGCAGGAAATGAGTTCTAATTTCTTATATATAGGGATGTCTAGCACGAAGCAAAGAGGTTAGAGAGTTTTGATGCAAAAATCTGACAAGGAGAAGGAAAGGGGTTCCCTTCATCAAGTGACCCAAGTAAGACGTCTGCAATGGCATACTAAGCAAGAAGGCTTAAAGAGGATGAATGCTTGAAGGGTGAACAAGTTGTCAGAGCTAAAAAGATTAGAAGCCAAGTAGAATTGAGGACTAAATAGTGATCTGTAATCTGCAAGTAAGATTGTAATTTCTATTAGATCAAAGCTCTACTATTACTTTCTAACAATTGTATTAGCCTAGGGAAAATCCTTTGGAGTAAGGTTGACTTAACAGTCATTGAAAAATCCTTTAATAGGGTGGCATTCCAAGTGAATGGCCTAAAGTCCTCTCACAAGGCTCACTTTTAATAGGGTGATTAAAATCCCTTAACTGGGTCACATTTAACAGTGTGTGTTGTAACCTTTAATAGGGTTGGCCTTTAATAGGGCATCACTTCAAAAGAGTGAAAAGGGAGTAGCATGTTACTGGTGGTTTTTCCAAAATTGGGTTTCCACATTAAATCATTGTGTCAAGTGCACTAATGGATATGTTGTGTTTTATGCTTTACATTTCTGCAAGTTGATTTAACAGTAACATTTCAGTTTTTGTTAACACACAATGAATGCATGCATGATTAAGAATGTTTTATGGGTTCACTGAATTGTGAAAAGTTTTATTTGTACATCTGGACCTTGAATAATTGATTCACCCCTCGCTCAGTTATTCTAAAAGAATTCCAACAATAACATGAGGATGCATTTTTTTGAGCTTCTGTTTGACCGGTTTAACTGCTGGTGCAATAGATAAATGATGCATTATGAGATCAGTATTCAAGCCTAGCATGTCTGAGTATGTCCATGCAAAATTTATCTTTTTCTCTTGGAAGAAGGCAATATATTCCTCTTTCTCTTCTACAGATAAAGACTATGCAAGGTGTATCATGTGAGGTTGTTCCTCTATTTCCAAGTTGATCAGATTTGTTGGCTCTATCAACACTGATGATCTTTCTTTTGAAAGTGACTAGGAACTGCATCAAATATCTCATCCTCAGGCACCTCAGAGACTTTTTGACCTTTGGATATGTCTTTTATTTTTACTATTTTAGGTTTTGATATTGCCACAATGTGGTTTTCACCATCAAACCTTCTATTTCTTTTTCTTTTTATTGTGTGACTAAGATATTTGATGTCAACTTTAGTTATGTTGACACTCTATTTTTTGGTACAAGACATTACTAGTTCAAAAATGTTTAAGTAGCAGGCAAGAGCATAGTCATTCTGAAATGTAGGGACTTCACTAGATGTATTGGAATTCTAGTCTATGAGCTCAGGATAGGTGAGTGAAAGAGATGTGGCAAGTTCAACGACATTCACAATGTAATCATAAAATGCCTAGAAAAGTAAATTGAGACATAGAGAAGCTTCATCCACAAGTGTGTTCAAATGCCTTTGAGTTCTAACAACATTAATTAAAGACTTGATGGCAATAGTTGGATACTCATCCAACCTAACCCTAGACAATTCACCTAGTTTGAGCTAATTTTCATAAGCATGAAGCTGATCTATACCTTTTTCTATAGTTTCTTCTGAGAGAGAGTCAAATTCATACTCTTAAGAGTCTGCACTACATGGAGACAGACTGTAGAATTCTCCAATAGTAATACAGACCTATTCTCCTTCATCATCCATATTTTTACATAGTTTCTCAACAACTAATATATGACTAGACTTTCCTTGTTCCTATTGAACATGGGGAGGATCAATGGTGTTGTTAGAAGAATCACTATCAACATCTGCAATATTGACACACAGTACAAAGTCATCTGGGTCTGCGAAGAATTTAGCAAGATCAATAGGAATTGGATAAGGATAAGGATCCTCATCATCAACATTGTCCTCAAGATCATTTGACTCAACTTGTGACTCATGCTTAGATGAACTCTCAGATTCTGGTATAAACTTGTTAATCCCTAGATGGAAGGGAATCTTCTTGAAACCTAGACCAGATGTATCTCGAAACCTTCTAGCTATCACTTTGGTAGGATCAATCAGACCATTTTTGTTGTGTCTAATTGATCCATTCCCTTTGTAGCCAAAGTGTTTGATGAGTTTAAGACCTGGACTATAATTTTCAAGAGTAATCTCATGAAACTATTCTGTGATATCAACTAGAGTTTCCTCTTTGAATGTCCATGCAACAATGGCTCTATTTTCATCTTCCTCCTTTAGAGGTATAGTAGCTTGAGCAAAGGTACCATTGTACTTAGTTTGAGGTGACAACACAAAAGGTCTCTTTTCTTTATACAGTCTCCCATAATGATAGGGAAACTTGGGAAGAGATGTCAAAGATAGAACTAGTTCTATGTGATATTCACCCATCCCAGTTTCTTTCAACTTGATGGAATTCTTGACTTGTTTTAGCTTATCATCATGATGATTTGTAGATTCCCTATTGGTAGGTACAAAGCTTTCAACAGATTTCAACATGTTATAGGTGTGACTAGTATTTGTAGGTATGGTGACTTCAGATCATGAAATGGAAACTTGATGCATTGATGGTAAGTTGAAAGCATAGCTTGCATTTCAAGTATCCATGGTCTCCCTAGAAGGATTTTGTATACTAATAGAATATCAAGTACTTGACAAGTGATATCCCTTTCTACAGAACCAACTCAAAGAGGCAACACAAAAAAATATAATGATTTATGCTCAACTCTGTAATATGCCTTGATGGTTATCTTGCGATGAGGATCAATGGACTCTTTAGAATAGCCCAATTGTTTGAGTAGATTAGTAGAGAAAATGTTTAAACTAGCTCCAATGTCAGTGAGAATGCAATGGGCATGCTTCTGGTGTATCATGACCTCAATGTGCAATGGTTGGTTATGGGGATGACTCAGCGAATTGTCATCCTCCTTAGAGAAGGACATATAGTGCGGTGAGGTCAGATGACCTAGCATAGATTGGAGCTTGTCAAGATCAAGATCTTGGGGTATGTTTTCCTTAGTGAGGGCTTTGTTGAGAATTTTCCTATGAACAGGTGAGATTTTGAGTAATTCAAAGATTGTTATTTGAGAACTTGTTTGTTGCAATTGATCAAGGATATTGTAGCTAGTAGCCGCAAAAGATGTAACATTTTTTTCATTATTGCAATAAGCAATAAACTGTCGTTGCCTCAAAATATCCTCAAATGAGGAAGACTACTCATGCCAATGTTTTATGCCTCCATTAGAATCTATAATACTAGGAATAAAATTGGGAGTCCCCATGGAAATTGACTTCATTTTATTTTGGATCAATAGCAGTTTGCTTGAGAAAAACCCATTTAATTCCTTTACTTTTTTAATCACCTTCCTAATAGGAATGATTACTCCCTTGGGAAATTCTTTCTTCTAAGTCAACAAAGTGATCAAGCTATCAAAGAATTGTGTGTAGGGCCCCCATTTTTGAATAAAGGGGATAGTAGTGCTAATGCCTTTGAGCATTGAAACTCAACTCCTTGTAGAGAGATATAACTACTATATAAATTTTGTGAGGCATGTTTTAAAGCACCTATTTTGTGCATCATCAGGTTTTGAATTGTCCTAACCTCTACCTGTTAGTCAGATTGTTTTTGACATATGAGTAACTACACACTTAGTCATATTCATAGAGTGCATGCTAAGTAAGTAGTGTATGTCGAGCATAAGTTGTCAGATAATGAAAACCAAGCAAACTGTGCAATATGTGTCGAGCACCAGTATGTTCTGAGCAAATAGTTAGTGCTGAGTCACTCTAGTGACAAGCAAGTTAGTATATGTCGAGTGAACAGTGGATTCCAAGTCATTCAAAAGACAAGTTACAACATTAAAGATATAGTGGATGTTGATCATTAGAGCCTTTAAGTGCCTCGTAAACAGTTTTGGACATAGATGTTTCTAATGACACAAACTCTTAGGTAAACCATTTTTGGACTGACTTAAGGTTTGTTTTGCAATTCTAGATGATAAGAATAAATCTATATTGAGAATCACTATGTAGTACATGCAACCAATTAGATTGAGGAATTTTCTAAGCGACAAAATAGGTGAATCAAAATCATTGATTCTTACTTAACCCTAAGTCACCTAGGTCTTCTTAAGGAAGGAAAATCCTAAATATGCCAAGTGAAGAGAGAAGTTTGCATGCATAGACAAAGCATTCATGGTGACTATGGAGTTGTGAATTGAGATATGCATTGCGAAATCAGTTAGAGAGAACATAGGAAAGAAGAGAGGACATAAGTGATACATCTAATCAGAGAGGATTAAGTACACATTAGGATAGAGGTGATTTTTTATCTTGCAAAGAAGTGCTAACCAAAGGATCAAGGTTGGGACATTCTAATAGGTGAATTAGTAAAATATCCCAATAAAGTAGCCTTAACAAGTTTCAAGTTCTAGTCGACTTTTGTGTAAATTTCTCAACCGAGCACTTAGTTCATTGTAAGTTGAAGTCCTTTAACCAAGAACAATTCTAATAGGGTTTTGAAATACTTTAACAGGGTAAGATCTAACAGTCTTTGTAAGCCTTTAATAGGGAAAAACTTTCATAGGGTAGATCATAGTTTATGATCAAATATTGTAATCTTCATTGGATACACTTTACAACTACAATAGTGAAGATTTGTAGGTGTCATCCCCACCCCAGTTTTACCTTCTCATTAGAGGGTTTCTAGATAACAAAATTCTTGTGTCATATTTGATGAATGTTTATTTGTTTTCATGCTATGGATGAATAGGCTTAGTTTGGTATTTCAGTTTATATGCAAATCGTGAGATGGATGTGTGGTGAATGTTTTATTGGATAAAGTTTTGAAGGAATGACTCACCCTCGACCCTCCCCCCACCTTCTGTTTGTAGATGGAAACACAAGTGAATTAGATGCAGTAGTTGCAAATCTGATGGAAAAGAATGGTGTCCTAACTGAAGAGGTCAGAACTGTTAAGATAGAACAAGAAGTCCAATCAATATTGCAATGTGAGGTGACCGAGCAGAAAAAGAGAGCTAGGGAAGACAAAGTGATGGTTGAAGATGACAAAAGGATACTAGCCAATAGGCTAGAAGAGAAGCTATCAAAGGTACATAGGATTGCTAGCATGCATTTGGAAACAATACATCAAGTGATGATTGCCAATCATGAATTGAATGGTAAGGATATTGAGATCACATCCTTGAAGTTATAGAATAAAGAACTGAGAAATGATCTGAAAAGAGAAAAATAATTTTTTGAAAGTTTCAACACACCTAATGAAACTATCAATTACTTTGAGAAATTGATGAGATATCCTAGATCTAACAATGATACTACTGGATTGGGATACACCAATATTGAAAAGAAGGAGAATCGTCTAGAAGTGGTGAACAAAGAAGCAAAAAAGGTAAGAATTGCATCCCACTTGTCATAATTGTGGAAAGATAGGTCATACAACAAATATTTGCAAGAGCAACAATGCAAATCAGAGCCCTAAGAAGAATTTTATGGGTTATTTTCATAAGTGCAACAAGCAATGATATCAGGCACATGAATGCAAGACTAAGATAACAAGCACACAAATATTTGAAAGACATTGCCATAATTGTCAGAAGTATGGACATAGAGCATATGAATGCAGATCTAATGCTAAGTGGACATCAAACAAGTAGAAATAGGGACAACACAATGGAAGACCCTACAATTGGAATTACAATACAAGGTATAGTTGTCACTATTGTCAAGAGTATGAATATGTTATTGAGAATTGCATTAGAACACATTTAAGAGGTGACTACAGTAGATGGTTAAGTCAAACCACATGTTTTAACTATTTGAAGTCTGGTCACACTAGCAAGAATTTTTCAACAAGGTCAAAAGCACTTAGTAGTGAATTCAAATAGAAGATTGATGTTGAGAATGTCAAAGTGCAGATGAACAAGACATGGAAGAAAAAGGAAGATTGTAGCACGTCAAATTTTGATGAGGTCACTTCATCTAATGAATCAGGTGATCACATCACCTCCAACTAGGCAATCAAAAGGTATGTGGGACTGATATTGCATTGATATATTTTACATCACTTTCAAAAATATAAGTTCTGACAAAATTATATATGCATGAATTAAGATGCAATGTATTGATTAGAATCTAGAAGAAATCTATAAGTTTTTTTAGTTTTCATGTTGTTGCCGAGCATGAAAAAAAAAGTTTAGTTGGTGCCAAGCTATTAAAAGTGATAGTATTGGCCAAGCTCATTGTGGTTTTTAAGCATGAAAGAATTCATGTATAAGCCGAGTGAGTTGAAATTTCTATGATAGTCGAGCTTATGGCTGTGTAACCATTGAGCATTTATTGTCAGGTTCTAAGGGCTATATGGTCAATTTACAACTTAGTTGCACTCATTCAAGATTGAACAGAGAATGAAGAGCATAAAAAAAATTGAGGTGAAGGATTCAAGCATTTGTGAACTGGATTTAACTACTACTCTTCAACAATGATTAGATTCATAAGGTATTTATTGTGTGTTGAGTTACGTTGTCTAAATTATTACAAACCCTAGTTATTTGATATGGCATCTAGTTCTTTTACTGCTATTAGGAAGGAAGGAAAAGAATTTTTAAATGTTCAATCAATAAGCAATGAGATTAAACAACCACCCTTCCATCACCTAACATAATCAGTGATATGCCAAATACCAGATAACCAGATATCATCATAAAAATACAATGTCATCTAACAATGGAATCATCATGCAAATATGATCAAATGAACAACATAGTAGTCTAAAATCTATGATACTGAAATCAAGGTATAACATCTGACCCTCAAGTCATTCACATGTTAAACATAAGTAACAAATATCTCTCAGATCAAAACATAACAAAGTAAATATTCAAAGCACATAACCAATGAATCCAACATGGACAATCCATTTCTAATTACTTAAGTATTTAATAATTATTGTTTAAACAACACTTAAAGGCACTTAAAAGATATAAGCGAACATAGTCATAAAAATGACTAACCACTGCTACAGGAACCTAGTCCAGTGTAGCATGGTAATATTACATAATGCAATCTTTGCACACATCTCAGGGTAATCATGGAACAACCTCATGATACCACATCAATCCTGGTAAGCACTGGCACAAACCTCAATGAACCATAAATCATATCATAATCTCATAAACCAATCAAAGCATAATCAAGGCAAGTGATACAGAAACATAAATCCAAACACCTCAATGGTGTAGACCACTCATGGTCACAATCATGATCCATCACAACAAAAGATCAACAATGTTGCATCCATCAGGATGACTTACATAATTCAAATAGGAGAGGCACTATAGATACTTCCAACCTTACAAGTGTAACAACATCTTACATCTTTTATCATCAAAACTTGTGGTGGTATCAACGATAATGCACTAGTTAGATCTCCCTTTTATGAAATCTTGATTTAATGCTATGGTTATTTACTTCATTCGTGCATTGTTATGCTCTATGCAAATGTGAGTGATGTAAATAGATTATTTTAATATACTTAAATAAATGGTTAAATTAGGTGATTTAATGCATTTATTGCTTCATCTATGTTATTATATGCAATCACACTTGATCATGTTGTTTAGTCTGCAGGATTTATATCCCTGGTAGTGGCACATGGAGTTAATGATTCAACTATTCATAATTTACCAATGTCATCCCTGTATGGTCGATGTATCCTTATCTTTAATTTTTGATTTAAACCTTTTGATGATTATTAAATCCGATTTCATTTGCATTATGTGATTAGACCAGTGAGCATGTTTGTGCATTTAGAGTTTTGCATTGTCGTGAAAGTTGTTAGGGAAATTTATGTGTTTTTGGGTTTTCAAAAATTTGATTTATTTTAATTTCTAACAACTTTTCCATAGATGAATTCTTATTGATAGGAATAGCCTATTTTTGTTTGAGTCAATTCGAGGTTTAACTAGGCTAGCTAGTTATTTACCCTAATCGATTATTGACTTGAAAAGTGAATAAATATCTAAAAAGGAATTTAATTCCTCACTTCTCACTTTTGATTTAGAAATTTTGAGAGTAAAAAAACCCAAAATTCTCTTCATGAGGATTTACTATTTTGTTCGTTGTGGGAGATACGGGCATGGGATCATTGTGAGGTTGCGCTTGTTGGATCTAGCCCCGGGAAACCTTGGATTGCTGCGATTTTCAACTACTTCTGTGGGCTATTTATTTTATAGTTTAGATTTTAGTTTTGCCATTTTGGTTGTGAGGTAGGGTTTTCCTATTTTATTGTTTATGCTTCATTTTGCTTTTGTTTTTGGTAGTTGTTTGTTTGGAGGCTGAAAACTAGTGTTCCCCTCCATTTCTGTATGCTAGTTCTACCCAGTTGGGCAGGTACGAACATTTCCCTGGGATGAGGGTTTGGGGTTTTGCACCATTATGCTGGTCATTTTTGCATATGGTGTCCAAACTCAATTATTTTTGAATTTTTAGAGTTTTTGTACCCAAAGGTCAAATGGGTTTTAATTTTGAAGTTTTTCAAAATTTGGGACTTTTGCCTCATTTTGCATGCCACCCTATTTTCTCGGCACAAGGTGGGTTGTGGACTTGGATGATCCATTTGGATATCAGTCCATCCACTATTGCACTTTTATGTTGCATTGGGATGCATGTCACACCTATACTCTTGACTTTGTGTTATGGTATCTTTTGGACCTTTGCTTTTGTTTCATGGAAACTAGGATTTGTTTAGAATTCATGCTCCCAAATTGAGGTCAGTTGAGTGAGTTCATGATGTGTGGTCTTGTTGCATCATTGGGATTCATGTAGAATCCATACTCTTGGATTGAGGCCAGTTGAGTGATTTCATGATGTATGGTTTTATTGACTTTGAGATTTGTGTAGAATTTTTCCTCCTGAGTTGCTTTCGGTTGGGTGTTTTGTTTTGCATTGTGTTCTCATTTGGTCCTTGTGTTTTGATTTTTGTGATGGTGGTGCACCACACACGAGTACATGTGCGTACATTTTTTAGGTGACTTGCGAGGTCTGATCTTTCGTGGTACCTTCGAAAGTTATGACATTGGGGTTGGGATAAGAGTATGCATACCCATGGGCACTTGTCATAGGATGAGCGTGGGTAGGGTAGGGTAGCATATGGAGGGGGCTCCTATCTCGCAGCCTAGCAATCGTGATGCCATAGGTATGGTAGAGGGAGTTTTAAGTAAGTGATAAATAAAGAAAATGTGTGAGTGTTAATAAAACTTAAGATAATAAAATGCTTGTACCGAGCCATTCCCTTGAGGGATGCTGAATCCACAAAATTTGATCTTGGGTTTTTTGATGCCAAGTGACTCTCCATGATGTCAGCCCCTACTTAGTAGCCTATTAAGTGTCTAACCAGGACCTTTACTCCTTGCATTGTCTTAGGTTCTTGGTTATAGCCATCATACTATCTGGCGTGAGTGTTAGTCCTGGATGTTGTACTTTATGTGTGTTTGTGGTTGGATCATTATCTCCATTAGCACGGTGGGTGTGGACCTACGAGTTCCACATGATTGGGAAGCATAGCTACCTTCACCACTGCTAGGGACTAGTGTATAGAAATGATCTTTTATCCTAGTGTGACTACTGCTGAATATTTTCATTGGGTACTTCGGGTTCTAAAGTATGCTTTCTTGTGATTTATGCTTTCATTGGAATGCTTGGATATCATGTTTAGATGATGTTAGTTTATTTGATGCATTCCTATATTATGATTTTTAGCATATGATTAGATGATGGGAAGTGCTTTGTTGGTGCATCTAGTGCTTATTGATGTTTAGCATGTAATAGGTGATGTTATCTACTTGCAGGATCATCTTATGCTTTACTACTAGCATGTTGGATTTCCTTATGCTTATATTGTAAGATGTTTTAGTAGTGACATCCTTATTATGATAGTACTGACAATCTAGTTGGTGGCTTGGGATGTTACATACGAGGGATTTCTAGGACCCACAATGATCTTATGATGCTATTGATGGTTGGGAGGAACCGTGTACTTGGTTTGGTTGTTCGGTTATTGTGATGTTATTTTTGTACATTGTGATGTTGCTTATGTTCATTGTGATGTTGCTTTCAGTATGTTCTTTACTATTTTGGTTTAGATGGATAGATGTTCCTCTTTCCTATCTCATGACATCTTGTTGTTTATGCACTCGAGTGTTTGCTCCTCGATCTATGTGGATCTGATACTACCTGGTGTGGAGGTTTTATTCTCTATTTTCCCATTTTTGTGTTTTCTTTAAGTGTTTCTTATGTTTCCTGGGTGACCATTTATCAGCATGGTGGGATACAATATTGTATCACACACCCATTGAAATTGTGTCATGTGTCCCCTGGTTCTATCGCACGCCTCTTGGAGAAATATCGTGCGATACTTTCTAGTATCGCACCTCCTTGTAAGAATTGATGTACGATACCCTTAAAGTCACACACCTTCAAGAGAAGTATCACCCAGTCCTTGAAAGTGTCACCCTCCTTCTTTAGGAATGTCGCACGATACTTTCCAGTGTTGTATTAAAGTATTGCTTGGATTTTTGCAAAGACCTTTGTGGGTGGGTAGCGGGCACTTTTTGGTTTGGTCAAAACTTTTTGAGAGTTGTTTGGGGTACCCTCTTATGCATTCTTCAGTCCTTTGGTATTGCATTTTGAATTCAGAATGTGTTTAATTCAAATTCAGTTATGCGTTCTTCATCTTTAGTTGTTTTGGTCAATTTGTTAGTGACGTTCGGAGATTCATTCGTTGTCAGGATTGTGGTGAAGTCTTCCGTTGTGATCTTGGTGATCCCTGTATGATGTTGTCATGTACATTCATACTTGTTAAAAAAAAATCTTGGCTTGTATTGAATCCTTATTCCAAGGATCTCCGGGAAGGGCATTATAGTATCAGAGACATGGAAAACTATGTATTGATGGAGTGTTGAAGGAGGAAAACAAGATTGTAGAGAGAAAAGGGTTAACTCGTGCCCTAGATTTTCCAAATGTATTAAAAAAAGAATGGATTAAGATAGTGTTGAGAAAAATACATGATCACTCAGTATGTTTGGAAAATGGTCCTAGTAAGATTAAAAAAGGGTCTTTCAATATGTAACATGGTATCCTACCCTAGATAGACCCAAGACCCTACAAAGTGATGAAAATGAAGTAATTGAGAAGAATATAGGGGTTTTATGCTGTTGGGACTCAAAATTGAAGCCTCAATTTTGAGTGCCATTGAGGAAATCAAGCCCTATAAGCGCCTTTTAATGCATATATACCTAACTGCATTTTTGAGCCCCAAGAGGTGTTTAATGCTTCTAGCACCTTGCATTCAGTGTGCTTATGTGTTCCATGAAGATAAATTGACATTCCGAGCCATTTTGTGAAGTCTCATTTTGAGCAATTGTCAACTCGACATTTTTGCTTAAGCAGCAATAGGAAGCCTAGTTTTCCTTTGAATATCTTTAACCCAGAAATATTTTATGGCCCACCGCTTTGGGAATGTCTAGTGTCCATAACAGAGAACCTATGTTTTAGATTTTGAGTCATTTCGAGTTAGTTTGTCTAGGTTTTGAATCTCTCAAAGTTGGTAGTTTACTGTTTTCATGCATTTGCAAATTGTGCAAAATTCTGGAAGGCCCTGTTTGATAAGTTATAAATTTTGACCAGTTGACCTGAATAATAAAATTCCTTTTGCATCATATTCTAGGGTTCATAGAATTTCTACATTCCTAATTTGAGTTTATGGAGAATTCATTTGATCAGTTTTCAAATGTGATTCCATTTGTGATTTATAAAGTTTCACTAGTGTCATGAAATACAAATTGATCAGAACTCTTGTTCGGGATGTTATAACTTGAAGTTCGTGATAGGTGAGATTGAATGGATTGTACCACTATGTTGTACTTTAAAAATACTTTAAGTGTGCCAATTTTCAAATCACAATGAATCCATTTGCACACTTCCTAGGTCCATTCCATTTGCAAAAAATGCTTTTCTGTCAAATGTTTCTAGTCTGCAAATTTGAGTAGCCCACTTTGACTACTTTCCATTTGTGTCCTATTATTTTTCATGAGCCCAAATCATAGATTTATACTCTCCTCATGACGGTGAACCAACATCCCAGTTTTTGTACCTCCAAGTGTCAGTTTACCCAATTTTTGAAGCCGAATCCAAAAACATTTTATGGTTTTCTAACATGTTTGCTTGTAGGCAATTTTGGGAGGGAAACTTTGATAGTCAATATCTTTTGACTGGGAATTTTTCATGAGATGAGATTCGACAAAGTAGGAGGATGCATAACAGAGAATCAATATGTTTGATTTTAGAGCCCGGTCAGAGGATTTGGTCAGTTTCTAAAGCTAGTTAAATGACCTTCTAGCATTAAATTGATAGTTTACAAATTAATGGTAAAATGAGCTTTAATTAATTATTCAGTGGTCGAACTTGATTCTAATCAGTATGACACGTTTAATTGATCAATTTGGAATGTCAGGTGTTTAAAAATGATTTATTTTTTAGCCGGACCCACTTTGGGGCCTGATTGATTTGATCAGGTTGATAAATGATTGGGGAGTGAAATTGCTAATTTTTTAAAATGGTTTTGATCATGGAATATTTTGATGTGTGGAATTATGATTTTGAAGTTGAAGTTAAATGCAAAGAAGGAATTCGCAAGTGAGAGTTTTGAAGTCATAGATAAAAAAGGAAGATGATATTACTTTAATTGAGCATGCTTTCAATAGAGGCATCACTTTCTTTGATACTGCAGACATGTATGGACCTTTCTCAAATGAGGTTTTAGTTGGTAAGGCTTTGAAAAGACCGCCTCGGGAGAAATTTTAACTTGCTACAAAATTTGGCAATGTTAGAAGTGTTAGGAATGTAATTCGCCTTTTATGTTATGCCATTATGATGTTATGAGATCCTTGGAGGATTGAGGAATCGAAAATGGATCTTTACGATGCTATGATGAGCCCCTTGTGTGAGATTGGGAGAAGGGAAGAGAAGTGCCTCCGATCTTACAAAAATAAGGTTATTTTCATATGATCAGGAGGTCATTTTCAATGGTCTATGATGCTACGAGATGTTTGAAATATTAATAAAATATTAATATGCTCATTGTGTGGATGAGGGCATAAATAAAAACTCAAGGCCTCGCGGTGCTATGATGTTAAAAATTAAATATTAAAAGGAAATTTGAATATTTCAAATTGAAGATAAGATGTGGGACCTACCTAGGTTGTGAGCCAATCAAATTTCAACATGTGGCATTCATAGATTGGAGGGAGAGTATAAATATAAAATATAAAATAAAAATTCATAAAGTTTTCAATGCATGAGTTTTGATTTGGAAAGATTGAATGATTTTAAAGTTTTATATAGTCTAACTATATAATTTTAATTTTTTTTCAATTTTTAATGCTCTGGTCATAGCCCCGGGAGCTAGAATTTCAAGTGGCCGCCACAAGGGTAATTTTTATCCAAAATATATGGTGTAGCCTATTGTTAGAATCGGGAGGAGATAAAGTTTCCAGATTTGGGGTTAGATTTTTCATTGGTCTTCACTAGTTTATTCTATAAGAAAATTTGTATTTTTTGGGGCATTCTCAACAGAACAGACATAATTCATCATGGAGCACCAAAATCAGTTAGGGGGAAAATATTGAAGTTTGTTGAATCCTAAAATGAATTCTAGAAAAGTTTTCATCCCTTTAGAGTTCAATTTTAACTAATTTTTGTTGTTACCTTGAGTTTAAATCTGGCATTAAAATTAGTTATTTGTTCCATCAAATATCTGAGATATTTTGTACTTGTAGAGGCCAAATGATGAGGATTTGATTTTGTAGTTGAGGGGAGAGATTAGAGAGATGTTTTTAACTTGTTGAGAAGGTTTTCTGAGGGGACACTTGCCATCGTTTGATCACATCTGGGAATTCACTTCCTCCTATATCATTCTCTTTCTTTCTCATTGTAAGGGTTCCAATTTTGGAGAAGTTTCTCACTACTGTGATACCAGGTTGGCAGTTTTCTCTGTGATACCAATAGGTTTTCAGTTTCTACTATGAAACCAAGGTTGTTGATGGTTTTTCTTCCTATCTATTGAGTTGAGCTCTAGTAGTAAAGGCCACACATCTGCTTCTATGTAGATTTTTAGTTCATTTCATGTGTTGTTATTCTAAGATAAATGGAGATTGATGTTAGATCATGTGAAGTATCTTGAGTTTCATTTAGTGTTACCAATTTATGTATTCAGTCTTCCCATGGATGAATATAAAAAGGGATTTACAATGAATTATCTAGGTTTTCTTATTATGTCTCCTAATTCTTCATATGTTATTAACTTTGAGATTGAATGAATAAGGTTTGTTCAATTTAAGATAGCTTGGATGAGTTATGTATCAAATCTATTGTTTCTTTTGACTCAAGGAGTTAAGTAAATGCTTCAATGTTCTGATAGGGTTTCTGGGTGTATGGAGGGGATATTTCATAAGAATGGAATTTGGGAATTTCAGTTGACAAACTTACTTGTAATGCAATCAAGTTAGGTCATCCTAGTAGTAATGACTCTATGTCCCAATAGATAAGGCATTGATCACTAAGTTAGATGTAGGCTAATATGAATGTCATTTGCACAAATTATTTTAATCAAAATAAATTTAGTATTTCATGTTTTGTAGTGGGTTGAAAGGAATTAACCCTCACTTAGCTTATGGTTTCATAGGTTATGATTTGTAGCTATTTCATTCCTATGTCATTGCATAAGTATCAGAAGAGAAAAGGGGTTTTCATCTACTGTTATTAGGTTCAGATTTATGTTTAAATTGCACTGGTACCATATATCAAAACCTCAAGGTTAACCCACCTAGGTCTTGTAGAGCCTGAAGTGAAGAAGGAGTTATGCCTTATAGTTGGCCCAAGATTGCAGTCGAGTGTATCCATCATAGGAATTTTCTAGCCTTAGATGCATTGGTTTGGTTTCTTGGTTAATTTCAAAATTTTTGAATCAAGAGCCAACATATGGAACAAAAGAGGGATGAAAATTGACACAATTTTAGATCTCCTATTTGCATTTTCAATGAGAATCATTGCCCACAAGTTCTTTCAATCTAGTAGATTAAACATTGTGTCTTGTATGGCTATGGATTTGGCTTACAAGATAGTGAAAAAGGACCACTCTTATGACCTTGCCAAGTTACAACTCCAACAATTATCATAAAACTTGGGAGCAATAAGAAAGACTAAGAGTGCACAGTGCAAATTTGGTTCATTACTGGTTTGTATATTCTTTTATGTGTAGAATAAATTTCCTTCTTTTGGAAAAGTTGCTTGGAAGACCAACAACCGGTCAATCATAGTTCAAATTGGAGAATTCATGGAGCAACTTGTAGACAATTTTGACTCAGTCATGATAAGTTACTTCAAAGACTTTAAGAAGTCTATGAAGTAAAGACTGAGGATATTGGTGTCAATAGTAGGAAAATATTATGATGTTTATTTTCTAGTGGATGCTAATTTTACATATGTACAAGTAGTTGTTCCTAGGGTTAGATGGCTTAGGTCATTACCCTATGAAATCAATGTGGATGAGGTATCAACAACCATCACAACTTTACTTACAAAATAAGTAGACAAAGGTGCAACCTCATTTAGCAATTATGAGGAAGCCAATGTTGGAAATCTGATTGAAAAGCTTATTATTGAAGTTCAAAGAGGAAGATTTTTGTTAAAATAATGTTTTCGATCATTGTTTTGTCATTGATGTCAAACTTGCTATTTGTAGAAATGAAATTCGCTTATAAGATCCAAGTACTATCACTTAGTTGATTGATGAAGAAGATTTGATCAACAAGATGCAACAAAAGCACCTAAGGGAAAGGTTGAGTTATGATGTTGTAATGAAGTGCAAGGATCAGGTAAGACAATGGCTAAATGATGTATTGATAACATACTCAAAGATACAAAGGTTGGTGACACTTAGAAATATTAGAAGAATAAGTTGTAATAACGTTGACTACAAAGCTTAAACTAAGTTCATCAGTGAGTGTCAAACAAGATAGTTGAAGCCAATAAATTTTTTAGTTGGAGCCGAGTAAAAGGAAAATCTAGTGTGTGTCAAGTGATCTTCAAGTGCTTAGTGAAGTTCAAGTGCCAAGAAAAATATCAAGTGTTGAGCATTAGAAAATCTTAGTTGGTGTCAAGCATCAGTAAAAACGTAGTTCATGCCAAGTAACACAGTGTGTGTCGAGCATCAAGATTTCAATAGTGTTGAGTTGTTGCATTATTGAAAAATCAAAGATTCGTCAAATTTGAGCTAACATAGTTTTTACCTAGAATTTTGCAGACCATTTGGAGGATAATGATGATGAGATGGTGGCACAAAATTTTATGTGAACTATTTTGGAGCGAATTCAAGAGGATTCTTCATGATGTTTCTAGAAGAAACATAATATGAGTTAGATACAATGAATCTTACCTAATCCATACAAATTGAAACTAAAGGAGGGAAGAATCAAGCAGGAAAGGAAGTTCCAGACTTCTATTTAAGAAGTCATAGACCAAGAAGCAAGTGCTATTGATGTGCCAAATTGCAAAGTGGTTAGAAGGGCATCAAGGAGAAGACATCTAGGAGAAGGAAGAACAGAGCACAGAGACTTTGCTTCTACAAGTTTTTAATAAGAGATGGTTGCACTGGTATATTGAGCATGTAGACTCAAGGAGACTAAGCTTGAAAGGAGGGCAAGCTGACAGAGTTGCAGAGATTAAAGGCCAGGCAATAGGAAGAGCTGAAGAGTGATATGAGATCTGCAAGTTAAGTTGTATGTTGTAATCAGGTCAAAGACTTTCTAATACTCTGTAGTAATTATATTAGAAATGAAAATCCTATGGACTTAGGTTGGTTTAACAACCATTTTTAAATCCTTTAATAGGGTGGCATTCCAAGTGAATGTTCTAAAGTCCTCTAACCAGGCTCACTTCTAACAAGGTGGTTAAATCCTTTAACCAGGTCACATTTAACAGTGTGTTGTAAGCCTTTCACAGGGCAGGCCTTTCACGGGGCATCACTTTAGAAGAGTAAGAATTGAGTAGCATGTTACTGGTGGTTTTTCTTAAATTGGGTTTCTATGTAAATGACCATGTTACGTGTTGATCTTTTATGTGTTATGCTTGCATGTTGATTTACAATAACTTGCTAAATAGGAATATTAAAGCTTGGATGAATGCATGGTTGAATGGGCTCACTAAACTTAATGAAAAAGTTTAAATTGGACATGTTGGACCTTGAATAACTGATTCACCCCCCCCCTCTTAGTTATTTTAAAGAATTTCTAAATCTAGAATAACAATAGATTTGAAGAGAACTTCTATGGTGAGAAAGAAGAACAAAATTGTGAAGAAGCTTAAAGAAAGATTTGGAGAAGGGGGAGAAGAAGAAGAGGATGAAGAAGATGAGCAACTTGCTCAAGCCCCTCTTGCACTAACACAAGGTCAAGGAGAGAACCAAGAAGAAGAGGAAGTAGAATATGTTGAAGGTGTTGAGGGAGAAGAAGCTAGTGAAGAACCTAAGCCTACAAAAAAGAAGAAGAGAAAAGCCAAAGAGCCAACAACAAAGAAACAAAAGAAGGCTGTGAAGCCAAAACAAAAAAATCTAGTTGTACCTATCACCAGAGCTAGCACATGGGCTACTGCAAAGAAAACATAGGAAAATGACAAACACAAAGGAAAAAGAATAACTTCTACTACAGAGCAGAGTCATCAAGATCAACCAAAAGGAGAAAGTATATTGTTTTAGATGAATTAGATGAGGAGAGGACCAAGTCAGATGATAATAGTGAATTCCAAGTGGTAAGCCATAGTCCCTCTTCTAATTTTGACAACTTGTGTGATAACATTAAGAATAATGCAAATTTGTTAGGTTTCTCACATGTTGAGTTTGAAAAACTAGAAAAGGTAGAAATGAATAAGGTTGAGGAATCTATATACAAGATTATGGCCAGATTCAATAATACCCCTATTGAGCTTGTCAACTCTCTACCAAAAGTCTATATGACAGAGTTGAGAAAAGGTTGCAATATAGTTTAATAATGACTGAAAGGAATATAAGGGGGACTACTCTAGCTAGAGTAATGTAAGAATTGGATAAGTCATCTATGAATAGGGACATTAATGAATACAATCAAATATTTTCTCCCAAATACAAAGCCTTCAACGTTTTATAGAATAACATTGAGGAAGTTGTTAGACAAAGAACCCAAATATGGAAAGTTATCTATGGATTGCAGATAGAAATAGAAGAAGAGGTAGAGGCAACAACTGCAGAAGAGAAAAAAGAAGATCATAATGTATCTAAGGTACATATGCTGAGTGCTAGTCCCCCTCATGTGGACCTAGTTAGTCAACAAGAAACACTAAAGATCGAGGATGTTTTTGATAACACTATGTAGAACATCAATCCTTTGAAAAAGGATAAATTGAAGAGGATTCTACAGGATTTGGATTTAGCTACTAAACTTTGCACTAATCTTGTATTAATCAGTATTGATGAAATTAGCAAAGCATCAGTAGGGGAGAAACGAAACACTAACACATCTAGTGTGCCCCTTACACTTACAAAGACAAGAGGTCCAAAAGCACAATAGGGTGTCACCTCTGACACTCATGTTACAATGCCCATTGTGGTATACCAAAGAAAAGACCCAATGACATCAAATGTCAACACATTGGAGCTAAATGCTTTAGTGAAAGTAGTTTTAATAGTTGATAAGGATGGGACACAAGTCAAAATAGGCTAGGAAGGTATTCCTACACCTAAATCACAAATTCAAGGTGAAGAAACCATAGAGAAGGAGAAGGATAGGACTGAAGAGTCATTTTTTACTACAAAACTAGAAGAATAAATCGCAATTTAGATATTGGTTATCCTACCAAGCTCTACATCTCTTATTCCTAGTCAAACTCTTCAAAGGAAAAGTGTATATGCTACACCATTATAGTCATCAAGGCCTAGTCCTAATACATCTAAGGTTGGATTATGGACATGTCAACTTAGATGAGGTGATTGAACTTCCAAAGTTTGATTTAGCAACACTCACCATAGAACATACGAAAATTATTGCAAGAAACTCTAACAAGGAAAAAGAATCAAGAGTTAATCAGGAGGGAGTACATGAAAAGACAAGTGCTATATGACATCAAAGACATATTTCTTAATGCATTCAACATCGCAGAGCCTAATACAAATAAACCTATTCTTGAGCAACTGATGAATTTAGTGGACAAGATCAATGATGTAGACCTTGACACAAACACAAAACTTTTAGAATGGTTTGAGAAGATATTTTTAACAAAGGTTGATGAAAATATTTCTCGTGCCATTGCACTCAGACAGGTTGACTTAGCAACCAAGATGGAAGATGTGAAAAAGGTGTTAGAGAACATATTTTCTCTATACAAAAAGCTTTGTGATGTGAACTTGTTCACACAAGAAGCACAGAGGGCTATTGATTGGCTACAAGGAGACTTAAAGACAACATGTAATATTCTTCAGTTGTCTCTTGGTCATAATTAGAGTCATTTTCAAAGGTTGTTATCTACTCAAGGTCAGATAGTTACATTACATGCACAAGATGCAAATACTAGAACTACCTTGATAAATATTCAAGCCATGTTGACCCCACACATGGAGGTGTTGCACAAGGAACTAGCCTTTGTAGAAATAATGATGAAGAAAGATGCTCATCTTTCTACTCATGAAGGCTTAGTGGACCTTGTTGTTGAGCTAGATGTACAAATTCAATATCTAGAGATGGCGTGCAACAATTGGGATACAACACTAAAGATTATATTAAGGTCCATCAAACATTTTTGGACAAAAACACTATTCTTGTACCACCCATGACATATGTGTCAAAAATGGGGGAATTGAGAAAAAAGGGGAATTGAGTCAGAAAAGGAGAAATTACCCAAAGGGGGAGTATAGTTAGAAATAGAGTAAGTCAATAGTTGAAGAAAAATTTACTCAACATGAGTATCAGATTTAGATACAACATAGAATAATAAACTCAAGCGGAGTTATGAAGTTTTGAGGTATGATTGATAAGTCATCAATTTTTCAAAATTTTGACATTTTGAATGTGAGCCAAGTAAATATCATAGATTATTTGAGTTATGCTTAAGCTAAGTATATATATGCATGACGAATTGTTTTTTCCACTCATGTCAAAGGAAAAGATTGTTAATCTTTGATTAGTTTTGAAATATGAGTGACTACACACTTAGTCATATTCATAAAGTACATGCCGAGTAGGTAATGTATGTTGAGCATAAGTTTTCAGATAATGCAACCTAGGCATGTTATGCAGTATGTGTCGAGTAGATAGTTAGTACCAATTCACTCCAATGATGAGAAAGTTAGTATATGTCGAGTGATTCAGATGCTGAGTGAATAGTGGATGCTGAGCCATTGAGGAGATGAGTTACAACATTGAAGATATAGTGGATGCCAAGTATCAAAGTCTTTAAGTGTCAAGTAAACAGTTTTGGATATAGTTGTTTGTAATGGCACAAACTCCTATGTAAATCATTTTTGGGCTGACTTAAGGATTTTTTTGTGATTCTAGATGATAAGAATGAATCTATATTGAGAATCTCTATGCAATACATGCAACCAATTAGATTGAGGGATGGTCTAAGTGGCAAAATGGGTGAATCATAATCGTTGATTCTTGCCTAACCCTAAGTCACCTAGGTATTATTAAGGTGGGAAAACCCTAAATATTCCAAGGAGCAAAGGGAGAAGTTTTTATATGTAGATAGAGAATTCATGGTGACTAAGGAGTTTTGAATTGAGATATGCATTATAGAATTAGTTAGAGAGAAAAGAGGAAAGCAGTGAGGAAATAAGTGATACTTATGATCATAGGGGATCAAGTACAAATTAGGATAGAGGTGATGTGTTATATAGAAAAGGGGTTCTAGCTAAAGGATAAAGGCTGAGACATTCTAACGTGTGAATTAGTAAAATCTCTTAACAGAGTAGCCTTAATAGGTTTCAAGTTCTAGCATACTTTTGTATAAATATCTTAACCAAGTGCTTACTTCATTGTAAGTTGAAGTCCTTTAACCAAGCGCACTTCTAACAGAGTGTTGAAATTCTTTAACAGGGTAAGATCTAACAATCTTTGTAAGCCTTTAACAGGGTAGATCATAGTTTATGATCAAACATTGTAACCTTCATTGGATAGACTTTATAACTACAATAGTGAAGATTTGTGGGTGTCATCCCCACCCTAGTTTTGCCTTTTCATTGGAGGGTTTTTGGGTAACCAAATATCTTGTGTCATATGTGATGAATTTTTATTTTTTTATGCTATGGATGAATATGCTTAGTCTGGTATTTCAGTTTATATGCAAATTGTGAGATGGATGTGTGGTGAATGTTGTATTGGATAAAATTTTGAAAGAATGATTCACTCCCACCCCCCCCACATCTCTTAGATTTTAATTTACCAATTGTATTTCAAACACTATCTCCTTTGCACCATTCCATTAATCAATGTCCATCTACTAGCTTTCTCCCATGTTTGTTGTATCAGCTTTTGTTTGGGCTTCTTGGTTTTTACCTCTATGATGGGCCTAGCCACATTTCTCAAGCTTCTTATCTCCTCATCCAAGTTGGCCACTCTTTGCTCCAAATCATAAGTTTCCTTCAATTCTTCCTCATACTTCTTTCTAGAATCAATGGATATGTCGTATGTTTGATATAGTTGTTCTTCTTACATATCCATCTTGCTCTTCTCCATAAATGATTTTGTGTTTAAGTTATGTATCTGGTCACTAGAAATAGTAGTGACATTCCAAAATATAACATTTCTTTGGGGAGAGTCTCTTATCTCCGTGAGGGTTGGCTTGTTTTCCTCAAGAGCCATGCTCCATACTATCATTATTCTACTATCAATATTAAAACCAGACCCCTGCTACTCACCAGCAATATTGGTCTCCTCAAAAGAGACTAATGTATCTTATCTCCTAATTTGGTCAAGCATGAAGGATAAACTGAGCTTCCAATTACATTCCTGTAAACTCTACACTAGCTCAATAGTTTTCTTAGGGGAGTCTCCTAGTTGTATCTACAAGGTGAGCTGATTTTGCTTGACCTTATAAAAGAATTATTTGAATTCATCTACTAGATTATTCTTTCATCCAACATCTAGATCTGCAGCTTAGTTTTGTTGGGGATTTTTCATTTTCCTTGTCCTGTATCAACAAGAAATTCTGCCTAATAGTATCAAAATATTGTGACCCTTTGGAACAAAAATTCAATACATTCCCTTTAACCTTGTCAGGAATTTCAATCATCTTTTATCTTTTTCTTCCTTGAGCCCATGAAGAGCTCTCTGGCTGATCATCCTCTATTTTAATTGTTATGTCATCCTCCTACTGAGGGGATTGAGGCTTTGCTCTATCTCTTATTTGTGCAGGTACTTGTGCCATTATGCAATCAAAGTTATCAAGACACTTATTGTACCTATCCAAGTACCTTGCTTCATGGTAGAAACCCTAGAAAGATGGATCTACTGCCTTCATGGATTGTTCTACTCTCATTATTCCCTTCCATTTGTAGGTTCTATCTTTACAGACCTTTGTATCCAAACAATTCATTATATAGTCTTCCTCCCAATTTGGTTTTTTGTTAGGAAGACTATACTTCCTCATTTGTTTTAGAGCATGCCTCACCAACTAAGTTGGATCATAGGTCCTGACAAGCACTATGGGAAGCATGAATTCTACAATGGATGCATCTATTGAAGCATGAATTTTGCAATGGATGCATCTATCTCTTCTATTTCATCTTTTCCTATCACAAAATCCCCTACTTTTGTATTCTTAGCTACAAAAGAGCCTTTCTTGACAGCGAGACCTAGGTATTCTTTATTCATTGTAAGTAATTTCTAGAAAATCTCTAAATTGACTAGGGACATATTTGGGTAGCACATGAGGGGGCTGGGGATACCCAAAAACCCTTATTAATGAAAAAATTCCAAAAAGAAAAAGACTAGCCCAATCATGGCTAATTATTCTATACCCATATAGGAAAGCAGATGGTCTTATTAACATTCTCATTCCTTTAGGTACTCTCTTAGTTATATCTGCTAACATGTTTGAAATGGGAAAAAAAAATCATTATAAAAATCAATGGAGTTAGAATATGGATAAAACCTTTTCCATAGTTGAGTCCATAGCTATACAGGTAGATTTTCTCCATTCTCCTTAGTGGCTTCAATGAAGTCTGGACTAATATGCCATATATTCTTAAAAATAATAGTGTACATCAATAATGAGTAGTGGGAGAACTTAAAATTTCCCAATTGTCCATTTTGAGTTGCCACAATCTCATTATGCATCTTGTTAATAATACATTCCATAAAATCATACCCAACATTATGATTTGGATCCTAGATGTCTAGAGCCATGATTTATATGTATCCAGGGGTATTCATGGTGCTATCTACTCCAATCACTTTGTCAATTTTGAATACTATATATCTAAAATATTTGTAGAAAAATTCTAGTGGCATAAGATCCCCTACCTTCTTTGGTAGTTCACCCCTTTCCTTGTTTTCCTTGGGGATGTGTCTTCTCATGACTCTTCTAGTGAAAAAGTTCTTCTGGCTCTTGAAAGTTTCATTCTTTTTTCTTGCTCAATTGGCCTTGTCATTGGTCCTCCTAGGTCAAAGACTTCAATATAGGTCTCCCTATCAATTTGAATAGGATATTCATATCCTTTTTATGGAATCCTTTAGTTGTAGGATTATTTAATTTAGTAATGCCTTCATCAGGGAAAAATCTATTATTACTTCTGGCATTATCAATTTTTCCATGTTCCTAATCCAAGGGTTGTAGATTGGTGACTTGTCAAACTTGTTGTTAAAATACCAAAAAATCTCATTCCCATTGGTATCAGGTACAATGGCATCCCTGTAGGAGTATGTATCCTTGAATTTATGAGAATTCATGGTTTGAGCATGGGAAGATCTTGGAAGGAAGTATACCCATTCTTCTACATATAAACTTGCCAACTTTGGTTTGGCCTAGTCAGTGGCTTGTGAAGTCTCTTCCACATCAACTTGGGCTATTATTTTTCCTTCTTGTGCCATGATTTTGCAATCAACTCTTCAAACAATCACTTCCAATATTAGCTTTGAAAACTTTGAATGTTCTATAAACTCTGAAAATTCTTGACGCTTAAACTTCTATCTCTAGACTATGCAAATACTATAATTTTGAAAATTGTTATGTCAACTATTAAATAGAACATGAGCAATAGAGAAGCATTTGTGTGCCTTCCATGTCATCATATATGAAAATTCTCATAATCTATGAAAGTGACAAAATTGACTTGTACTATTAGCCTTTCAAATCTTTTCATGGACCTTTTGATAGGTGATCCATTTTTTATCATGATGAAACTCTTGACAAACATTTTATTGCTTTAAAACTCATGTTTGCAGCCCAACGACTACTTTTAATTGTCATTTCACAATCAATTTCTGCCTTAGCTTCTAAAGCCAATGACCTAGTGATCATAGCTTCAAAATCTCATCACTACTTCATAGTTTGTTTCATTTTTTGGATACTTTACCATGCCACTAAGCACCTTTAAGAAATTTAGCCTCTTTTTTGAAATGCATCGCATGGTCACTCCTTCTTATTAACATTAACACTTATTTATTGTGATTGCGTGACTTCCCTTAACACCCACAAAATCACAACTTCACATGCTTTTCTTTGTCTTGCATTATTCTTGTTGTGACCATGTGATCTCTCTTCTTTTATAGTGTATTCAAGACTTCGTAGGGTCATTTTTCTCTACACTTTATAGAAATTTTAACCCTTGACCATGCAAGAAAAGGATTCTTTATGTGCTCTTGCCCTAGTCATTGCTTCGCAACTATCCTAACTAATGTCTACTTAAATCTCAACAACAATATTAGGCATGTTCTCCTTTCAATTTGACTATATCACTTGGTCATGGTCTAAACTCTTCACATTCACTTTAATTTTGCAACCATGTGAACAAGCATCTTTTTGCACTTTGTAGATATCTTCATCGGGTTGTGGTTTATCTTCCTCACTATGACTTAACTATCATGACCACATGATTGAAGATCGTAAATGCTTTCAACCTTGTCGCTCTTTCATAATTAAACTTCTTAATTATCTTCTTACCCATGCAAATATGTGAATCAAAGGATTTCTATGTGATCTTACCATTTTTTCCTAGTTGCAATCATCTTAGACTCTTTAGCTTTTGAGGCCCTGACCTTGCAAACATAACAATTCACATAGTCACTATTAAAACTAATTGTATCCTTATCACTTAGGTGATCATATGACTAAGGCTGCACTAACTTCTCCACTCAATGGAAATGTAAAAAACACTTGAGCATTTAACTACCACGACTCAACAATCAAAGGAATCCTAGCCACTTCACAAGGTCGCACCATAAAATTTTGCAGTCTGAAGATATGCCCCGACGATGTGATCAACTTGGTCACATGGTCATGCCTTTTAAGAATTTTAAAAGTTCACATTAAAATGCATAAATATGTCAAAACAAGAGAAAATCACTTGATTTAAAAAGGGCATGGATTAGAGGTCAAGGGTTTCTTAGGACAACTAAATTTATGAATATCAAGGAAACCCTTACTGCTAGGGATAGCAAAAAACCTATTTCTTGGCAAAATTTTCAAGATAAAGCTCAAGGGAAAAAAATTTTTAATAGGTATGATTGTGTATTAATTTTTGGATATCAATGTTCTAGATCATACTCAATGATCCATCATCATGGTGTTGCACTTTTTGGTCATCAAAATTTTGGATCATATTCAATGATCCATTGTGTACAATCTAAAACATTCATGATGTTGCAATCTTTGGTCATCAATGTTTCAGGTCATACTCAATGATCCATTGTCAATTTTTGGTCTATGATGGATCATTGAGTATGATCTGAACCATTGATGACCAAAAATTCCAACACAGTCATGGACAATGGATCATTGAGTATGATCTGAAACATTGATAACCAAAAATTGTAACACAATCATAGATGATGGATCATTGAGTATGATCTAAAATGTTGATAACCAAAAATTGCAACACAATCATGGAAGATGGATCATTGAGTGTAATAGAAAATATTGATGACTAAAAATTGCAACACAATCATACCTAAACAAGTATATACATAAATCATGGATTGTGAAAATTTTCTTGCGTTAATGCAACTAATTATTCTTCTAAGCCAAATTATTAATAAAATATGATATAGTTAATTATCCTCATCATCTAATATGATTAATTTAAATTATTATTTATGAATCACATATTCCTCTAATGTTTAATTAATTTTAATTAATCAAACAACTTGCAACTCCTCGTCCTTAAGTTTAATTAATTTCAATTAATTGAACAAAATTTATAACTAAGTCTTCTATTTTCTCTAAACACTAATTAGCTAAATAATTCTTAATAAATAATATAACCTTTCTGATGTCTAATCTCATTTTCTCATCAATCTGGGACATAACACTTCACTCCCATAACAACCTTATTAGTTCATGTTTTCTCCTTTTCTAACCCATCTCTAATTGTACCTCTTCCACTTTACTATAATATATCTCACTTTCTTCCAAGATTTTGCACATTTTTCACCCCCATACATGTGACATGCACTTGTTACTTTCCTAACCTCCTTATTTGCTCCAACTCAACATATGACTAAAAAAACATTTGATGCTCACAAATGTGGGATAACACTTCACTCTAACCCTATCACTTCCACTTTTCTCCTTTTTTCACCCATTTCTAGTCACACCTCTTCCACTTTGCTAAAATGTGTACATGTGTCATTCTCATTTTCTTCCAAGGTTTCTCACATGTGTGAGCATACCTTTACCCTCCTCATGCCAAATGTTCTTCCCACAACCTTTCCACATGTCATAATGTTATGACTCCACTCCAACTCATTTCCTCTCATTCAATCTCAACCCTTCATGAGCTTTGAATACTAGTCATCCCTTCATCCTCTTTAAACTCTATAAATGGGGCCTTCTCCCTTTGAATGTCATCCACTCATATTGCATTGTCCTTATTTAAAAATAATTTCCAAATACACTATTACCATGAATTTATTATTTCAAAATCATTCCAAATCCACACACTACTATTACTATTATAAAATCATCCTAAATTTCCATTATATTATGGCATTGATTTTGAGAGAATTCCACATTTTATATACATCAAAAGAGAAAAGAGAATGGATTTGGGTGCTTCCATTTGGCTCTTCTAGTGTTGAGATATATGGTCCTATTTTCCTTGATCTTTTTGTTAATTTTATTAGTTTAACAATCATTTTCTCATCTTTAAATTTTGGTATGCACTCTATTAATTTCTTTGATTCTAACATTCACATGATCACATTAACTATTTAGAAAAGCACATGGCTCTTTTACTCATCATAACACATTATTACTACCATCACTTAAACATAATAGAATATACAATTCCATGGAATCGTTATTACTTCATTAATCCCTTTGAAAAGAAACAATAAGTTCACATTCTTCTTTTCTCCCATAGATACACTTCTTCCCTTTACATATAATGTTTATTCATGATATATATACATATGATATTAAAACTTCTTTCAAGAATTATCATTATAACATTATATAGATCCTTCCAAAGGAAATGTTGCATAATGACTTCAAGATTCAAGAAATAATCTTCAACAAAAACTCAACAAGTATCCAAAAAGAGTCATCCATAAGACATGAATGGTACCTCAAATAAAGTAGGACCTAGTCACTTTTAGTTATGTTAATCCATGTAGTCATCCTTATAGAATTTAGGGTAAGAGACTCAAAATTTGGTCTTTCCTAATCATTGTTATCATTAATCTTAAGCAATATCTATACAAGTTAAATTTATTACTTCTACCATTTCCAATTTTACAAGCCAATGCTCTAGGTCTTGAAAATTAATTGCATTAACTTATCTTGGATTAAGTATATTTAAGCCTATAACTATTCCTAATTTACCAACCGTATTCCATCCACTAGTTTCTTTTATTCTAACATTCATGTTATTTCATTAACTATTTAGAAAAGCACAAATCAACTATCCCACACATGACTTAGAACTTGCAATAGTGGTTCATCCATTAGTAAGATGGAAATTTTCTCTTTGGGAATAAGTTTGAATTGCATACAGATCATAGGAGCCTATAGTATATCTTCACTCAAACCAATTTAAATGCTAGGAAATGCAGATGGATAGATTTTTTTGTGATTATGACTTTGATGTAAAATATATTCAGGGGAAAGAAATTGTGCTGACAAAAGCTCTCTATAGAATAAGACATGAGGTCTCTTCCCTTATCCTCAACATTAGTCTATAAAGTTGGGTCCTACAAGCACTTCCTTATGATAAATGGAATCATGAAATTAAGGTAGTAATTGATTTAGGAGTAATTGTTGAAGGAAGATAGTTATGATACTATTGGAAGGAGATGGACTTCTAAAATTAGTAATTGTAACTTAGTCATTTTGGGTTCCCTAGTCGAGTGGGACATCTCATATCAAAGTCTAATCAAAATCTACATCCCTTTGAATATAACAAAAAATTTGAGTTTTTGTAGTGTTTTTACGTCACAAACTACATGTCAACATCCTCGCTCATAGTTTGGTATCCTTTATTTTTAGCATTACTAAGCCCAAATTGGTGTAACTACTTAGTTAACTACCTCTCTCTTTGTGCTATTTTTTCCATTAATCCTTTTTTAAAATATTTTTTTAAATTAGGATGCTCATGAGTAAAATGTTCTACTAACCCATTGTTAGTAAAAAGTCACTTGTCCATCAATTTTGCAGATCATTTGTTGTCTTCACACTAAGTTTGTTTTGCATGTCCATTCTTTAACATCTTCGTTGGCAAAACCCTTGTTTGCATTATTTGTCATCTACATTTGAAAATTATAGCCCTTGTTAGGTATAATAATTTTCTTTGTTTTTAATAATTTATTTTTATTAATGTTTATATTTTTTGTCAAAAAAATGCAAAAAAAAGGTATATTGAAAAAACACAAAGAGATAGGTTAGCCTTTAATTATGTTTTTGCATTTTTTAGGTAGTTATCTTTTGTTTATTATAGATTGACATTTCCAACTATAAAAAAATGTGTGTTGTTCATCATTTGTGTCTGCAAATAGGCTTCTCTATATGTCCCTAGAGCTTTAAAGATTTTTCTAACATTAAAAAATTTTTACAACCAATTTCACTTGTCCATAACAAAAATTTGAAAACTATTGCCTATGGTTTTACATGTTTGAATAACTAATTTTGGTTTTTTTTTCTTTATAATATTTTCTTGCACTAAATTAGTTAGTTGGGAATTAATCATTTCTTGCACTTGTGATAAACTGTAAGTGTTGTATACTCTCATCTTGCCTTCAATAGACCTTGGGTGATCAAAAGCCTTGCAAACTTAAATATTGTGCTTTAGATAAAATCCCATGCCAATATAAAATTATACACTCCCCTTGTGTCTTAGTGCAAAATTGGGTGTAAAATAACTTGTATTGTCCTTTTGTTTAAGAGAGGATTCTTTTGAGATTTCACCACCTTATAGTTAATGATCAAAATATTTTTCCTTTAGGCCACTCTATAAAGGGTAGCAAGTGAAAGCTTTCCCAATTCATTATAAATAGGTAGAGTACAATCTAATTTGGGTGGTTGATTGTCCCAACCCTAGAAGAGTTGTTATAGCTCTAAGTAGCTTGCCTTGTGTATTAAGTATTTAATAATATTCCCCAAAGAATAATTATGAACCCCTTCTAATTAGAATCCTAAACGGGAGATTCATAATTTAGATCATAACTAGATTAATTTCTTAGGGTAGTTTTTTTTTCAATATAAAATATTGTTGACATGTTTTGCATAAAAAAATTTAGTGTACACCTTTTGAGGTTTACAAAGTGTTGGTTAACAAATTGTTCTCCTATTTGATTTTATAATCTAACTCTTTTAATGCCTAAAGTTTTGGAGAGACAAAAGGATGTTTCCAACAAATGGGACAATGTATGTGTTCTATCACTACCCTTTGAATTATAAGGTACAACTCCCTTAAGACATGTAATGATGTACAATGAATATGTCTTTCTTAGATCATAAGTTTTGACATAATAAACTCTTAACTTGAGAATAGTGAAGGCTAACCAAATTGTTTGTAGACACAAACAATTCAGGAAAAAAATGGATTTGGACAACCTATCACACCTAATGGAATGACTATAGTAGGTTATCTTGAGAATTTCTAACTCTTACTCCTATTCTAAATGCAGATTAATTATCTAAATGAAATAGAGGAAATGAAGGAGAGGTGCACATGAGGGAAAATGGAATTTCTTTAACTACCAATCTTGAATAAAATGGAATCCAATAGCTTACTAATAGATTCATCCACATTTATCCTTCAATTCCCAATGAAACTATTTAACATGCCATGAAACAAACAAGAGGGGAAGCAGAATCACATATGAAAAAGAAAATGGAATTACCTATACTGTAAATACCATAGTGAAATGGAATCTATGTGGTTATTACATAATCACATATAATTTTTCTTCGACTCTCAATGTAGAACTAATCAATGGGAAACAAAACATGAAAATAAAATTTGATAAATGGAATTATAGAGCCAATTCACCATCAAGTTTTATCGACCTTTGTATTATCAAAAGAGATTATATTTATAGTTTTCTATCATCCCTTCATTCTAGAAAAGCAATAGTCACATAATAAAAATAAGAATAGGAATAAAACATAAAAAATATCTAATTTGTAGCATGGTATGGGCACGTGGCACCTTTCTATCAATGATCTTGACTTCACGACACTTCTGAACATATGATGATTGTTTATCTTTATACTACATTAGGAACCCTGCAAAAATCTTCATTTTATTCATATTCTATTGTTGGTGCCATATTTCTATAATTTGAATTCCAACAATTGCTGCAAGTTTGAATTTTGGCCTGTGATCTCAAATTAATGATTAGGATTAAAACATAATCATGCTCTATATTTTTCCTCGTGGCTTCTTATTATTCATCTGATATCTTCTTTCGATGCAACAATGTGATCAATCAAGTTTCATTGTTATGCTGAGTTAACTCAAGGTTTCATTTAACCCCTTGCAAACATGTGAACAACAATTATCACTCCTCCACAGCTTTAACCCCAGGTTATGATTAACCCTTTGCAACAATGTGATCTTTAGTCTTTTAACAACTTTGCTATGTTAACTGTGGGTTATCCTTAATCACTTTCTAACTTGCAGTGAGCATTGATAATTTAGATCTGATAGTTAGGAATGGAAGATCTTAACTCTTTGTTCTATTCTCCAATATGGGTCCACCTGCTTCATGTGTCATGTTGTTTTCTTTATGTACCATCACAACTTAGATTTGCATTTGTTAGCACTAACTTGCAATGTTGTGATAGTTTCATACTTAACTATCAATATCACTTTTCACAAGTTTGTGATATTTAATTGAGAGTTTAGATGATTGCATGTGATGTTGTGATGACCTTTTAGGACTAGCTATTTCTACATTTTCCAGGTTGCAAAATAAAATTTCTCTAATACTTTTTATCCCATGATCATGCGATCACTATTTACCTTAACTATTATTATCTTTTTCATTTTCATAACTTACTTTAAGAGTCAACTTTAACTCTTTGAGACATTATGATTACTTGCTTTCGCACCTTTGGAGCATTAACCTTGGGTTCTCCTTAACTACCTATGACCATGTGATCGTACAATTTATACGCTTTTTCTCTGTCACTACCTTAACTCTGAGATACCTCTAACCATCAACGACCATGTGATTTCTTCTTATTCACTTCTTTTCTACCTTGACTCGTGATTAACTTAACCTACCTATGACCATCTGATCAATGAATTTTTGCTGTTTTGCAATGTTAACTCATGATTTATCTTTAACCCTTGCAAAGCTGTGCATACTTGATTTTTCTCTTTTGCAATGTTAACCTTAGGTTATGACTAACCACTCGTGGTATTGCAAACATTGTTGATCTTCTCTTCATCTAACAGTTAGGGATCTTCTTCTAAAAACAATTGACTTTCAACTAACCAACGACATACATTATTTCTATTAAGTGAGTTTTTCGCTCATCCACATAGGTTGCTGATACAAATTGATTTCTCTACATTCTGAGCTTGATCATTTTTGATATCTGCCATTGAGATGTGATTACTACAAATATTTCTATTTAAAATCCTTTTGAATCTATAAATGATGAATCATTATAACTTACAAAGCTTCTTCTCATCAAGGAGACACTTATGACTTCTCACCAAATCCTAAATCACCTATCATTTGACCAATGCAATGCTTACATGATTTCCTACATAGGTTAGCTTGAAAGGGGATGATGAGAAAAGAGTTAAACCTAAAGGAATTCTAGACATGAACTCAAACTGGACATTCAATTGACTACAACTTAGAGCTAAAAGGAATAGGACTGAAAACTGGGCAACAACTAGCTTTGTGTAGGGAATTAAGCATGACAATTCTTAAAATAATCCTAGCAATCTCTAGTTCTTCACAGCAAGGTGACAACTTGGAAATGAAAAGAATAGACTAATCTAGGAAAGAAACAACAACTAACTAAGAAAGTGAGCAAGTAAGCAAAGCAAAAATGTATGAAAGAAAAACCTACCTAACTAGCTACTACACAAGGGTTACTTGCTTTCAATTTTGTATTTGATACAACTTCAAATCTTGCCCATACATGAAAGGGTTTCTCTAGTAGGATATGCTAGCTCGAAAGAGTTGTTCTAATTCACTTTTATGATCTAAAATGGCTCTTTCCATTAAGACAAAAACTTAGAATGCATCCCTCTTGGTTCATGTCTCTTATCCCATAGTAAGACCAACTCACCTTCCATGAGTTTCCTGGGTCTTTCTTTTATCAAATAACCTTTTGACTCTTCCTTGATGTTTATTGATTCCATCTACCATTTCTTCCCTCTCTTCTTACAACTTGGTGAGATACAAAATTATCTTTTTTAATCCATCTTTGAAAACATCCTCTTCAATCATAGTCTTCAGTTTATATGTAACAAGCTCTAGAGGAAATGGAAAATTAGCTTCCACTCCATAAACTAGCTCGAAAGGTGAGATACCAATGGCTCTTTTAGGTGTGATTCTATTAGCCCATAAAACATAATGTATCTTCTTGTGCCAACTTTTTGATCATCTGAGACTAGTTTCTTAAAAATATTAATCAAATTCTTATTACTAGATTCAGCCTTCTTGTTTCCTTAAGGAAAATAATCAGATGAATAACCAACTTGAATACCATTATCATAAAAAAAATCAATATTTTTTGAGGAATAAAAGTAAGATGCATTATCCATTATCAATTTCATAGGAACTCCAAACTTGATCAATATATGCTCTTTGATAAACTCACATACCACTTCTGATGAAGTCTTCATCATTGGCTTGGCTTCAACCCATTTACTAAAATAATCCATGGTAGTTAGGATATAAGAATGTCTTTGACTAGAAGAAGGATTGATTGGTCCTATAAAATCCAAACCCCATTGATTGAAATGAGCTTCAATCACTATTGGCCTAAGAGGTAAGGTAGCTAGTCAAGGTTTACCAGTAAACATCTTACATTTCTCACAATTAGCAAACCATTTATTTAAACATACCAAGCCAATAGTAGCATTGCCTTAAGATTTTGAATGTAGTAATAGTAGAATAGAAGTGTACTCCACATGCTTCAATATGAAAAGATTTTACGAGATTTTCTAGTTGGTCCTTATCAACACCTTAAAAATGCACCATCAATAGCTCTCTCATACAAAACATCATCATGAATTACATACTTTAAGGCGTTTGTTTTTAGATCTCTCTTTTTCTTAGTAGTCAATCTATTAGGGAACTCACCATAAGTAAGAAAATATGCAATATTTGAAAGCCAAGGATCTTGAAGACTTACCATAAGAACCTTTAGAGTATCTTCCTTACCAACTTTTTGATTTTCTGCTAAAGCTTTAAAAAGTGCATTTCCTCTTACTAGTTTAGTTGGCTTGATCTCAATATCATACTCTTGAACCTTTTCTATCCAAGCTCCTCTATTAATTCAACCAACTCCTTTTTGTGTCAAGATGCTTTTAACTAAAGAATCTAACACATATATCACTGAATGAGAATGTAAGATATAAAACCTAAAAATTTTAAGTGCTCTCACCATTGCATACACCTATTTCTCCATTTGTGAGTATCTCAATTCTTGATTTTTCAATGTCATGCTCATAAAAGGAATTGGGGCTTGTATCCCTTCTTAATTTTCCTACATCAATATAGCTGACATGGTATGTTATGATGCATAACAATAAATGATGAATTCTTTAGTGTAATCTAGATGAACAAGAGTAAGGGCTTTAGCAATAGCACCTTTGATGTCTTCAAAAGCCCTGTTTCTAATATCACTTCATTTTAAATTCTTATTACCCTTCATCATATCAACTATACACTTAACTATTTATGAGAAATCAGGCACAAAATTCCTTAAGAAATTTACCTAGCCAAAGAAAGACTTTACTCTAGTTTTTCTCAATGCTGGACTTAATTGTTGAATGGCTTTAGCTATGTCTAGATCAATCTTAAGTCCTTCCTGAGATACGATATGGCCAAGTAATTTACCCTTTGTTACATAGAACACTGATTTCTTGGGATTCAGTGAGACACCATGATCTCTACACCTTTGGATCACCCTTTCTAGGTCTTTGATGTGATTGTTTCTCTTCTTGGAAAAGATTGTCAGATCATCAAGGTATATGATAATGATTTTATCCTTCAAATCACCAAAAGCTAAATTCATTATACACAAAAATTTTGCACTTGAATTAATTAAGCCAAATGACATCCTATTATATGAAAAAGTACCCCATGGTGTGGTGAAGGTTGTCTTGAATTGATCTACTTCATCTACTTGATTTTGATTATATCCTGAAAGGTCATCCAACATGGACATCATTTCTAACCCTGCAATAATCTTCAATAGATGATTTATATTAGGAAGTGAAAAGTTGTATTTGAGAGAATACTAATTTAGATTTCTAAAATCCACACAAATCCTTATCTCTCCAGTCTTCTTCCTCACTAGCACAATGTTAGCAACCCTAGTAGAGTGATGAATAGGATATATAATCCTAGCTTGTAGCATTTTGTCAATCTCCTTAAAGATTGCTCCTTCAACTATAGGGTTGTAGTTTCTTTGTTTCTGTCTAAATTGTGTTTCTTCTAGGTTAAGGGGAATTTCATGTTTAAATTTTCCATCCATGAATTTTTTTAGATCTTCATAGCTCCAAGAAAATTCATCTTGAAATTTAATAAGTAATTTATGGATTTTTATCCTCTCTTCTTCTATGCAACACTTCCTTATATCATTTTTGGACTAATTTCTATACCTATATTTATCCCATCATACTCACCACAAGATTTTTATTTTTTATCTCTTTCTCTCTTAATATATTCAACATGCCTATCAAAGAGCTTTTCCAAAGAGATGAGATGGGGCAGAATCTTATTACCTTTCAATTGGATCATATTAGGCTCTGGTTTCCTTTTGTAAACTATCACTGGATCACCACTTGAATTAGTGCTTCCTTCAAATTACAAGCCTTCAAAAGGTTCTTCCCCCTTAATGAATTTTTTTATGTGTTTGTCATCACCAAGCACCTACCAAGAATCTTCATCAGCAAGAACATTGGGCCTAAATAGAACTTCTAATTTATAGTTTTGATCTTTAAAATTAGGATGTGGAAGGAGAAAAGATGTAGAAACTCCTAAAGAATCATCTCTTGAATTGAATTCCATTGGTATTGCTATAATTGAGAAAGCATCCAAACTCTCAATTTCATTCCACACCTTATTATGATAAATTTTCAATCTTGAGTTCTTTACTGCATAGTGGTTTTTGACTTGTCTTACCACCAATTCTGCATCTCCTTAAGCTTTAGTATCTTGACTCCTTTTTGTTTTTCTACAATTATACCAAGGAGAAGGGCTTCATACTCTGCAATATTTTTGGTATTTTTGAAATCTAACATTTATGTCAAGAAAGTTGTTTCTCCACTAGGTGGTGTTAAAACCACTCCACTTGAACCAACATTAGCATAACTACCATCAAACTCCAAAGTCCACAAATTATCACCTTTAGTTTTCTTTGATTCTTCTTGAATGTCATGGGTATCAGAAAATAACATATAATTACCAAACTAGATTTCTTGATATAAAATTTGAGACCTAGGATCATTTGGTTTTAGGAGAGTGAATTTTTCCTTTTCTTTTGGCTTCTCTTTCTTGTTCCCAACTGGAATAATAACATAGGACTAGTCTAGTTTTATCTCTCCCCCCCATGTCTTTGCAAAAACTTCTACATAGGAGAATTCCATAACTTTTAGGGATGTCTTCCACTAGAATGGTAAGTTTAAGTCTCTTGGAAGGATAGGCAACAAGGGAAACTTGAGCATCTTCTATATATCCATGAAGAAAGGGTACTTGTTTAGCATCCATTGAGTAACAATAGCCAAAGGTTTTAGTTAGTGGAATACCTAGAGCTTTAGATATAGAGGTAGGAATTACATTATCAGAAGCTCCTACATCTATGATACAGTTACTCAACCTATTTCCATTGATAAACAAGGAAATGTAAAAAAGATTTGGTTTTTGATTTGGAGAGGTAGCCAAGACAATAGATTCTTCTTCTTGAAAAAACTTAGGAAGTACAAGATCTTCACCAGTTGAAGAAGTTCCACTAGTGTTAACTTTACTGTGATGATCAACATTAGCATTCATACTATTATGAACTTCTTCTTTATTATTACAGTATTCAAATAACCTTTGCAATTGATCACAATTAGACTTCAAGTAATCTAGTGGAGATATCTAAATTCTCACCTCTTCATAGTATTCTATTATGTCAAAGTAATTAGATGACTTACCTTTGTGCTCCTTTTGTGAAGTTGGAGGTACCATGCCATTGTCTTTATTAGCTTTGTTTGATGATGCATGATTTTAATTAGGCACCACATTGGAGGATTGATTTCTATCTTTTGACTAGTCATGAATATCAGGTGAGATCCATCTAGAGTTGCAAAATAGTTACCTCCTATCTTTGGATTTGATTCATACTTTGAGAAAAAGTTTTCAGAGTCACTAGAAGGAGCATGATCATCCCCATTTTTAGGATATTCAATTGTTTGTTCCTTATTGTCCACCATCTACTTATATCTGATCATGTTAGCACATGTATCTCCATCATGATTTGCCCTTAGGTGAAAAGCACACATATTTTGTCTCTTTGGAGTAGCTTCAATTGCTAACCTTTGTTAAGCAGGTAGTATTTGCAAGATCTTACCTCCATTTGGATGTGTAGAACCTTCTTGATAAGGTTTATGAAAAGAATGAGAAGGCTTATTGATCTATTTCTTCAATAAAATAACTACATTGGAAAACTTTTGGAACATGACATCTGTATTATTTGAAGTGCTAGCTACATTACCCATGGTTCTAGAATGAAATTCGCTTTTCCACATACCAGAGGCTATCATGTCATCTTCCATTTCCACAACTAGTTTTTGGGTAGCTTGAAAATTTGCTACATTTTCTCTTCTAATTTAATATTCCAAATTAGGAGGCATAGAAATGATGTAGAAGGTCTTCTTATTATCATCTTTTGGTGCACTTTTAGTAGGTATTCTCTTGATGAGTTTATTAAGACTTTGCATTAAAATCTCTCATAGAAACTAATGGTTCTTTCTTTATTTGTGCCAATTGTAGAAAAAGCACTTGTGCATCTTTTGTACTTTTATAATGTTCTTCAAACCTTTGTTTCATACTATTCCAATCTATGATGTATCCTATAGGTACATTTTGGAACCAATCAGTAGCATTATCTACAAGGGTATCTCCAAACATTTTGATATCCACATCTTCATGTTGAGGATTCACCACACCACAGGCTTTATGAAAAGAACTTAGGTGTTGTTGTTTAGAGATGGTGCCATCACTATTAAATCTTCAAAAATTCTTCCTTGATTCTCTTGAAAAATCATTATTATCTACAAAGGCGAGAGGACCAATTGCATTTTCCCAAGGAAGTACCATAGCTACTAGTACAAGAATTTGGTTTATTTGGAAAGTAACAGAAATAGGAAGTGTTGCACCAATTAACAACAAAGAATCAAAAATAGGAGGAATAGAAGACCTAGCAACAAGAGGAGAAGAAGATTGACTTCTCCTTGTTCTAGTAGGAACAACTACAAAAAAAGAAGTTTCTTGGAGTTTTTTAGCTATAAATTCCCTTGCACATGTTCTTCTTCTTCTGCAAATATCTTCTAGAATAGGAAAGTTGGCATTCTTGAATTGCTCATATATTGGGTCAATCTTTCCCCTTTCCTTGGCACTCTTGGTATACTTGTAATCCAAGATGTATCACATGCTTAGAAAATGGTGTTTTGAGTTTACAATAACCCTTGTGATCAAGGAAACTTTACCAGTCTTCAACTTTGAATTAGCTTCTTCTTTTCTAGCAGGTTGAGGTTGTAAAACTAGTATTAGCTTCTTATGGAAAACACCTTACTTCCACAAGAACTATATTGCAACTAAAATATATGGAATTAGAGTGCAGAATAATTATGAAGAGTAATTCTTCAGAGTTTTTATTTTAATTCTACCTAGTAGAGTTTCCAAAAATTGTTGGTTAACAATTTGTTCTCCTATTTGATTTTATAATCTGACTCTTTTAATGCCCAAGGTATTGGAGAGACAAAAGGGTGTTACCAAAAAATGTGTCAGTGTATGTGTTCTATCACTTCCCTTTTAATAATAAGGTATAACACCCTTAAGACTTGCAATGATGTGCAATGAATATGTCTTTCTTAGATCAGAAGTTTTGATAGAATAAGCTCTTAACTTGAGAGTAGTAAAGGCTAACCAAATTGTTTGTAGACACAAACAATTTAGGTAAAAATAGATTTGGACAACCTATCACACCCAATGGAATGATTATAGTAGGTTAACCTAAGAATTTTTGACTCTTACTCCTATTCTAAATGTAGATTAATTATCTATATGCAAAAGAGGAAAGGAAGGAGAGGTGCACATGAGGGAAAATGGAATTTCTTTAACTATAAGTCTTGAATAAAATGGAATCCAATAGCTTACTAATAGATTAATCTACATTTATCCTTCAATTCCCAATGAAACTATTTAACATGCCATGAAACAAGAAAGAGGAGAGCATAATCACATATGAAAATGAAAATGGAACTACCTATACTATAAATACCATAGTGAAATGGAATCCACATGGTTATTACAGAATCACATATAATTCTCCTTCAACTCTCAATGCAAAAATTACCTATGGAAAACAAAACATGAAAAGAAAATTAGGTAAATGGAATTACAGAGCTAATTCATCGTCAACTTTTCCAACCTTTATATTATCGAAAGAGATTATATTTATAGTTTCCTATCATCCCTCTATTTTGGCAGAGCAACAATCACATAATAAAAAGAAGAATAGGAATAAAACATAAAAGTATCTAACCTCTAGGATGGGATGGGCACGTGGCATCTTTCCATTGATGATCTTGACTTCATGACACTTTTGAAACATATGATGACTATTTATCTTCATACTACTTTAGGAACCCTGCAAAAATCTTCATTTTATTCATATTTTGTTATTGGTGCCATATTCATATAATTTGAATCCCAACAATCACTGCAAGTTTGAATTCTGACCATCAATCTCAAATTAATGATTAGGATTAAAACATAATCATGCTCCTTATTTTTCCTCATGACTTCTTATTATTCATCTGATATCTTCTTCCATGCGATGATGTGATCAATCAATTTCATTGTTTCATTGAGTTAACTCAAGGTTTCATTGTTATTACTTGTAGACTATATATTTCTACAAACACTACTACATTTGGCCCTATTTTTCAATGTCAATTTTTGACGGAAGGGGAATATTTTGTGAAATTGGTATTTTTTTTCAATTCCCCCCAACACCATTGAAATTTTGACTATCTATTTTGAGATCACCAAAATCCTAATGGTTATAGGCAATACATAAAAAAAGACAAACATCAAGTCATTTTCATAGTCAATTGCACATGAAAGGCACAATTCCAATGTGAGGTTTGAGCATGAAATTCCCATATGAGTTACTCAATGTTGCAATTTCCTAATATATCATTGATGCTATGTAGGTTAGGACATGTACTGCTTCAATTTTATGTGATTTGAAAATGAAATTGATTGAAACCTAATTTATGTGATTTGTAAATGAAATTGTTTAAAACCTAATTTATGTGATTTGAAAATGAGACTTCCTAGCTTTAAGCTTAATTTTATTTGAAAATGAAATTTCTTGAAATCGAAAAAAATTTGTAAATAACACCATCAATTATGCCCTTATAAAATTGTAACCCTTGTTGCATTTGAGCCACACAATTTGTGACCCCTTTCATTGGACATGAATTCATGGCATAATTCCCTTAAGAGTAAACTCACGCCCTAATTTCTATACCCTTCTTCTCAATATTTGATTTATGTAATCATGTTTGCTAGCGAGTGTGATAAAATTAAATAGGCTATTGGTGTGAAATATAGGTAAGACAACCAAATTTGTTTCTAAAACACATGATCTTGAATTATCATGAAAGTATTTTAGGTTCTTATCCTTTCCCTTTTCAACCATCACAATTCTATTTTTTATCTTTCATTTTCACATTGTTAAATCATACATTTTAACTCCTTATATAATGACAAAAACTTAGACCCATGGATCAAAAGAAGCCAAGGATAGAGAATATATAGCACATCCTTGGATTTCAAGAGAGAACACATTTAACACCAATCTTTTCAAGATGACTTCATATCAGTACTAAGTTGCAACACAAACACAACCCCCTAGCCCAACTATACAACACACCCATTCCCATGGGATTCATATAATCATTTAGTATATTTGATGATCCTGACTATATATTTTCATAATAATGGTTCGTAGGTTTTTGATATATAAAGCTAGGCAGGATTTGAGTATCGAGTACTCCAAAATCATCCATTTCATATTGTCATCTATACATAGTGTCCTTCTAGTTTATTTCTACTCACATGCCCATTTCATTTCATATGATCATCTAAAACTTGTGTCAATATAAGCTCTCAATTGTTCCCTCTTGTTTGATCATCTCATAACTACTAAATGATGATTATTGTAGAGTAGTTCCAAATGTTAAGAATAGTAAACATTTGGACCTATTAAGTTGAAATGCTAATTGATTATTATTGTAGAGAAGTAGTTCCAAATGTTAAGGGAAGTTATTGGAGAGTTCCCCTTAGATCCTTTGACCAACATTGACTCATGGACTTGACTCTTGGTCTACGTGACCTTATTGGGTCCCAAGGAAAACACATCAAACAACATAATGACCCTAAAAACATCAAACAACCTATTTGGTGCTACTTATATTTCTAGAAATATAATAACATCATTCACATATATGATTGTTTGATTATAGAATTTTGTCTATAACATAGTTAATATTAGTTCAATTTATTTTTTTTAAATGTTATTTCTAGATTAAATTGTGTCTTAATATTTTAGTCCAAGTTTCAAACAATATTAATTGTGATATATTACCAGAATGGTAGATAAAAAATTGATTAAAATTTGAGATATCTTTCTACATTCTGATGGTAGATTAAAGAAAGTAATACAAAATGTTAATAAAGAAACTAAGACATGCTCTAATCTAGTAGACACATTGAAAGATAAATATGTTTACTTTGTAAAGCGTTTTACTTATTGTCATCTTAGTTGGTGAGATATTTTACTTTATGAAACATTTTCTTTGTACATGATGGTGAGGTATATTATTTAAACTTACTAGCAAGAAGGATCGTTAATTAGAGTTACACGATTTTAAAATCTACAACATTATCACTTACCCTCTCACCAATGTGAGTGTTATGGATAACTTTATTTTTCCTAAGAAATATGATCAATAATTAAACTTTACTCACTATAGTAGTCATCAATGATTCGACAACCAAAGTTGGAGTGTAATGCTCCATTTGAACTTGGACATAAACATTGACTTTGAGAACAAAACTAAGGTTGTCAGAACAAAACAAAGAAAATAGGTGAAAAATTAATATAAGGTGTATTTAGTGGTAAAATGGAAGCACTTTAATAAGATATAGACTTCCACTTTATGGGTTCACTAAGCCATTCAAATATGTGTGTGAGGGAAAGAGAGAAATTTCAAATTTTGATTCCACTTATGATCCAAACTAGATTAACTAGGACCCAACAAAAGAAGGGAGCTACTAATAATTTCATATTATAAAGAGGAATACAATACAAGGAAATGCACTCTCTTTGGTCATTGATAGAATAATGTGAATGTGGAATTGAATTAATAGCCTGAATAATGTAAATCTAGATGCTATGTAAACACAAATAGCCCAATTAAGATGTGAATCTAGGGTAAAGATATGAAAGGAAATAAAATATAAATGCATCTCCTTAAAGTGCATAGAGGAAGATGTATTTTCACTCCAAAAATCTCAGATCTAAATTATATCTAAATATCCATCCACATATCTTAGAATGAAATGATGAAAGGAATAAAACCCATAAATCTCCCCAAAATATGAGACTACAAGACTAGGTCAACTTAGGAAGATGTCAACTAGGTTGATGTAGTCTAATGATCTAAAATTGATGACTCATGAAAGCTTGCAAATAGTAGGTTCCAAATCTATAATCCTTTTCGCTCCCAACCTATAAATCATCATAGGAAAGAAAGGCTTTGGGGTAGGGGTTTGATAAGGGTTTACCTTTGTCAAGCCCTATGTTAAGGAATTGACCATAATTGAGAAATGTAAACGTAAATGACTGAAAGACAAGATAAATGTTAAGAATCACTATGCTTGTATGTATGTAAATGTAGTGTAGATCTTGAATTAGGAATATAGGGTATCTCCACTCTTTGTAATGGATCTACTATAATCTTGTTAAGGTGTCATGGATATAAAAGTGAATCAATGAAGAAGATGATGAATTCTTCAATATAGATATAGATACTAAGTAATGAAGTTCCTCTGCACTGGGGAGTATCAGATCCACATTTCAAGGCAAGAACACTCAAACAATATCTGAAAGATAGAAAACTAGAAATAACATCTAACCATCTAATCACATAGTGAAGGAAAAGAACAGAAAGGAAACATCACAAAGTACTGAAAGCACCATCGCAATAAATGGAAATAACATCGTAATGAGCAGTACCAACAAACTAAATACATAGTTCCTCCCAACTGTCAATAGCATCATAAGACCATTGTGGGCCCAAGCCATCCCCCTCGCGTAACATCCCAAGCCACTGATCAGATTGTTAGTACTATCATAATAGGGACATCACTACTAAAACATGCTACAACATAAGTAGAAGGAAATCTAATATGCTAGAAGTAACGCATAAGATAATCCTACAAAGTAGATAACATCATCTATCACATACTAATCATCATAGAAAGAGAATGTGATAGTAACTAACATCATCTGAACATGATATACAAGCATCCCAATGAAAGCATAAATCACAAGAAGGCATACTCTAGAACCTGAAGCACCAAATGAAAACATCCAACAATGATCACACTTGGACATTAGATCATCTCTATACACTGGTCCCTAGTAGTGGTGTAGGTAGCTATGCCTCCCAACCATGTGGCACTGATAGGTCTATACTTGCCATGCTGATGGAGATAATGATCCAACCAAAAACACAAAAAAAAATGTCCATAGTTAACACACACACCAATCATTATGATGATTGAATTCAAGACATAGACAATGCATAAACTATGGGTCCTGGTCAGACACGCAATGGGCTATTAACTGGGGGTTGACATCATGGAGAGTCACTTGGCATCTAAAATCCCAAGCTCAAATCACATGTGGAAACACTCTCAAGGGACTCCCTTGGAACCATCACATGAATGCAAAACTTTTCATTAAATTAAGTTTTATTGCCACCTAGTATTTTATTTGGTTATCACTTGTATAAAGCTTCCTCTACCAACCTCCAGTGCCATAATCACTGAGCTGTGAGATAGAAGCCCCTCCATATGCTACCCTACCCTACCCATGATCATCCAATGATGAGTGCCCATAAGTATGCAAATTTCCAACCCAAACCCAATGATCATAACTTTTGGCAAGTCCATGGAAGAGAGGGCCCTGCAAGACACCCAATAGAAATATACACACATGTATTCATGTATGGCACACCACCATCATGAAGATCATAACATAAGGACTGGATGAGAAAACAAGTAGAAAGTCACTCAACCAAAAATAGACTCGGGAGGATGGATGCAACGTGCATCCCAATGTAACATCAAAGTGGAATAAAGGTTTGACCGACATCCAAATGGATTGTCCAAGTCCATGACCAAACTCATGCCAAGAAAACTTGAGAAAATAGGGTGGCATGCAAAATGAGGTAAAAACCCCAAAATTTAGAAAATTTTGAAATTAAAACCCATTTGGACTTTGGGTGTAAAAACTCCAAAAATCCAAAAATAAATGAGTTTAGACATCGTATGCAAAAATGGCTAGCATAATGGCTCAAAACCCCAAACCCTCATCTTGAAAATAGGGAAAATGTTCATACCCAACCAACTAGGAAGAACCAACAAAAAGAAATAGAGGGGAACACTAGTTCTCAGCCTCCTAACATACTACTACAAGAAACAAAAGTTGAAACAAAGTGATAACAATAAAATGGGAAGGCCCTACCTAGTAGAAAAAGGGAAAAAATCAAAACCCGCAAAATAAAATAAATATCTCGCAAAAACTACTAAAAGTGATGGCAGGGCAAGAACTCCCTGAGCTAGATCTAATGAGTTTGATCTCACAAAAAACCCATGCTCACAGCTCCCAGAATGAGCATAAATTGAATCCTTTAAAAGAGGATTCTCAAAAGAGCTCTCAAATTTCTATTTTGGAAAAGTGAAAAGTGAATAATAGAAACTTTTTTCCAATACTTATTCATTTTTGAGTGAATAATCAATTAGGGCACATAGCCAGTTAGACTAGATAGACTCTGAATTGACCCAAATGAAAATGGGTTATTCTTCGTAATGGGAATTCACCTAAGGCAAAGCTGCCAGAAATTAAATCTAAAAGGATTTAAAGCATGGAACCCAAAATCACAAAAAATCACTAAATAACTTTCACGATAATGCAAACCTCTAAATTCATAGACACACTTACTTGTCTAATCACATAATGTAGATGAGTTTGGATTTAATAATCATCAAAAGGTTTTTAATTTAAACAATTTAATATAAGGACATGTCAACTATACAGGGATGACATTGGTAAATATGAATAGCTAAATCACTAACTCCATGTGTTACTGCTAGGGATATAATTCATGCACACTAAAACACATGATCAAGTGCAATTGCATATAATATCATAGCTAAAGCAAAATGCATTAAATACCTAATTAATCCATTTACATCACTCACATTCACAAAAAGCATAAAGATACAAGAAATATGTAAGTCACCAAAGCATAAAATCCATCACATAACATAATAAGAAATATGCCCAAATACTAGATAATCAGATATCATCATAGATCTACTATCATCACAAAATGGTATCAACATGAAAATATGATAAATTGAACATCATAGCAATAAAGCATCTATGATAATGAATCAAAGTATAACATCTGACCCTTAGGTCATCCTAAAGTAAAAATAACAATAAGAGTATCAAGTATCTCTTGAATCAAAATAAACAAGGTACATACTACAAGCACAAGAGGCACTACATCCTCCCCCACTAGCATAGGCTTACTCTTAGAAGCCAACAAAAAGGTAGGGGTACAATCTCCTCAGTCATGTAGCATCCTCACAAGTCACAAAGGTCTCATTGCTCAAGTCCCATTGGACCCTTACCTGCTCTATGTCCCAACCTCACAAGGTCAACTTCTGGTGTTTTAGGATGCAAATGGGCTCCAAAATAAGTTTTCCATCTACTACCTACAAAGTATCCCAATCAAGAACATGGGCCACATCCAGAATATACTGCATCAAAATAGAAACATGAAAGACATCATGGATGCATGGTAGGCTAGGTGGCAATGCTAGTCGATAAGCAATAGGACCAATCCTCTCAAGGGTCTCAAAAGGTTTGAAAAAATGTGATACTAACTTAGAACCTCTCCCATAATGGATGGGGCTCTTCCTCAAATGCACCCTCAAAAACACCCTATCACCAAAATAAAAGTGATGATACAACCTATGGGCATCTTCATACTTCTTCTACATGTCTTGAGCAGTAACCAAATACTCTTTAATATGAAAAACTTGTTGCTCCATATCCTAAAGCATCTCTGGACCCAAAATAACTTGGTCCTCTAAGTGATCCCAACTCAAAGGAATATGGCATGGTCTACCGTACAAGACTTGAAAAGGTGACATGCCAAGAGAACTATGATACCCATTATTGTATGCAAACTCAACAAGGTACAAATAGTCCTCCCACTTCACCTACCTATCCATAACATACATGCAAAGGATATCCTATAGAACCCAAGTCACTCTCTCAGTTTGAAAATTAGCCTCTGGGTGATAAGCCGAACTAAAATTGAGCTATGCACCCAAAGCATGCTAGAGAAACATCCATAGTGTAGAAGTAAACACTAGATGTCTATCTAAAATAATTTGACGAGGGATCTGATGCAAATGTACAATATCCTTCAAGAAAATATGTGCTACAGAAGAAGCTGTGTAGGATGCTCTCATGGGTGAAAAATGTGCTACCTTGGATAATTTTCCCACTATCACCATGATACAATCTTATCTCTGTGATGACATAGGCAACCCTATGATAAAATCAATAGATATCATAAACCACTTCCACTCTGAAATGGTATGCGACAGCAAGAGACCTGTTGCATTTTGATGTTTTACCTTCACTCGCTGGCACTCAAGACATCTAGCAACAAAATCAATAACATTGTGCCTCATCCCTATCCAAAGAATAGCTTTTTGAGACTAGCATGCATCTTCTTCACACTAGGATGTGTGATATATGGTGCACGATGTGCTTCTGACAAAACCAAGGTACAAAGATCACCCGACATAGGCACATAGATATGCCCTAAATGTCATAGTAGTCCATCAAGCTCTAGAAAATAACATAAAAATCTCCCCTCAAGGGTATGCTCGGACTCAATCTCCACCCTCACCTCTTGATACCAAGTGTCACTAGGCAAGGCCTCCAAGATATGACCTTGCAAATCCACTCCCAATGACATCACTGATACCTCATGTCACCTTTTTCTCAAAGCATTAGCGAAAACATTCTCCTTCCCTTTGATGTAATGAACACCAAAGTCATACTCCCACAAGAACTCCATCTAACGACACTATCATGCATTCAGGTTTGGCTGAGTAAAGATGTACTATAAGCTCCTATGATTGCTATGCAACTTAAACCTGTGTCTCAAAGGAAAATGCCTCCAATGGACAACGGCATGCAATATGATCGTGAGTTCCAAATCATGATTGGGATAGTTAAGCTCATGGTCCTTGAGTTTCTTTGACTCATATGCAATTACATGACCATCCTGCATCAACACCACACCCACACCTTCCAAAGAAGCATCTATGAAAACCATGAAATCACCTATAAGATTAGGCACTACAAGGACTAGTGTATTTTTCAAACACTCCTTAAGAATATTAAATGCTACCTTGCACTAGTCTGACCAAACATACTTCTTCCTTTTCCTCTAAAGAGAAGTGATGGGATGAGCTACTCGTGAGAAATCCTTCACAAAGTGATGGTAGTAACCCAACAATCCCATGAAACTACAAACTTTTGAGACATTAGTGGGTACTGGCCAATACATGATAGAATGAATCTTCTCTAGATCTACTGCAATTCCATCACTAGTGAAGATATGTCCCAAATACTTCACCTCTGACTAGAGGAACCCACATTTACTCAAGTTTCCATACAACTGATGGTCTCTCAAGTAGTGCAATACCTAACATAAATGGACTTCATGTTCCTCTACAGTCCTTGAATAAATCAATATGTCATCCAAAAATACAATGAAACATTGATCAAGGTAAGTGTGAAATACACCATTCATCAAGCTCATAAATACTGATGGGGCATTGGTTAACCCAAAGGGTACAACTGTGAATTCATAATGCCCATACTGTGTATGAAAAGTTGTTCGATGAATGTCAGCCTCTTGGATATGAAGCTAATGGTATCTCAACTTTAGATCAATCTTTGAGAATACTCATGCTCCCTTCATCTAATCAAACAAGTCATCTATCCTTGACAAAGGATAATGGTTCTTCACCATCACCTTATTCAACTACTGGTAGTCAATGAACAACTGCAAAGAACCATCCTTTTTCTTCACAAAGATGACTAGTGCACCCCATGGGAATACACTAAGAATATGGCCCTTGGCCAACAATTCCTCCAACTACAATCTAAGCTCACTCAACTCTTGATTAGTCATGTGATAAGGAGCTAGTGAAATTGGCTCCACTCCTTGTACAAGATCAATTCAAAAATCAATTTCACATTGCACCAGCATACCTAGAATCTCATCAAAAAACACATCTGCATACTCACAAAGGAGTGGTTGGTCATCAAGTGTCACTGTATGACTCTTGGCTTCCTCAATATCACTAACAAAAACATGAAACAACTGACAACCTTTCTACACACTTCATTTTGGCTGATTAGTTGAGATCATCCGAAGTGAGACTAGTCTCAGGACTCCCAAAAGTTCCACCTGCCCACCTGTGTCATCAACACGCTATACCATCTTATGATGACAATCGATATTTTCTTGATGGGTGGCTAACCAATCCATACCCAATACAATTCCATATAATCCCAAAGGTAGAATGTGTAGATCCACTATGGTGGTGAAGGTTCCCAAATTCAAAACACAACTCCTAACCAACGAATCAACAACCACCTTGGAACCTATGGCTAACTCAACCTACCACATATTGACCTAACATACTACCACTAGCCCACATCATTGAACAAGAGATGGTGATATGAAATAATCATAAGCACCTAAGTTGAATAAAATAGAAGATGAAATGCCATGCAACGTACCTATAGCCTTGACTACTATACCCTAATGATCTGCTTGATGATTTTCAACCACCACAAAGACTTTGCAATTCCTACCATCATCTCCTATAGTAGGCTTAGATCTCACTGTGCCTTTACTAGGTCCTAAAGATGGTTTGATGGATCACTCAAAAGATCTATGGCCAGGTTGCCCACAAGAGTAACAGTTTTCCAGAAAGTTGGAACCTATTCCACGATCACCCTAGGTAGCACTAGGATAAGGTGCATTACCCCTACTAGAATTTGGTTGAGCACTTTGAGGAGGATGATCCTACTAATATTTCTATTCTCAATTTTGGTTATCTCCTTTCTTCCCTAAGGTACCCAAAGAGTAGCCACTCTTTTTCCAAAACCTCTTCTTACTCTTACCATGATGACCACCTTAAGAGGGCTCTAACTAGACCTAGCCCTTCCCTAAGGACTGAGAATATTGTGCATCCTACCTTGAATTCCTTACACTTTGGTTTTGAGAACCAGATCTACTACTAAAACCTCTAGCCAAATTCTCCTCTACAATACGTGTCTTCTCGATAGCGAAAGCAAGAGTCCTAGGTTGATGCATGTAGACTTCTCTAATGAGGGCATCCTTAAGGCCTCGAATGAAATGATGAGCTAGGAGTAAATCATCATAATTGTAGCAACAATACTACCTAATCTTGAATCTAATTTTGTACTGATCCACCATCATGTTTCCTTGTCGAATCACATGGAACTCAATAGCACGGGCCTCCCTGAACTGAGGAGATTAGAATCTCTCTTGGAAATTATCCTCAAAGATTTCCCAGGTGCAGTCTACAACACTAATCTCAAGCTTTTAGCTCTCAATCTTCCACCAAATGGATGTGTGTTCTCTAAACTACATGATTATACAATGTACCCTCATATTGGTTGCATATGGATACATGGTGAAGTAGTGCTCCATGTCTAATAACCAAGTTTTAGCCTTGAGGCCACTTCCCTTACCATCAAACAATGGTGGTTTAGATAGATGAATAGACTTCATGATATCCAACCTGATGGAATCTTTAGTATTGTGGTCCCTACCACCCCGATAGTCCCCTCTGCCACCTGGTGAAGTAAGAGAATGTTCACGTTCACGTTCTTCCTCTCTATGCTCTAAATGGTAGGAATCTCCATGGTGAGATCCCTCTTCTCGATCATTATCCCATTGGTGCTCCTCAACATGAGGAACGAACCAAGCAAGAATCTCTTGGAGCACTAGCAATAGTACCTCCACACCATTTAGATTAATGTTATTACCCTATTCTCCCCCTCCTTCTTATTTTACCTCTTCTCGATGTTCTTCTCAACAGTTACTGCTATGGGTACTACCATAGCCACCAGATCTATGTACAGGAGGTATCACTATAGGAGAAACAAGATAATGTCAGAACAATCATATCACCAACATAAGAGTCAAAAACATGAACTAACAAGATAATGAAACATCAACCATAATATAACAATACACAACGAAAAAAAAAGCCATAGTGGAAGCATAACACAGAGATCCTAATGTTGCAACATGGGCTTTGATACTAGATGTAATGCCTTGCCTAGAGATCCTTGGAATAAGGATGAAATACAAACTAAGATAAAAAAACATTAAAAGTTTGAGTGCACAAGAACCCATCATACATAGATCATATAGATCATGATGAAAGACTTAACTACCATCTTGACAACCAACGAATCTCCAAATGCCACTACCCAAACTGATAAATGCATAACAAGAAACTAAAGCCAAAATGACAACAAAACACAGAATCTAAAATATGTCAGAGCATGGTAATGTAAGTCATCCCAAAGGGTACTATAAACATGAAAAATTGATCCCAAAAAACTAGTGGAGGTACCCACTATTTTCTATGTAAGGACCATAGAATGCTAATTTTCACATGAAGATGTGTAGCATGCCATGTGAAGAAATGCCTTTCTACATGAAGATGTGCACAATGGCATGAGGAAATGTTTGGTCATACAACCAAAACAACTAAAAATTGATGTAGATTTTTGCATGAGGAAGTGTCCAGCCATGCAAGGAAACCCACTACACCATGTGAAGACTTTCATTCTCATGAGAGAAAGTAAAATTTTGTGCAAGATCTCAACTTAGCATGCTAGAAAATAGAAACATAAACTAGAGAAGGAAAGCTAAGAAAACTAAGTAACAAAGTTCCTCCACATCGGGGAGTACCAGATCCACATTTCAAGACAAGAACATAGGAACAAATTCTGAAAGATTGAAAACTAGAAATAACATCTAACCATCTAATCATACAACAAAGTAAAAGAATAAAAGAAAAACATTGTAGAGTATTGAAAGCAAAATTGCAGTAAACAGAAATAACATCGCAATGAGCAGTACCAACAAACTAAATATGTGGTTCCTCCTAATTGTCAATAGCATCATAAGACCTTCGTGGGCCCTATCCATATTCCCCCACACATAACATACCAAGCTACCAATCAGATCATTAGTACTATCATAATAAGGATGTCACTACTAAAACATGCTACAATATAAGCATAAGGAAATCTAACATGCTAGAAGTAAAGCATAAGATAATCCTACAAAGTAGATAACATCACCTATCACATGCTAATCATCATAGTAAGGGAATGCGATAGTAACTAACATCATCTAAACATGATATACAAGCATCCTAATGAAAACATAAATCATAAGAAGGCATACTCCAAAACTTGAAGCACCAAGTGAAAACATCTAGCAACAGTCACACTAGGACATCAAATTGTCTTTGTACACTGGTCCTTAGCAATGGTGTAGGTAGCTACACCTCCCAACCATGTGGCACATGTAGGTCCACACCTGTCGTGCTGATGGAGATAATGATCCAACCACAAACACACAAAAAAAAATCTATAGCTAACACACATGCCACGTAGTATGATGATTGATCCAAGACATAGACAATGCATAAACTATGGGTCTTGGTCAAACACTCAATGGGCTACTAACTAGGGGCTGACATCATGGAGAGTTGCTTGGCATTGAAAAGCCCAAGTTTCAATCACATGTGGTAACACTCTCAAGGGACTCCCTTGGAACCATCACATGAATGCAAAACTTTTCATTATCTTATGTTTTATTACCACTCAGTGTTTTAATTAGTAATCACTTGTATAAAGATTCCTCTGCCAACCTTTGGTGCTATGATCATTGAGCTACAAGATAGAAGCCCCCTCCATATGCTACCGTAGCCTACCCATGCTCATCAAATGATGAGTTCCCATAGGCATGCAAATTCCCAACCCAACCCCAATGATCATAAATTTCGACAAGTCCATAGAAGGGTGGGCCCCGTAAGTCACTCGATAGAAATATACATGCACATTTTCGTGTTTGGTGCACCACCATCATGAAGATCATAACACAAGGACTGAATGAGAACACAAGCATAAAGTCACTCAATTGAAAATAGACTCAGGAGGAAAGATGCAACACTTATCCCAATGCAACATAAAAGTGAAGTAAAGTTCTAACTAATATCCAAATGGATTGTCTAAGCCCGCAACCAAACTCATGCCAAGAAAACCTGAGAAAATAGGGTGGCATGCAAAATGAGGTAAAAATCCCAAATTTGAAAAAAATTGAAATTAAAACCCATTTGGCCTTTGGGTGTAAAAACCCCAAAAATCCAAAAATAAATAAGTTTAGACACTGTATGCAAAAAATGGCCAGCATAACGACTCAAAACCCCAAATGCTCATCTCAATAATAGAGAAAACATTCATACATGACCAGCCAGGAAGAAGCAACAAACAAAAATAGAGGGGAATAGTAGTTCTCAACCTCCTAACATGCTACTACAAGAAAAAAAAGCTAAAATGGAGTGAAAATAATAAAACAAGAAGGCCCTACCTAGTAGAAAAAGGGAAAAAACTAAAACCTGCATAATAAAATAGATATCCTACCAAAACTGTTGAAAGTGATGGTAGGGCAAGAACTCCCTAAGCTAGATCCAACTAGTCTAATCTCATGAAAAATCCTAGAATGAGCATAAATTGAATCCTTTCAAAGAGGATTTTCAAAAGAGCTCTCAAATTTCTATTTTGGAAAAGTGAAAAGTGAATAATAGAAACTCTTTTTCAATACTTGTTCACTTTTCGAATGAATAGGACTCAACTAGGGCACATAGCCAGTTAGACTAGCTAGACTCTAAATTGACCCAAATGAATATAGGTTATTCTTAGTAATGGGAATTCACCTAAGGAAAAGTTGCTAGAAATTAAATTTGAAAAGATTTAAAGCTCAATAGAAAATCACTAAATAACTTTTGCAACAATGTGAACCTCTAAATGCATAGACATGCTTATTGGTCTAATCACATAATGCATATGAGTTCACATTTAATAATCATCAAAAGGTTTTTAATTTAAAAAATTTAAAATAGGGATACATTGACCATACAGGGATGACATTGGTAAATATGAATAGCAAAATCACTAACTCCATGTGCCACTACCAGGATATAATTCCTGCACACTAAAACACATGATCAAGTGTAATTTCATATAATATCATAGCCAAATAAAAATGCATTAAATACCTAATTAATCCATTTACATCACTCACATTTGCAGAAAGCGTAAAGATACAAGAATGATGTAAATTACCATAGCATAAAATCTATCACATAACATAATCAGAAATATGCCCAAATACCAAATAATCAGATATCATTATATATCTACTATCATCACAAAATGGTATCAACATCCAATTAATATAATAAACTAAACATCATAGTAGTAAAGCATCTATGATATTGAATCAAAGTATAACATCTGATCCTCGGGTCATCCCAAAGTACAAATAATAATAAGAGTATCAAGTATCTCTCGAATCAAAATAAATGAGGTACAAACTGCAAGCACAAGAGGCACTACAAAAAGAAGATCAAACACATGCATATCCATGTTCTAAAGAAGGAATAATGGAGAGGGTACTAAAAGGTCTTAAAATGCAATTGTGTCAATTTTAAGATGGTACAAGGCAAAGTGTTGGAGATTGATATAAGAATTGAGACTTTAAATAATTCTAACTAAACTTGGAAAGCATAAGGAGATGTATGCTTTGACTAGTTCCAAATTAATGATCATACACTATATCATTCTTAATCAACCTTAAAACCATAGATATTGTGATTACACATATGTCCTCCTAACAATGCAATCCATATTTACCATGATCTTATTAAACTCATATTTGATGGATCTTGATTCTTCGACTTATGTGTTTTTCTTCACAATACAACATATATAACCATTACCTACATTTAAAAAATTGTAGATGTTGACCCTTGGATCAGTTCTTTATATACCATTACCCTCTCAAACTTTGATCGCTATCTGATCACCACATATGTTTTCCCATAACCCAATCATCATTATTGTGACAACTTTATATTTATAGATCATAAATTTAGATCAATACTTGACTTTAGATTCAAAATACCCTAGAAAAAAATAAAATCCTTGAAACCTTTTTTTTTAATGATTACACCCCTTAATACATGGACTCAACTTGTATTTAAACCCTCTTGACAAATTCACTCTCAATCCTATCAAAATTATAGATAAAATAATACTAATACTATTCACTATATTATTCCCTTCATCCCCACCATAGAAGACACTTTGAAGTACCTCCTAACACCTTTTAGGCCTTGTCCACATCCTACACACATTCGTTCATTCATCCAAAACACTATGAAATCAAACAAGATAAAATTTCCTTTTCATTATATTGATATGATAGTTTTTACCTATCTCTACAACTCCCTTGATCAAGCCCTATCTTTGGACCCTCAAACCCTTTTAAGGATTTCTATACTTTGAAGACACTCACCTCTTCATTATCCAATATTTTCCTTGCCTCAACCTCATGGAAAAGTCCCTAAACACTTCAACTATCATTGTCAAACTCTTCTTTGTGACTAATCACAATCACTTTCTTGCCTTCAAATCAAGTGATAATTATTGCATGGGATCCTGCAACTCATAAGACATATTTTTTACATATTCATCCACATCCCTTCCTAAGATGGAAATTTATTATAAATTCAATATGCATGAAATTACATTCTAAAATCTCTTTGTTTACCCTGGTTGATAGTTTATCAGTTTTTATTCAAACTTAGATTTCTCACCAAATACTCAACCAAACTTAATGCTTCAAAGGCCAATGCCTAGAGGAGTCAACAACCTAAAATGATTTTGCAATGAAGTATTCAAAAAAATCATAAATATGTAGAACATCAATATTTATTCTTTTTAAACTTAAATAGGCTCATATCAATCCAAAAAGACTATTCAAACTATCCCACCACCTTCTAAACTAACCATAACTACCAAAAAACCTAACTATTATGACTTGTATTTTTTGATGTGTTTGTTAGCTCGAGTAATTTTTGATTATATGAAGTTTGAGGATGTTATCAAGTTGAAAACTAAGTTTTCTACTTGACAACTACACACCAATAAATCCTCATTACACGATTCTTTATATTTCATCACCTTTGAACACCTAGATTTCACTCAAGAACCAATCAACCTTCATAACACCCCTTAATACCTCATTGACTATTTGTGCCCCAATCTTACATCAACTAACCTTATTAAATCAAATGGATATTTAGTCCATATAAACACTAAGCTCTCTCGGTAACCATCCTTTCTTAGTTATAAATTCTACTTGGTAACGCATGACTTAAGCGCTCTTCATCTTCTTTTAATGACCACTATTTCTAGCTTGGTGTAAGGGTAAAAGCATAGATCCGTGTCACTGTTTGTGATACAAAAACCTGTTTTGGTCAAATCTCATTTCTCTATCGAAAATAAATTTAAAAAAAAAACTAAAAATACCCTTTTATAGATTTCAGATTCAATATCATCATTATATAAATTGTTGAGTGTTTTGATTAGTTATAATATGCTATAATCTAAAAATATTATAAGTCGATATTTCAACATTTCAGAAGATGCTCTCTCAAAAAATGAAAAAAATAGTAAATCATATCAAAAAAATTAAAAAAATATATTTATCACTAGAGGAGAGAATCCTCTTCATGAATATGTAATTTTTTTTCAAGAAGGTATAGATTTGATAGGGAAGTTTTGACAGGAGGAAAAAACTGTTGGATTCTGACAAGGTCGAACTTGAGTACTTATAACAAAGAAAATATACATCAAAAATAATTATTTCTTTTTTTGTGCACTAGCTATACATGTCATCTATAAAATATTTTCAAATCATAACAAAAAAAGATGATTTGCACATACTTGTTTGACGGGAACTACATCCTATATTTTTTACAGTTTAAAAAGGGACTTCAAAATAAAATAAAATGAATAAATTCTTAGTCAAAAAAATAATAAAAATTATAGGCATAAAATTCATACAATTCTACACATTTCATCAGTTTACATCATCTTCATATTTTAAATGCAAATACCATTTTTTTTGTCATTAATGTTGAACTGTCACATTCTGATATCACTTTTCTTTATAAAAGGTGACACAGGTTTGTGCTTTTACCCGTAACTCAATGATTCATTAACCTTTCTCTTTACAACTTCATTCCTTTCTTTATCGACCATAATAACTAACTTGTGTACCATCTCAACACTTTACCAAATCATGTAAAATAATTAATTCAATATTATCTTTCCATAGACTAATTTAAGTTGTCCAATTAGGTTGACATACTAAACATCACTTCTTTCTTTTATCTTCTAACTTTAGTATACACTTTTCTATTCAACACCGCATCCTATAGATAATTAGTAACTTACATGGATTAGTAATGTTAATCAACTTGACATCAATGACAATGTAACACCTAATCTACTCTTTTATATACATTTCATATATTGGTTCTAATTGTGTTCCTCATCAATATCACTTGTATTCATCAACATCAGTTGTGTCCAACATTAATATAACACCAAAATTTTGGTGCCACTCCATTAATATATATCATTATCATGTCACGCCATATTATGTAGCTATCTTGTGTGAACTTTGACCTTTCTTTTTCAACGTTGGATATTTTTATCAAGTTGTTAAGCTTACCACAAAGAGGAACAATGCTTTGATATCAATTATGAGTATTATTAGGTCCAAGATTGCTAAGATTGTGATTGAATAAATAATCTATCAAATCTAAATTTTTATTAACCATGCAAAAATAATCAAATCTTCTCAATAACCATTCAACCAAATTTATTAACTTAAAACTTGTTAAGCAATAAACAATGAAAAAATTGAAACCATCCATACAAGGTACCCAGGAATGCCAAGATTTTATTCTAGAAACCCTTGGTTAGAGGGTAAAACCATAGTGGGAATTAGTAAACACAAGTATTTTCACTCTTCTAAAGTAAACTAAATTAAATATCTAAATCTTCCCTATTAGAAGAAAATCATGTTAGGAGTCTTTCAGTTAAGCAATTTTCCTCTCCACCACCTAACATGATTGCAACTTTTTCTTTCTCCAAAGAACTACTAGTTGATCTAATACCAATTGGAGCATTGTCCCCTTTGACTATATCAATTTTTTCACTTATAGGTTCATAATACCGCTTCCCTAATACAACCTAGGACTCTGTCAATGGTTCCCAAAACCCACAATATCTAGATTAGATCTAAGTCAAAGTCTAAAACACCCTTATGGCATGATAAGACATAACCCAAGACAAAATGTGTTTCAAAGATGTAACATGGTCTCTAAAAAAACTAAGACATAAACCTTAAATGTTGAAAAAAAAAATTCACAAAAATTACTTCTAAAATTCAGTCTAGACACCCAATCCTCCAAATAGAGCTACAAGGAGAAATCATGGATTTATGAAGGAAACTTACTTGGAACTCCACCATAGAAAGTCTTTACCACCTCCAAATTATTCAATTCATTAATCAACAACCCCTACCAAGTTAGGACTCCTAACCAATCCCTTAACTCAAGTTGTTTACAATTCTCTCCTAGGCCTAATAGGGCTATTAGGTCACTTTTACAAATCAAGTACTAGAATTTTAAAAAATATTCCAACCAAACCAATAGGAAGACTTGAGTAACATCACAAAATATCTAAATACAAATATTTAGGCTTCTACTCCACCCCTGGACCAAGTCATGTCTCAATAACCCAATTCTAAGCTAGTCACATTTAGATGCTTGTTAAGAGGGTTTATTGTTTTCTCTCGACATGCTTTACCTCCTAATATGAGACCCTAAAATTACTAAAATACATTCTCCCCCCCCCCCTTCCTTTGCACCAAGATCCAAAATTTTCCCATGGTGGAATCTCTAGGAAAGAGAGATTTTATTACAAAACCCTAGTTAGGACCTTCTTGCAACCATTAGCCACACAAAAATTGATAACTCATGTTCTATCTACCTTGAAGACTTAAAATCTCTTGCAAAAAATTCATAAGAAACTAGGAAAATTTTTCCAATCCTTCAGTGGCATGTGTGCATCCGTACAATTCTATACAACTATATTTTCAGATAGTTTCTATAGGAAAATAATAAGATTTTATTGATTTTAGTAAAATGATTTATATTAGATTGCTTCCCCCACCTCCCTCGGAGAAAGGTTTCTCAATCTTATTTAAACCATTGCCAAGCATTTCCAATTGAAAAATATGCTTGTGAATGTTGGCATTCAAATCTTGCATTTTTTGCAAAAAAGTTGGATTATGCAACATTAACAACTTTGACAACTTTTTCAAAAAGTTGTCAAGTGTCAACAATCTTTATAAAAATTTAATCCTAGACTCTACTTAGGATCCTAGGAAGGTTTTGATAACATTTTAACCTTTATTTAAACCTTTTAGATTGTTTTATCCTTTCTAACTTAGAATTTGTCCAAAAATGACTAAGGTAGACAACTAGGTTTATAACACATCTATTGTCACCTTGCGTTACAAATAGGACACTATTTCTAACATTGGATTCAAGATCCAACTACTACCCTGACCCTTTTTTTTTTTAATCCTTCTAATGTACTTGTAATGGATGATTTTGAGGGTGTTACTACACCATACTCTTGGGGTGCATTGATCTCAAGTCCTCTTGAGATGAGGTCTTTTGGATTTCCACTTCATCCATCCATATAGATTCTTCTTTAGGACATCCTTGCCACTGAACCAAATATTTCTTGTACACATTCTTTCTAGTTTTTTTTATGATATTTGTTGTTGGAAATATTCAAGAATATGCTAAGTTACTGAGAGGGGAGGGGTGAATCAATAACTTCTAAAACTTCTATCAATTCTAATTCTTAATCCAATAAACCATTGAGCATTTAATTCATCATATCTGGTCTAATTTGCATGCATGATAAACTAAAATTATAAAACATTCACAACACTTGAACACAAAACTTTGGTGACTCAGAAACCTTCCAAATAGAAAGTAAAACTGGGGTGGGGATAATACCCACAGACTTTAGTACTGTAGCATAAAGTTGGCCTATTAAGGCTTACATTGATCACTTCTGATGATCCGCCTTGTTAGGAGCAAATAGGACTACTAGGTCCACCTCGTGAGAGGATTTACAAACATACAATGAAGTATGCACTTGATAAAGAGATTTATAAAAGACTGTTAGGTCTACCTTGTTAGAGGATTTTGACCGGTTCACCTGTTAGGATGAAACAGTAGATCTCTAGCTTGCAACTAAGTTTACTGATAGAGAATCCTTAGTGTACTGATCACCTTTTTATGATAGATTTGTCACTACTCCTTGTACTAATATGGCCTTTACAATTCTTTTATTTTTTGTGTTCATTTCACATTTGCATTCTTGCACTTGCATTACACATATATTACATTCCATGCATTCATTGGATATGATACAATACATCACATATATATACCAATCCAATTTACAAAATTACAAAATCGGCCATGACACAAGTTAACACAAATATTACAAAGTTGGCCCACATGAAGATACTCAAATTTTGAAGACTGACTCGGTGAGGTTCTGATACTCAACATCCACGGTCACTACTTGGCATCATCATACTCCTGGTAGGCATATAAGCTCAGTCCATACTAGTCACTTTAAAGTAGTTTTGAACTTAGTCTGCACTGGTGACTTAGTAGATATTGTGCAACTTGGCAAACACAAAATTTCTTGGTTACCATGGAGTAGCTCAGTTAATACTATCTTTACATCACATGAACTAAGAACTTTGGTAGACATTGTAATGCTTAGTAATCACTAATAAACTTGCTATACATAGAACTACTCAATTTGATCTACTGAACTTCAATCTAACTGAATCTTCTTGGTAACCACTAGAGTTAGTCCAAAGGACTCACTAGCAATTGTAGAAGCTCGGTGGCTACTGAATTACATGGAAAACACTGTAAACTATTCAACAAGCTTGGTAGCTATACAAAATCTAAATAAACTTGTGTCACTAATAAAAAACTTGACTGATATGTCAACAATCTCCCCCTATGGCATTAGTGAAAAAAACACTTATTGGCACAAAACTGAATACCTTGTATTCATCACCATGTGATACTAGCTTGGCCTATATTTGAGATTTTTCAAAATTGATGTTTGTAAGATATATACAAAGTATATCTGCATCATAGCATATATCTCCCCTATACTATGTGATCTATTATGTACATGTAACTTTTCTCTTATATATATATATATATATATATATATATATATCCCCTTGTAACTCTTCTCTTCTCATATCTCATCCCCCCCTTGAACTCTGCTCTTCTCCCCCTTTTTAACAGTAATGCAAAAGATTTATTCTAACATATTTACATGGAGACACAAAAATGAGATAAGAATTCAAAGTGTACCTTGATATTAATTGTTAGTGCTTTATCCCAGTTCTCTTGAAGAACTTTACATGTATGGATGGCAATTTGCACTTTTACTAATAGTTCAATCATGTGGTCAGCAATAGAGAAGTTGTTATCATGAATCAGGGTTTTTGAATAAACATTGTGTTTCTACATAGAGCCCATGACTAGAAGGATCATATTTTTTATATCAACTAATGTGGAATGGATCCTTGCTTCTTCTCTTAACAACTCTACTTGCATATCTAAAAAAAATCTGATCTTCTTAAAATGTGTACAACTTGAACTAGGGTCAAGTTGCAACTGCTGAACACTTGCCTTAAGACCAGTATCAATTTTGGACAATTTGTCCTTAACTTCCTTGGTATACTTGGTGAATCACATAGCTTTGAAAAAAGTGATCACACATTGGAATAGGACACCTCAAGATTGACTAAAATTGTTGATAATTCAACTTGATTAATAGCAATTTGCTGAGCAATGTGCTCCAACACTTTATTATTGAATTTTTTTTCTACCTTTTCAACCAACTTCTCTTGTCCCTTGGTGTCCTCTTTAAACTTTTGAACTGCTTTACCAAGCTGAAACAAAATAGGCTGAGAAGAATCAATCTCAACTCCAATAGCCTCAAATAAATTTTTTTTAGCAACATCTAATATCTTGTTTTCTCTATCACTTTCTTCTCTTAATCTTTGCTACTTGACTTTTTTCTAGAGGATTTCACCAACTATGTGCATTTGATTTGTAGATAGATTGTACAAATCCCATTTGGGAATTTCTATTTCCTTATCCAAATCTATTTCTTCTTCTATCTCTTTTCCTTTCAAATATTTTGTACTCAGTTAAGCCTTAGGCTCAACTATCCTTGCACTTATTTCTTTAGTGCTCAGAATAGAAACTATAGTAGACATAATTAGGCTTGTAGTGAAAATTGTTATGGCACTGATTGGTGGAATATTTACAGAGATGCTAGAAGAATCCAAAACTAAAGTAGACAAAAATGGAGTGCTTACCATGGATGAGATCAAAATTGAAGAAGTCAAAATTGGAGTGGTGACGATTGAAAAACTTAAGTTGGTAGATGAAGAGGGAGATTGGAGTCGATTGATGAAGTGGAAGTCAATTTTTTCAATGATATGTTGAGTTGTGTTGGTGCAAAGAGTGATTGGACATTTGATGCATCTATAGTAGTCACAACCAAACTTTCTAAAGCTATCTCCAAACTTGATGTAGACAAAGGTTTTCTTGGGGAGTGAGGAAGTGAGGTAATGACTATAGCTTTTATCTTTACTGGGTCAGTCTTCTCATCATCTTCCTTATCTTCCTCGATAGCTTCTGCACCTTGCTCCTCTTCATCTTCCTTTTCTTTAGTTTCTTGCTCCTTATACTCTTCATAATCAATAGTAACATAATGAGTTGATCCTTCATAATCCTCTTCATCCTTACCTTCTTCTTCTTCATCATCCTTTACAGCCACTAGGAAATCACTTGGTTTATGTAGAAAATAAATATTCTTCCAAGTGTTAGTGGCATTTCTCACAACATGCTCTATGTCCTTAATCAAAACTAAATAGGTATTAAATCTTAGAGTTAGTTTTTCTTAATTTTTCTTTAAAGACTCTTTAACCTTAGCATATTTTATGTTTAGTAGTAATTGCCTCAGGGTTTGTGCATATATGTGTTTTATTTTTTGCATTGCAAAATCCCATCTTGGCTTGATTTTCTCCAATAATTCATTAGAGATTTGAGAGGTGATCTGGTCTAGTGAATACTAGCACTAGCTCTTCAACTTGTTTCTACTCTACCACTATCCTTATCTCATACTTAAAAGATTTAAATTTTTTTATATCAGCACCTTCTTCCATTTGCTTTAATTTTCCTTGAAAGGTGGGAGGAGGTTTGCTAAGTACAATGCCACTTCCTTTCTTCTTGGACCTCCTTGTGAGGACTACAATGGATTCCTTTGGAGGCTTGGTGATGATGACCTTGCCCTTTTTCTTCAAAGGTTCTTCTTCTTCTATTTCTTCTTCATCCTCTGCCTACTCTTCATCCTCACCTTTTCCCTCGATTAACATGAGAGTTGCACTAGATTTTAGTTTGGCTATCCTCCTCTTTCCTTTGTTAACTACTTGAGGGAGCTTTATTTCCAGCTCTATTCTTTCCTTTTCTTCTTCATAAGTACTAGAGTAAGGGGCCTTGGGATCCATAGGTTCATTGACAAGGGCTTCAATTCCTTAGTCTCATCAATGTTTACTTCATAGTCAAGAGGATTGACCCAGATGATTCTAGGCTTGATTGCCTGGATGTATACCTTATTACAATCAACCATGAAGCACACATCATCCTTTTTATTGATTTTCTTCTTAGTGTTTAGTTCATTTTTTAATCTTTTACTGATTTTTTTTTTCAGGTCTCAACTCATTTCTTATTCTTTTTTTGATTTGTCTTTCAAAATTTAGATCATTTCTTAATTTTTCATTGATATGTCTTTGGCTCATGATTTCCTTATTTGCATTGGAGAGCTGATCAATAAGGTCAACATGTTAAAGGGATTGGTTTAGGATCTCATTGTTTCTTTCATCCATTTCTTCTTTTATATTTTTTCTTTGTTCCAAGACTTCACATAACCTTACTGAATAAATTTCTTGTTATCTTTTCAGCTTTCTTACTTCTTCTTGTAGGGAGAAATTCTTCTCTAGGAGTTCTTTGATTGCATTATTTTCTTCATATGAACTACTTGAGGGGAAAATATCTTCAATTCTTTCGTCAATGTAAAGATGATCATTTATTTGATTTGCAAGTTCCTTTCTTCTTTTCATGGATTGGGAAAGTTTCTCCTTAGCTTTCTTGAGTTGGGCAATGGCCATTTCTAGATCCAACTTTTCATTATCAATAGCATTGTCAAGTCTAAATATCTCCATATCCTTGATCTTTGCTCAAGTTGTTAAACTTTATCCTATGAACCACAAAGCTCTAATACCAATTGTTGGAAATATTCAAGACTATGCTAAGTTGCTGAGAGGGGAGGGGTGAATCAGTAACTTCTAAAACTTTTACCAATTTCAATTCTTAATCCAATAAACCATTGAACTAAAATTATTAAAACATTCGCAACACTTGAACACAAAATTTTGGTGACTCAGAAACCTTCCAAATAGAAAGTAAAACTGGGTTGGGGATGATACCCACAGACTTTAGTACTACAGACTTTAGTACTACAGACTTTAGTACTATAGCATAAATTTTTCCTATTAAGGCTTACATTGATCACTTCTACTGATCTACCCTATTAGGAGCAAATAGGACTGCTAGGTCCACCTTGTGAGAGGATTTACAAACATAAAATGAAGTATGCACTCAGTAAAGAGATTTTGAAAAGACTGTTAGGTCTATCTTGTTAGAGGATTTTGATTGGTTCACTTGTTAGGATGAAATAGTACATCTCTGGCTTGCAACTAAGTTTTCTAATAGAGAATCCTTAGTGTACTAATCACCTTTCTATGATATATTTGTCATTGTTTCTCCTTGTACTGATATGGCCTTCACAATTCTTTTATCTATTGTATTCATTTCACATTTTCATTCTTGCACTTGCATTACACATATATTACATTCCATACATTCGTTGGATATGATAAAATACATCACATATATATACAATCCACTTTACAAAATTACAAAGTCATCCATGATAGAAGTTAACAAAATATTACAAAGTCATCCAACATGAAGATACTTGGGTTCTTAAGACTGAATTGGTGAGGTTCTAATACTTGACATCCATTGTCATTGCTTGGCATCATCATGCGTTTGGCAGAGGTAGAAGCTCGGTCCATACTAATCACTTTCAAGTAGTTTTGAACTCAATCTGCACTGGTGACTCGATAGATACTATTCAACTTGGCAAACATTGAATTACTTGGTTACCATAGAGTAGCTTGGTTAACATTGTCTTCACATTGCATGAATTGAGAACTTTGATAGACACTATAATGTTCGGTAACCACTAAAAAACTTGGTATACACAGAACTATTCAGTTTGATCTATTAAACTTCACACTAATTGAATTTTCTCAATAAGTAGTGGAGCTAGTCCAAAGGACTCGATAGCAACTATAGAAGCTCGGTGGCTATTGAATTACATGGTAAACACTATAAACTATTCAACAAGCTTGGTGTCTATACATAATATAAATAAGTGTGTGTCACTAATGACAAAATTGATTGATATGTCAACACTTTGTATCTAAGATCTTGTCAAGCTTCTTTAGTTCATAAGTTGGTATCCTTGCATCATCTTCTTCAAATTCTTCAAGTTACACCTTTGAACTTGTATTCACATCACCCATGAGGGGTTAGATCATAAATATTAAACATGGTAAAGATACCAAGGTGTGAGGGAAATGCTATCCCATAAGCATTGATTCTATGCTTCTTCAATATCTGACAAGGTCCTATTTTCCTCATAAGTATCTTAGTATGCTTTCCCTTTGACAACCTCTTCTTCTTAAAATATGTCAAGACCAAGTCTCCAACCTATAACTGGACATCTCTTCTATGTTTATCTTTTGCTTTTTTATACTTCTTTGCAATCTGCTCAAGTGCCAACCTCACTAAGTCATGAATATCTTTCATACTCTCTGCAAACTCCTCTCCATGGGCACTGATTGGAGTGTTTGAAGGTAATTCCTTGAGTTCTAAAATGCCTCTTAGATTTTGTCCATATAGAATCTAAAAGGGATTCTTCCCTATACTCATATTGATTGATTCATTAAAAGAAATGTCTACTTAGGGTAGGACTGATTCTGTCATGTCCCCTTTTCAAATAATTAAAAATAATAATCTTTGCTAAGGCAGGCAGGCCCAAAAAGGCGAAGTTTTAGCAAAAGGGGATAATCTTTGGAAGTGTATGGACTAAAAAATGAAAATTATTATTAAAATATGTTTAATAACCCCTCTTGGATGTGAGTTAGGTTTATGCCCTCTTTTAAGGGGTTTGGAAGCATTTTGGGCTGATTCCAGAACTTGATTTTTGCTCATTTTTTTGTTATTCTTCAGAGGCTACCAAACCTGTGGAGAAGGAGACCCAAGAATGGGAGTTTGTAGGTTTTTAGGAAGGCTAAGGATGGGATTTTGAAGCCATTCCATGTGCATGCTCATGCAGAGTTTTCCTTTGTGCTGAACAGTGCAGATTTGTGGTTTTTCGGGTGTGTTTTTTTTAAGAGTTTGGTGTTTTGGATTGAGTATTTCATATCAATTTGGGTTGCTGCTGTATTTCAGACTTTTAGATGTTAAAATAGAGCTTAATATATGTATTTGGTCATGATTATGCTTCTGTGATAGATTATTAGTGTTTTTGTGGTGTTTTTCGAGCTATTCTATGTTGTTTTCAGGAGCCCGATGAGCATTGTTTTTATCCTCCGTTTGGGAGCTGTTGTGTAAATTTTATACAGATCTAAAAATTTCATTTTGTATGCTTTTATGCTGCTGAAATTTCTATAAAAATGTCCACTTTCAGATTTACTAATAATATGTGAATTTGTGAAGTTTTTGGCACTATTTCCGGCATACCCGATTTGGGGTTTATTGAGAAATTGGTGGATCTTTGAAAGATTGGTTTTTTTATCTTAAAGATTTGATTAGAGGCTTGAAATATCATACAAAATCATCAAATGGACATTTCAGTGGTATCAGACCTATGATCTTGCCATCCTGAGGGTTTGTAAAAGTTTGCATGTCAGTTTTGACAACTACCCAAATCTTGCATGTCAAAATTTATGGTTGCATGCTACTTCTAATCATTTGCATGTTAGTTCTTGGTGAATTTGGTGGTTGCATGTTGCTTCTAATCAGCTGCATGTCAAAATCTATGGTTGCATGCTACTTCTAATCATTTGCATGTTAGTTCCTGGTGAATTTGGTGGTTGCATGTTGCTTCTAATTAGCTGCATGTCAAAATCTATGGTTGCATGCTACTTCTAATCAATTGCATGCTAGTTCTTGGTGTTTGAAGAAGTTATAACCTATTGGGGTTACACTCTACTTTATCCAGAATGGACAGGTATAGTACAGAGTCTCAGAGGACATGATCTTGGACAATTGATATCTAGAGTCAAAATAGTAGAAAGGATGGTTATTTAGACATTCGAGATAAACTTAGGAAAATAAGCTATGACATGTCTAAACAATTGGTTGAGCACCACCATATAATGAATGACATGTTGTCCGACCCAGCTAAGGTGGATAAGTTGACTGGATTTTTATTTGGCAGATTTTCTCACAGGGCAGATGACACAATTACCAAGAACTTGCATGAGGAGTTTGAGAAAATAGCTTATAGCCAGGCAGAGGTCTCAAATTCTACTCTGCCATAGGAGGTAGTGACAAAGGATATTACACAGATTAATAGTAATGGTCAACTTGATACTCAAATTGAGACAATTGTATACAGGTCGTTAAAGGGTGATATCACAGGTATTTAGGATGGTATAGTTACAATAGGTAGTGACTGCAACTTAGTGGGTTTAGATGATGATTATGAGGATGTTGTTGTGCATGATGGTGAGATACTTGGTAGAGATGAGTAGACATTGAGCATTCATGACTTTGCTGAGAAAGAGTACCAGGCACAGTTAGATGCTTCATCACATGAGGTTGAGGCTAGTAGTACTTCACATGATTTGTCCAGCCAGTTGAAAGTGAACAAAGATAGTATTGTGACTTCATTATCTCATCATGATAGGTATGTGGAGTTAGTTGGTATTGGTCATATTACTCAAGTGAGGATTTTTCTTGAGTTACCAATTGATTCTAGTTTATAGATATGGACTCGAGATTGTTATATTGGCATTTGGGATTCCGTTGACTGGAGATCTTTAACACTTTTTGGTAGCAGTGATTGTTTGGGTGCTATCATGGATTTGATTAGTAGATTGCACGGTGTTGTCTTTTCTTGTGCTAGCAGCTTGTTTGATGTTGGTATTAGTTTTTATACACCGGTGTTGGGCTTTGTTCATATATCCAGTCGACCATACTTGCTGGAGTGTGTTGATGATCTTTCATATTTGGCAGTGTGTACAGATGAGTCCCAGGATCATATTGGCATTGATGACATCCAGGAGGATGCAGTGGGCAGTTTTGAAGACTTGGTTTCCTTGGGTACAAAGGAGTTGGACAACAGTGCTACAGTTTTTGATACTCTGTATGTTGATATTAGCTTTAAGGTTGATTCACAGGATATGGATGGTAATACTCTAGAGACTAGTAACTTTGAGGATACTCCTTTAGATAGTGCATCAGAGGTGGTTTGTAGGAGATAGTCAAGCCAGTGCCATCATGTGTCTAATCAGTTGAGAGTTAGTGACCAAGACATTGCTATCACTTGCCAGCATTTTGATGCTACTCGTCAGTTGTTAGCAGTTTATGGATGGGGTTCTCCTACTAGTGATGAGCAGGAAGGCAGTTATCTTTCCTTGACAGAGATCCACTCTTTATGGGAGGCTATTCAGATTTTGAGACAGAATTTAATGTAGTTGGTAGCTGACAGAGATTATCTTACGGAGTGGGGGAGTACAGCATATGATGCATTATTGGCCAAGGAAGATGAGGTGAGTGAGCTTACTTAGCAACTCAAGGTGACTTCTAAGATTCTTGAGAGTACACAGTTGTCTTTCAAGGAGTCACAGTTTCATTTGGCTAAGGTGACCATGGAGTTAGAGCAACTACAGTCTTTACCAGATTCTATACAGTCACAAGCTATGGTGTCTAGTGATCTAAGGATGTCCATGGTCGAGATTTTCAAAGACAATAGAGATGGGGATGCATCCATCCTTGATACTAACATTGGCATATCGGGTTCATCCCCACTAAAGTCAGGTTCAGTTGAGTTGGGTGCTGCAGCAGATTGTTGTGGTATGCTTGACATGGTGGTGACCTCTAGTACTAATGGTACGAAGACTAGAGATGTTGTATCAAAGACCATGTGTGATGTTGGTGAGTTGACAGTTGGCATGGTTCTTGCTAGTAATACTACTCCCTTGGCGATGTCTTTAGAGGTAGTAGTCAGTTCCAACTTGGTTAGTGATTGATTCCAGTTAGTTACATCTAGATTGCAGTCTGAGCCACTGAATAAGATTGGCACATTCTATCGACATTACATAGTGAGGTATGCTCATCAATTCACCTTTGATGACCATGTTGATGAGATGATGATACAGAGATGTACTTTGGTTCCTAGTGCTTATCATCAGTTATGGGATAGTTTGATGCCTCAGGATGAGAGTTGTGATGGGCACGACATGGCGATAGGTTCTGTAGTTGACAACTTGATAATACATGACTTAGAGCAGGAGTTTTGGAGTGATGATTCAACGAGTGTTGTTATTGATTCTACTCCTTTGGCTATGACATCTCCTGACTTAGCTAGTGATCAGTCACAGTGGGTTGTATCACTTGTTCATGGTGAGTTTTTGACTAAGGTTGGTTTTTTTTATCAACATTATATTGCAAGGTATGTACATTAGTTAGCATTTGATCCTTGTGTTGAGGAGTTGATGACAGGAAAATTTGGTTTGGGTTCCATTTCTTCTTGTTTATCTTGTGATGGCTTTTCACCATTAGGGGTGCATGGGAGTTATGGTTATGAGACAGTGGCCAGTGATCTGCAGAGTTGTGTTGATTGCAGGAGTTGTACAGTGTGTGGATTCTCCATACTTGGTATAGTTTCATTTGAGAGTGTTCACCATTGTTACAGAGTTGGATTGTACATTCTGTATAGGCTAGTGGGATGCGTTGATGGTATTTACCATGTTGGTAGTTTGATTTTTCCACTTTACTTGGGTTCTAATGTTCTAAGATTTTGTGTCTTGTGGGTTTCCGATTGTGGAAGTGGTTATTTTGGAGTTTGGTTGAGCTGTAATTGTCAGTTTGATTATGGATTCCTCTTGGTTATATTGCAGAGGATATTGCAAGAGCTTGTGTTAATTGATAGTAGTTTAGTTCATGACTACATTTGGGATCCAGGAGGATTGATTGGTTTATTGTTTAGCCATTTCTTGAGGACAAGAATATTTGGGAGGGGAGGACTTTTCATGTCCCCTTTTCAAATAATTAAAAATAATAATCTTTGCTAAGGCAGGTAGGCCCAAAAAGGCAAAGTTTTAGCAAAAGGGGATAATCTTTGGAAGCAAATGGACTAAAAAATGAAAATTATTATTAAAATATGTTTTATTAACCCCTCTTGGACGTGAGTTAGGGTTATGCCCTCTTTTAAGGGGTTTGGAGGCATTTTGGGCTGATTCCAGATTTTGATTTTTGCTCATTTTTTTGTTATTCTTCAGAGGCTACCAAACCTGTGGAGAAGGAGACCCAAGAACGGGAGTTTGCAAGTTTATAGGAAGGCTAAGGATGGGATTTTGAAGCCATTCCATGTGCATGCTCATGCAAAGTTTGCCTTTGTGCTGAACAGTGCAGATTTGTGGGTTTTCGGGTGTGTTTTTTGTAAGAGTTTAGTGTTTTTGATTGAGTATTTCATATCAATTTTGGTTGCTGCTGTATTTCAGAATTTTAGATGTTAAAATAGAGCTTAATATATGTATTTGGTCATGATTATGCTTCTATGATAGATTATTAGTGTTTTTGTGGTGTTTTTGGGCTATTCTATGTTGTTTTCGGGAGCCCGATGAGCATTGTTTTTATCCTCTGTTTGGGAGCTGTTGTGTAAATTTTATATAGATATAAAAATGCCATTTTGTAGGCTTTATGCTGCTGAAATTTCTATAAAAATTTCCACTTTTAGATTTACTAATAATATGTGAAGCTGTGAAGTTTTTGGCACTATTTCCAGCATACCCGATTTGGGGTTTATTGAGAAATTGGTGGATCTTTGAAAGATTGGTTGTTTGATCTTAAAGATTTGATTATAGGCTTGAAATATCATACAAAATCAGCAAAGGGACATTTCATATTCCCACTTGTCTCCATATTGGTTTTTCAAGAACCTAAGTAGATTTCCAAAAGATTTGTTGACCACCTTTGTCTACCCATCTATTTGTGGAAGGTAGGAAGAGCTAAAACTTAGATTGGTTCACAAATTTTTCCACAAGGTCCTCCAAAAATGACCAATAAAATTTACATCCTTATCTAACAGTATGGTCTAAGACAAACCATGTATCTTAACAATTTCTTTGAAGAAAAAACTTGAAATTGTTGATACATCATTATTACTTTTACAAGGAATGAAGTGGGCCATTTTACTAAAGATGTCCCCCACAACATAAATGTTATCATTTCCTTTTTTTGTTCTTGGAAGTCCCATCACAAAGTCCATGTTGCAACTCTCCCAAGGCCTTGTAGGAATAGGTAAAGGTTGATATGGTCCTACATTTGTGGATGTGCCCTTGGCTCTTTGAAAAATTGTACATGTCTCTATAATATTCCTTACTTCAATCTAAAGCTTTGGCCAATAATAAAACCTTCTTACCTATTCCAAGGTATTGACCAAGCCAAAATGTCCTACCATGTTGAGTGTATGTTTCTCCCTAATGATGTTATCCCTAATTGAACATTTTTGAATGCATAGCTGGTGTGCTTTGAATAGTAGTCCATTTTGAATCAAGTAATCTACATATTTAGTGTGATAAGCCTTAGAAAAATTAGAACACACTTTATAAATTTCCTTGTAATCACCATTATCCTTATACATGTCATTCAATGAGTTAATCCCTACACTTTGGAGTTGGATTTCCTGTACAACTAGGTTCCTCCTACTTAGTGCATTTGCCACCTTATTGGAAACTGCCTTCTTGTGTTTTATTGAAAATTTGTAGGCCTAAATTGATTCCAACCATTTCATCTTTTTGTGGCTTAGTTTCTCTTGACTATTTAAGAAACTTAGAGCTTGGTTGTCTATGAAAATGACAAATTATTTTGGAAGGAGGTAGTGCCTCCATTTCCTTAATGACTATACTAGGGCATATAGTTTTAGGTCATAAGAGGAATAATTCCTATTTGCTTCATTTATTTTCTCACTAAAAAGGGGTATTGGCCTCCCCTCCTAGCTAAAGACAACCCTTATAGCCAAGTTTGAGGCATCACATTCAATAGTGGATATCTTCTAAAAATTAGGAAACACTAGGATAGGTTTCTCCATTACCTTTTTCTCCAACCTTTGGAAAGATTCCTCTGCATCCTTGTTCCACACAAACTTACACTTTTGTTCACCCTTGATGGTCTCAAGGATAGGAGCACACAACTGACTGAAGTTTCTGATGAACCTTCTATAGAAAGAAGCAAGTCCATGAAAGCTTTTAACCTCAGTCATGGTCCTAGGAGAAGGCCAATTCAGGATGTCTTCTACCTTCTCAGGACCCATTTTTGTGTTCCCTTTTGAGATCACAAATCCAAAGTAAACAAATTCTCCCTACATAAAAAAACATTTGTCCAAATTTTTGAAAAGCTTTTCTTCATGCAACCTCTTCAAAATGAAGTTAAGATATTCTAAATGCTTCTCCTTACTCTTATTGAAAATAAGGATTTCATCAAGGTACACTATGAAAAATTTCCTAAGAAATGGTTTGAGCACTTCATTCATGAGTGTCATGAAGGTGCTTGAAACATTTGATAGGTCAAAATACATTACTCTCATTCATACAAGTCATCATTGGTTTTAAATGTAGTTTTCCACTCATCACCACTCCTAATACTTATTTGGTGATAGCCACTCTTCAAATCTATCTTGGAATAGTACCTTTCTCCTCCTAGTTGATCCAATAGGTCTTCTATTCTATTAATAGGGAACCTATACCTTATAATGATTCTATTTATGGTTCTAGAATCAGTGCACAATCTCCATGTACCTTCCTTCTAAGGGGCTAAAAGGGCAGGTACTACATAGGGACTAGGGACTTTTTTTATTAAACCCTTATCTAAGAATCCTTTTATTTGTCTTGACATTTCCTTATTCATCTCTAGAGTCAATTTTTATGTTGCTTTTCTAGGAAAGGTTTCTCCTCGGATTAGATCTATGTTGTGACGTATGTATTTGATTGGGGGCAACTCACTTAGCAACTCCTTAGTGAAAAAGTCCTTATATTGGTCTAGTAGGTCTATAAATTTTTTAGGGCCTACATGGTTCAAGGGTTTTACTTCCTTAAAAACCTTCTTAGGTCTATCATCCTTAGGAAAAACCACTAGGGAATAGCATGGGGCCTTTTCCTATCTTGAAGTATTTAAAATCTCTTTTCCATCTAGAAACAAATTTTTTGGATCTTTTTGCTCTACTATATAATTTGGAAAGGGTAAGAGAGTTACCTTTTCACTTTTTTAATTGATTTTGTATGCATTAAACCTTTGATCATGGTGAGCCTCCACATCATATTTCTAAGGACTTCCTAATAGCAAATGATAGGCATCCATTTGGATAATATCACAGAGGACTTTATCTTTGTATTTTCCAAGTTGGAATTCTACCCAAGCTTTCTCCTCTATGATAGTTTGTTACTTCATTATGAGACATGACACCTTTTAAGGGTTTAGATCTAGCATCCTTCTCAAATTTTGTTTGTTTATTGCTTCTTCAGAAACCAATTTTTTTGTAGACCCACCGTCATTCAACATTCTACAGACATTGTCTCCACACTTGGAGGTGGTTTAGAATAAATTCTTTCTCTGAGGTGGTTCTTGAATGTTTGGAGTATTCAATCATTTCCTCCACATCATAAGGTATTATCCCTTCTTGAGTGCTAGATAAGACCCTTTTATATCTTCCTCTTGACTATCTTCTTCTCTAACTAAATTTTCCCTCCTCTTAGTTTGATTCTTTGCCTTTTCTAGGAATTTAGATGCCAAGTGCCCTGGTTGGTTACATTTGTAACACCTTGGAGGTCTTGATGATCTCCCTCTAAATATTCCTCTTGAATCTCCTCTTCTCCCTCTATGGGATGCCCTAGAATTGTTCTCACCAAAGGAATTCTCCTGACTGGTCTCTCAAAAATCTCTAGGAGTTTGTCCTCTACCACTGCTTCATCCTCTTCCTCTATTGCCAGAGTATCTCTAGCCTTTTCCTTTTCCACTTTCAATCCTAATTGAAATCATTTTTGGACTGTGTTATGGGAACACAAACTTAACCCTTCTTGGATATTCATCCTCAACCCTTGCATATATCTAACAAGTTTGACACACTCTAGTTCTACCAGCTTAGATTTCATAGTAAGTTTGTGGAATTCCTCAATGTAACTTGAGACATCCATCTCCTTTTGTCTTAGAGCATATCTCTTCTTATGAAGTAGAATCTCATACTCCTCAGGTACATAGGCTTCCTTCACCAATATCACCATCTTCTTCCATATACTTATCTAATTTTTGTGCATGTTCACCCTCTCTGCTTGAGTGAAATTCCACCAAGTTAGAGTTGACCCCTTCAACTTGGATTTGGCTATCTTAACCTTCTGATGCTCTAGTATCTCCTCACAATCAAAGAAACTAATGATTTCATCAATCCAATCCATTATGTTTTCTAGATCCATCTTCCCACTATAAATAGGAAGATGGATTTTTTTGTTCATGGTCCTTTTATCCATGGATTTCAAAGTCTTTAGGAACAACCTTTGTTTTGTAGGGATCTCTTTCTCTTCCTCCTGCCAATGGGTTTCTTCCTCACCCTCCTCCTTCTCAATCTTAGAGTTACCATTGTATCTCTTCTTGACTTATCTTTTAAGTTTTCCATCTCTTTCTTCATCTACTTCCTTTCCACATCATGCTCCTTCACTACCCTTAGTAGTTCAAAATTTTTCATTTTATTAGGAAGTTCATTATCATTTTGTTCTCCACCATCTAACATGATTTCAAATGTCTCTTTGTCCAAATATCTACTATTTTCTCAGATACCTCTATGAGTAGAGTCCCCTTCAACTATATCAATTTTTTCACCTCAAGGTTCACAATACCGGTTCCCTAATATAATGTAGGACTCTGTCAATGGTTCCCAAAACCCACAATATCTAGACTAGATCTAATTCAAAGTCTAGAACACCCTTATAGCATGATATGATACAACCCAAGACCAAATGTGTTTTAGGGAAGGAATATGGTCTCTTACAATACTAAGACACAAACTCCACAATAATTACTTTTGAAATCATATCTAGACACCCAATCCTCCAATAGGGCTACAAGGAGAAATCATGGATTTATGAAGGAAAGTTACTTGGAACTCCACCAAAAAAAGTATTGACCACCTCAAAATTCTTCAATCCACTAATCAACAACCTCTACCAAGTTAGAATTCCTGATCAATCCCTTGACTCAAGTTGTTTACAATTCTCTTATAGGACTAATAGGGCTATTAGGTCATTTTTACAAAGAAAGTACTACAATTTCAAAAATATTCCAACCAAACTAGTTGGAACACTTGAGTAAAATCAAAAAACATATAAATCCAAAGATTTAATCTTCTACTCCATCCCTAGGTCAAGTTGTCTCAAAAACCCAATTCTAGACAGCCACATTTAGATGTCTGTTCAGGGGGTTTAATGTTTTCTCCCAACATCCTCTACCTCCTAATCTGAGACCCTAAAATTATTAAAATACATTCTTCCCCCTCCTTTCCACCAAGATTCAAAATTTTCCCATGGTGCAATCATTGGAAAAGAGAGATTTTATCATGAAACCCTACTTAGGGCCTTCCTACAACCAACAACCACACAAAAATTGAAACCTCATGTTCTATCTACCTTGAAGACTTAAAATCTCTTGCAAAATATTCATAAGAAACCAGACCAATTTTTCCAATCCTTCAATCGAACATATGCATTCGTACAATTCTATAAAACTATATTTTCAGACAGTTTCTATAGGAAAATAATAAGATTTTATTGATTTAGGTCAAATGTTTTATATTAGATTGGCTCCTCCCCTTGGAAAAAGGTTTCTCAACCTTATTTATACCATTCCAAAGAAGTTCCAACTAAAAAATATGCTTTTGAATGTTGGGATTCAAATCTTGCATTTTTGCAAAAAATAGTTGCATTATGCACTATTGACAACTTTGACAACTTTTTCAAAAAGTTGTCAAGTGTGAACAATTTTTATAAAACTTTAATCCTAGACTCTATCTAGGATCCTAGAAAGGTTATGATAACATTATAACATTTATTTAAACCTCCTAGACTATTTTACCCTTCCTAACTTAGAAATTGTCCAAAGATGACTAAAGTAGACAACTAGGTTTATAACACACCTATTGTCACCTTGCCTTACAAATAGGACACTATTTCTAACATTGGGTTCAAGATCCAACTACTACCCTAACCTTTTTTGTTTAATCCTTCTAATGTAATTGCAATGGTTGATTTTTAGGGTTCTCCTACACCACCTATTAAGAGATTTACCCTGTTAGGAGTAACCCTATTAAGGGATTTATAAACCTAATTAAAAAGCCACCCAGCTAAGGGATTCGCCTTTAGATTTGTTAGGGTCTTTCTTAGCCTATTAAGAATAATTCGATAGGGGAATTTTTTAGATAACCTTTTACAATTTAACAAGTGATAATTATCATAGAATAGTGCTAATATTTTTCTTGTATAGATCTGGTTTAACTCAATCTCTTCTTCACTTGCAAAAAAACCACACACTACTTGATAACACCTAGCATTCAGGATCTACTACTTCACACATTTATAAAACTTATTCTAAATACATTTTTCATTGATTATGGCATTCACTACCTTGAAAATAACATATTATATTTGAATTCCACTTCCCTCTTAATCTAGATCACCAAAATAAATTTCCAACCATAATCAAGCACTTATCAATCTCTATCAAACTCCAAATACAATCACACATTGATCTAACCAAGAACACTCAAACCTTTTGACTTTTTCCAACATGCTTCCATGACATCAATAAATTTGATCAACGCAACTAATGCAACATCATATCACAATTACACATTATCCTTCTGAGTCACCACAACACCTAGATCACAAAAATATTTACTAGTTCCAACCAAATTATCACTTCTTTAGATCTACCATCAACCATTCTAAATACTCTATTAGTTCTTCATGGAATGATCTTCAATCCATTGAAACTATATTTTCTAGCACACCAATTGTAATGATCCCTATTGGCTCTCAAAATTTTTGTCTTGGACAGTTGATTTATATTATTTTTTCTTTTGACGTTTTGCATTTTACAATATAATAATTGAAGAATTTGATGAGAACAAATCTATAATCTAGTATAACACTTGCATGCAAGAACCTATCATAGAGAAGAAAGAGATAAGAAAAGATAAGGGTTTGTCTTTGAAATAATTCAAGAATGAATCAAAATATACAATTGATCTATCCTTATAGAAGGACATCATAAAACCTAAAAGGAAAACCCTAAGAGGTAAATGACATTTAATAATTAATATTTAATTACTAAGTATAATAAATGTGCATAAAGGGAATTCTTAATAAGGAGTAAAGGTAATTTAATAAAATTAAATAAAATTAATCCTTTACTCTAACCCCCATGCCTCCCCTTAAGATCAGCAACAATGCAACTAGAAGAAATGCATGAAAAATAAAGGAAACCATAATTTTGAAAGAATAAATAAGTCCTAAAAACATGGCCTAATGAAGTATTTAGCACAATTGAATCTCCAAAATATGGAGAAATAGATAAAACCACATGGGAAAAACCCTACTCCAAAAATAGATAGAAGAATGCTAAAAATATAAGAAGGTAGGAAGAACACATCACTAAGAAACCCCAAGGATAACTTCATTTACCCCAAGCATAGAATGTAGTTGAAGATACTGTGGAGATGTAAATGGTTTAGTGGAGTTGTTCATAACCTACTTATTAGTGGGAATAAACTCCAAGCTAAGAGATTCATCCTAAATTGAATGCCTAATAAAGTGCAAATGAACATCAATGTGCTTGGTCCACTAATGCACAACTAGGTTGCGGGAGATGTGTATAACATTCTGATTGTCACAATAAAGATGTGGAACTATTAGGGGAAATCAAAACTCTATCATAAATTGTCAAATCCATATAACCTCTTGAATGGATAGCAAAGCTACCTTGTATTCTACCTGAGTAGATGATAATGTGTGAGCATGTTGCTTCTTGCAAGACCATCTGGTAGGACTAGAACCAAGACATAAAATGAAACCATAAGTAGACTTATGATCATCATTATCACTAGCCTAATCTGAGCCTATATTATCAACAATGTGATGATCCCTTGATGTATAGTGAATGCCATAACATATAGTGCCCTAAATGTACCTCAAAATACATTTGACAACTTTTCAATGAATCTCATGATGATCATGTGAGAATCAAGAGACAATGCCAACTACAAAGGAAAGATCAAGATGTGTGCATGTTAGGTCCAAAAAACTACCTTCAAGATGTCAATTTAAAGTGGAACCCACTACAGGAGTAGAGGAAGTGGTAGATTAAACAACATTTGGCTGAAAATATGTGGGAGAAGGGTTGCAATCAAGCATGTTGAATCCCTAAAGCATATCGAGAATATACTTTTTTGGAGTATGGTTATCCCATCTGAAGACTAAACAACCTATAGGCCCAAAAAATAATGTAGAAGTCCTAGGTCTATCATCTCAAACTATTCTCTCAAATCTCACTAGATAGTCTAAATCATAGAGGGAAAGCTAACTGTAATAATGAGATCATCAACATATAGCACAAGTATCAATAGGTTAGCCCCATGACATTGAATTCATACTATAGGATCAAAATGATAGTGTGTTGAGTGTGATGCAAGAAAGAAGGAAGCCATCTTCTTATACCAAGCCCAAGAGGCTTGTTTGAGACCATAGAAGAGTCCTACACAAAACCCTAAGGCTGCTCCATATACATTTCCTCATGTACATCTCCATGAAAAGAGGTACTCTTCACATCCATCTAAAATGTTATCCACCTTTGAGAAGCTTCAAGAGAGAGTACAAGGAAAAATTGAATTCATCTTGGCAACAAGAGAAAAGGTCTTAGAGTAATCAATACCCTCCAACTATGAAAAGCCCTTCACAACAAGACGTGTCTTGTAACTATCAATAGAACTTGTATAGGATAAAATATGGATGATAAATAGGGTTTAGAATAATTCACATGAAAGAGACCCTAAGCCCATATTTTACACATACATATAGATTCTTATGACATGGGATGTAAACATAGGAGATTATTATTTAAATGAAGAAATAAAGATACTTATCTCTAGAATAGAACATGCTGAAAACCCTTTCAAATAGTCTCAAAACTATTGATATCCACATTCTTGAACTAAAACTTCAAGATCTAAAAAACCATAAAATAATTTTCTTTTCTAAGGGTAGGTCAACCTTGACCCAAATAGCGGGGCACAATCTTAACCTAGGGCACAATTATGCCCCAAAAAGTTGACCTTGACTTACACTACTCTGACAAAAATTTTGTTTGCGGATCCTGCAAGTTTGAAGAAAAGGGTATCTAAAACTGCACTAATATTCACTATTCCACACTTGTACTTAAAAGAAAAATGGTTTTTTTAATTGGATGAGGGGTTTTTTCCTTGGTCAAACCCTAGTTTGGAATCAACCTTGAAATGTAATTGAAATTACAATATGTATAAACAAAGTAAATGGTACTATTCACCTTTTTTATGTAGAAATCCTTGTGAAGGATTCAAATCCTTGAATCCACAATTACAAATGCTCCAAATGAATGTAGAATAGGGTGTAGGATGTCTCAAATCAATTTTCTTATATCTTCAACACCAATCTTGAATGGATTTTGGATTAGGAAGAGGCTTGAATGGAAATGGATGAATCTTCAACAAGAGGGCTCCATAGAGCCTAAATCCTTCAATGGCTACTAATGAATCTCCTTGATGAATTGAATTCTTGAAGATGGCTACTTTCTTGAATTTGATAATGCTTGAATGCTTGATCATGAAAGAGTATAAATTTTTCTCATATTTTTATGCCTTGTTAGAGAAAATAAGGGAAGAAGTCTTACTTATATAGATATCTAGGGTACAAACTTCTAGAGAAGGTTGACATGGGAGCATTAAATCCCAATTAGCCTTAACACCTAGAAATGGACCTAGATTAAATTTAATTTAAGATTTTACCATTTTGGTGACCAAAACAGCTAAGTTGGAAGTAGGAAAATAATTCTTTTTGAAACTCAATATCTGGAAATTATGGAACCTTGAAATTGGGACTTGGGGTCAGGGATGAGTTCGAACTTACTCTAGGTTAGGGTGGACATCATTTGTGACCTAGGTTAGTTCGAGGTAGTCCTTGACCTTGAGGTCAAATATCTCAAGATCTCAGTCCAAAATGCTAGAAAAGTGCAGAAAGAAAGTGGAAAAGGGAAAAATTAGGGGAAAAAGCTAGATCTAAGCTGAGGACCCATTCAAGGTGCTTAACATGACCCCAAATCAACTACTAGGAGGGCTAAACTAGTTCTAAATGGAAGTGCTTCCATTTTATGATGATACATTTAGACCCCACTTTAGTAAGAGTATGGACTCAGTGCAAACTCTTGGTAAACGAGATCATAATGAAAAGATAATCTTATTAAAATTAAAGGACAAAGGGATCCTCAAGCCCCTAGGGACTCAAGTCTTTTTCAACTCCAAGATTACAATAAGAGAGACATCACTAGAAAAAGAGAGAAGAGGGGGAGATGAGTGGCTAGCTTTCCTAGTAAGATGTGTGTATCTCATTGTGAACCACAAAAGGAATATGATGTCCCACCAAGAAAGAACTTGATAGTCACCCCAAAAAAAATTGTGCCTTCTAGCAGCTTTGTGCATGTATGTAGTGCATCTTTTGATGACTTTTATAGAGTACCCCTAGATACATATTCTCATATCACCATAGAATAAATTTTTGAATTGTGTATCTCTTCAGGATTTAGTAACTTATGTGTGTTACCTTCCAAGAATTTAGCATATTGAAAATTGAAAATGCATGTCTCTTCATGATTTAGCAACTTATGTGCATTAGCTTCCAAGATTTAGCATGCTAAAAGATAAAAGGTTAGAAAAAAATGTATAATATAAAATGAGGGAGGTCATATATATGTCCCCCTCCTTAAGATGGCAAAAATACATACTATTTTGACATGTTAAGGAAATAAAAGAACAAGGATAAATCCTTCTTTAACATCAATGCAATAACCACAAACAACACCCAATCCAAGCCAAGAAGGTCATAGATCCTATTAGGCCATGGAAGGGATGAATGCAAAGAGATATCATGCAACAAGTGAAAAAGTAACCCTTGTGAGGGATAGTACACAATTCAAATTCCAAGGTGAGAGATTTATCAACCATTAAAACCCAATGTTAAACAATGAAATAGGTTATGATCAAGGAAAGAAATCCTCAGTGCAAGAAATAATTTTCATGTATGATTGAATATCACATAATAGATAGATACTACTTAACCAAGGAAAAGTGGATCCTAGAAAGACAGAAAAGAAGGAAATAACATCCTTTCCCCACAAACATATGAAAAAATATGGAAGGGGACCTATTATATCTCTCACAACACTATACAAGACAATGAGCCCCCAAAAATTAGGCTAACATTGTTTACATAATTTGGAACTCCATAATAGGAACATACATGTTATTTAGAGAAAATAGGATTGAAACATAATTCACTACCACATGATATATAAATAACCTTATTATCAATGAGTTTCCTAAAATTATAATGTAAATCTTGACATTCATTAGTAGAGTGATCGTGAAATCTATGATATAAACAAAAAGGAAGAATCTTCAAGTGTGGACTACGTTTCTTTTTGTGTTTAGGTCTAGTGATCGTCTTAGAATGAAGGAGCTTAGGCAAAATAACTTCTTGATCAAAATCCTTCATAGTTTTTTCATGTTTTAAAGTGTTATTTGAGATGTTGTTAACATTGATTTGTTGTTGAGGATTAAATACCAATCCATAAGAATGCTAATGCCCCCAATTATGTACGTGCATTTGAATCCCCTTTTTATTCTTACCACATGCTTAACAATTGAATCCTTGTTTAACTAGGAAATAATAACCAAGACCATAATCAGAAGCCATATCATAAGGAGTCAATGGAGCTTTAGTAGTCATTATTTCATCATTAGTAGGTTTGATAGTTTCATTATGGATAGAAGCAACGATAGTGCTGTTACGAAGAGCTTTAGAAGTAAAAACTCATTGTTCAAACTCTCTTTGTGGCTTCATAAAATCAAGATCAAAAACCTTATACTCTCCAATAAAGGTAGGAGTAAAATCCAAGGTTCCCTAATCATTACCAGCAAGATCATTAGAGGAAGAAGGATTACTATTAGAAATAGGAATAGAGTGGGTTTGAATATTTAGACAAGGATTTTGTCCATCATCCACATGAAGTGTACACATCATGTTGTTATTTATAAACTTGAATTCATAGTCAAAGGTGGAAGGGATAGCATGCATCTCATATGACCAAGGTCTACCCAAAATAAGGTTATAATTGAGAGGTTTGTTCATAACATGAATAGTTTTATTCGTGATGACCGCACCTACTTTGATAAGTAAGGTAATGATTCCCAAAGTGCTCTCAGAAATTGTTATCAAAGCCATGCATAGGAATATTATTAGGTTGAATAGTTGAAAAATTGGCTTTAATTACTTTCAGCATGTTCGTGCTACAACATTAAGCCCAAATCCATTATCAATCAAGGTCCTACAAATGATACATTTATTGATGGTAACAACCACCATAAGACCATCATATTGATTTTTAATTTCTTTAGAAGGTAAATCCTTTTGAGTAAATACAATGTCAAGAACACTCAAGGTAGTATGCATGCATTGTAAGAAGTTATTGATGTTCTCTCAATTAGGAGGTGAAGTGGGAAGAGTTGCTAAAGCTTTTTGCAAGGCTTCATAGTAGGTAGGTGAACTTTAAAGAAGCTCCCATAAAGAAATCCTAGTAGGGGTATGTAATTGGTTTATCAAATCATACTTCTTGCTAGGAAGATAGTGTGGAGAAGGAAGAATGGGTTGATAAGGTGGAAATGAAGTAATAACCACCAGATTAGGTTGAAGGTTATGGTTGACAAAAAAAGTTTGCACCCTTTCTTGAGATATGACCCTCAAAAAACCTTGCATAACATGGAAACAACCTCCCAAGACTTACACTCTAAGGTTGAATCTCCAGAGAAGGCCAACTTCCTTACAATTAGGATGCAACTAATTACTCTTTGAAGGAAAAGATAGAAGGAGATGCAGGAAAGAAAACTACCTAGTCTAATCTAAAGGGGGTGATGCACCTAATTAAGATGGTTGTAACTCTGCCCATGTATGCACAACGCATCAATGAAAATCCCATATACATAGATCTTAACTCTATTCTACTTCCAAAGAATTTATATGCAGGTTTAGAACTGATCAAGTGTTGAAAGGCAAGATATCTTCACAAATACAACCATCATCAACTATTTAAACACAATATACAAACCTTAAAACTAGAAGGAAACATTTAGAACAAGGAAAGATACATGCACAAATCATGAATGGAAAGAAGAGGTAAAGAGAAGAGCTATTTCATTAATGGAAAGAAAGGAATATAATTATAGATCACAAAGCTACTACAAGTAAACATGATAGAATAGGGAAGAACCCTTTACAAATATTCACAATTGCCTTTTATAGAGTTGAGGCATAACTTTGATATTACGTTGAGTTCAAACTCTAACTAGGTAGAGTTGAAATTGTAAGGAAAACAATAATTATTGATCAAAGGAGATCATGATCAGATGCACATCCCTAAGCTGGAAGATTTGATCTTTACATGTAGATCTAGTTTTGAATAGATAGAAGCAACAACCATAACTACCCTGATTGAATAGATGGATAAGCAAGTGGTGGGTGGAAGAAAACTTATTAAATAAGCATGGAGAACACTCAAAAAGTGGTTGTAGATAATCAAATAGATCTGATTGCCATTAAAGAACTATATCTACTAGTTTTTTTGATGCCAAATCAGCCATGTTAGATGGTCAAATGAAGTCAATCCATCTACCTTGCCATGTGGCCCAATGCCCTTGAAGTATTTTTCCACCTTGCCCATCATTCTATCTTTGCATTGACCTATTCCTTTGCCAATGTTCACGGCTTCACAAATGATTTTCTTCATTAACTGCATGCCCCTGGGAAACCACAATTTCCTTATATTTTTCCATATCATTGATTCACAACCATTTTTCACTTTATCTTCTTAACTATTGTGACCCTATGATAGTAGTTTCTTTTCCCTAGTCACCCTTTCATAGCTTATCTTTACTGACTACCACTTGACATCGTAACCATGTGATCACATATATTTATTTCATGTCGGGTGTTTCACTTCTTAACCAATCAACTAAGCAAAAAAAGGATTCATGACTTCTTTTAGCTTATTCACCAATACATAGCTTGTTCCAACTACCATCTTCCCAACATCATGACCCTATGACCGTTGCAAACCTAACTACTAGTATTTCCATTCGTGTGGTCTCAACTTAAATCTTGACCATAGCTTAGATACTTGCAACTATGTGAAGACCACAACTTAATTGTTGATTGCCCTGTCATCATTGTCATTTGCTCTTTTCATTTAACCACTATGACCTTGTGAAGCCATTAAACTTGACTGCTAGATGTTCCATCACAACATTGCAACTTAAAGTTTAACCTTACTATTTAAAATTGTGCTACTGCGCTCCATGTGTATCATTGCTTTTCCATCTTAACCCTGGGTTAGGACTAACCTCCTACAACCAAGTGATGAAAGTATTTCATAGCTTCATAGCTTTGAACATGGTTTTCTCTTGATCACTTGCGATGATGCAATGAAGGAGCTTTGACTATGGCTAGTTTTACTATCACATGGTCACAACTCAAATCACTAAATCTCTTCGATGGAGTGCATCGATTCAACTAATAAACTTTTATTTGATGAACAAATCCTTTGAAATGGGGCCTTGCGACATTGCGACTGAAGGAGGTTATATATGCATGGCCCATTGTGACACATGCCATCTCATGCATGCTCGCACCTTAACTCTATGAGCATGCAACCAAAAGAAATCCCCACTTTGTAGTTTAAACTTTGGTTAGTCCTTAACCTCCTACAACTATGTGAAAAAAGGCAAGATTGTGACATCACCACCTTAACTCTAGATTAAGCCTGACCCTCTGCGACCTTGTGAGAACATGTAAATTAAACTTTTGGATTTAATCTTCGCATGGTCTTAGTATGAAACCATCTGAACTTGAAATTAACTATGATGATGTGACTAGTTGGGAAATTGGTTGCATCACATTGTCACGACCTCCTTAATGGTTAAGTGGTAACTACCTATGAGTGAGCAAAAAGGGATGATTGCATCATTGTAGCCTAAAAAGTCTCCTTCAAAATAACTTTCTAAGGCTTGGGGATAGAAGGAAAAGTCAAGATTTTGTTGTATCCCTATATACCTACATGGAAAATATAATAATTCAAAGGACATAGACATGGTTGTCACCTTGGATATTTTAAATTTAGGAAGGGGGGCAAAAATGGTTAACATTTTTGGTTACTCAGAGAGGATGCTTGCCGACTAAGCATGGACTAGTGCCCTTAAGAAATCCATTGGGCTATGGAGTCATAAAAAATGAAGCCACTCTGCAAATAACTAGAAACTACAATCTTTGCAACTACAAAAAATCAAAACTTTTCCATCTCACAAAGAAATTGCTTGTGCTTGTGCACTTCTTGAAAAATAGGAAAAAAACCTACTCTAATATCTATAGGAATTTATAGATGTGAGAAGCTAAACAAACCCATTGGCTGGTTTGTTGAAGTAGCTACCTTTCCTCACTAGCTGATTTATTCTCTCATGCATACGAGTAGCTAAAAATGGCAACAAGAATGAAAACCATTTTACAAGATAGAGTTGTCATTGCACCAAAAGATTGACCTATTAATGCCCGATAGAACCAATAGACTTATACAACACATGAGGTTATTAAGCCATGTCATGAATCCTGAAGGGGAACATTGGCAGTTGGTCCAACAATCCCCCCTTTAGTGTTACCCAAGGAGATTTAAACCTATGACCAAGCTCTAATACCACTTATTATGAGTTAGAGTTGTCATTTCACCAAAATATCAACCTATTAATACCCAATACAATCACTAGAATTATACAACATGGGAGGTTATTAAGCCACGTCATGAATCCTAAAGGGGAACATTGGCAATTAGTCTAACAAACCATACTGCCTGCAACTTGAAGTATCTTCCTCCCAATGCTAAAGACAACAAGCTTTCAAACATTGGTACATTGTTAACTTGAGCAAAAAATGCTTGCTCTTCCTTTTGAAATTCTCCCTTCCAGAGCATGACCAAGGGAAACTTGCATTTTTGTTGTAGAGCTAGATGCCTTATGGGGCATCCTCTTGATGGCTTTAAGTCTTGGCAATCAACCTAGACCATATTGTGATTTGTAATGGTAGCATCCAACTAATTTGGAAGTGAATCCTCTTCCTGTGAAGAAAAAATATCCACCTTGTCTTCATTGTGTTCATGAGCCATCTCCTTGGGAGCTACTAGTATGGTGTGGCTTCCACTTGTTGCTACTAAAGAACATGCTCTTCATATATAGGAGATGATGATTAAATATCTATGGAAGAGTAGATAGCATGAAACTCATCCAAGAGATTATCCTCATTGTCAACCTCCTCCATTATAGTTGTAATAACATGCATAGGTTGAGGGACAACCTCATGCATGTCAGCATGTTCTTCCTCAAGGATGAAGCTATCCTTGGGATCCTCTTTTTCATCTTCCATGTCATGGAGGATAGTCTATTATAGTGAATGATCGTCTTCCTCCTTAGCTTATTGCAGATCCTCATTCACTTCTAAAGGCTCAAAAGCCATGATTTTTTCCTCAACCGGAGGAACAACCTTTTCTTCTTCTTCCTCAACAAAGGAGGGAAGCTATTCAAATGAGAGGATTGGATCCTCTTCTTTCTTCTCAAAAACTACCTCCTTATTCTCCTCAATAGGTTGTAACTCCTCCAATGGTAGCCTTGTTGGTTTGGTCTCACTCTCCCAAAAATCTTTATTTAGACCATCAAGAGTCCATACAATTTGTCCACCCTTGAAGATTGAAATGGTGATGGGTATGGAAGGCTCATGACCTAGCTAGTTTTCTTGCATAAGGAGTGGAGGGGTTATAGCAATAGCCTCTTGTAATAGAGGGGGCTTCTTAAAGCTTGGGATGACATATTTTGGAGAAGGGGTTGTCTCTACTTCCTTGGTCTAAAAATGAGCCAACGGGAGCCTTATTTCCTCTTCTCTTGCTACAACAACTTGTTTTGCAAAGTTCTCCTCAAAATATCTCTTTCTCTCCCTCTCTTCTCCTTCTTGTCATTGGAGATAGGCCTAGTATGCCATCTCCTCCTACCTTTTGATCTCATCAAGTTGCCTATCATATGCTAGCAACAACTCATCTCGTTTATGTAACCTCTGATCTATCTTCCAACTACTCTCTTGGAACTTGTAGTAAATTTTCCTTTCGAACTACAACATCATATCTTCAAAATTTTTATATGGGGATGTTGGGACTGGTGGAGCATGGGTAGGAGGATTAAAAATTCTAAGCACATTGGTTATAACCAACTTGGGGCTAAGATTGAAATTGATAATATGAAGACTAAGGAATAGCATTGTCATGATATGGGGGAGAATAGTAGCTATTTCTATGAAATGGATCCATGGTTAGAATTTCATAAAATTTCATTTTCATAGAAAACTTTTTAAAAATCAAAAAAATATCAAGAATGATCTTTACATACCAGCACTATTCCATCTACCTTGCCACATGGCCCAATTCCCTTGAAGTATTTTGCTAGCTTGTCTAGCCTTCTATCTTTATGTTGACCTATACATTTTCTAGTGTTCATGGTTTTGTGAATAATTTTCTTCACTAACTACAAGCTCTTGTGAAACTGGGACTACCTTGTATTTTTCCATATTGCTCCTTCGTAGCTTGTTTCCACTTTTTCTTCTTAGCTATTGTGACCCTACAATAGTAGTTGCTTTTCCCTAGTCACCCTTTTGTAGCTTATCCTAATTGACTACCACTTGACATTACCACTATGTGATCACATATATTTCTTTCATGTTGAGTTTTCTACTAGGTCAGTGACCTCCTTGCTCTTATGCTTCTTAACTGCTCGACTGAGTGAACAAAGGATTCATGACTGCTTGCAACTTATTCATCAAGTCACTAGTTGTTCCAACTATCATCTTCCTAACATCGCAACCCTATGACCATTGAGAACCTAACTTCTAGCATTGTCATTCATGTGGTCACAACTTAAATCTTGACCAAAACTCAAGTATCTATGACTACATGAAGACCACAACTTAACCATTGATCACCCAATCACCATTGTCATGTTCTCTTTTTGTCTAACCACTGTGACCTCATGAAGTCATCGAACTTGACTACTACATGTTCCACAGAAACATTGTAACTTAAAGTTCAACCTTGTGATGGTGCACTCTATGTGTATCGTTGCTTCACCATCTTAACCATGGGTTAGGACTAACCTCCTATGACCAAATGATGAAAGTATTTTGTAGCTTCATGGCTCTAACCATGGTTTTCTCTTCATCACCTATGATGATGCAATGAAGGATCTTTGACTATGGCCTTTTTGACTTTTGCATGGTCACGACTTAAATATTTGAAGCTCTTTGATGGAGTGCATCAATTCAATTGATCTTCTTTCATTCGAGGAACAACTCCTTCAAAACTCATCCTTGTGACATTGTGATTAAAGGAGGTTGCATATGCCTGACCCACCATGACATGCATCAGCCTATTGTATACTTGTGCCTTAAGTATGCTCATAGCTTTTAAACTCTATGAACATCCACCCAAAAGAAATCACCACTTCCTAGTCTGAACTCTAATTATTCCTTAACCTCCTATGACTGTGCAAAAAAGGGAAGATTGTAATGTCACCACCTTAACTCCATATTAGACTTAACCCTCTGCAACCTTGTGAGAACAAGTAAATTAGATTGTTAGAGTTAATCTTCACATGGTCACAGCTTGAAATAGTCTGAACCTAAAATTAACTATGATGACATGATTAGTTGGGAATTTGACTCTATCACACTATCGTGACCTCCTTGACAGTTAAGTGCTAACTGCTTGTGACCAAGTGAAAAGGGATAATCGCATTTTTGTAGCCCAAAAAGTCTCCTTCAAAATAACTTTCTAAGGCTTAGGGATAGAAGATTTTGTCATATCCCTATTGGCCTACATGGAAAATACAATAATTCAAAGGACATAAACATGGTTGTCACCCTAAATATTTGAAATTTAGGAAGGGAGGAATATGGTTAACAATTACTTCTTGTATGATATGTTTGAGCTATAGAATCTTGGTCACTGAAAGACTCTAAAGACTCCATAGATTTACTTTGATAGTAATGCAAGGAAAACCTTTGATAGTCAACAAAGGTTTTGGATAAATCAAGTTAGTCATCTCAACATTACAAACAAATTCATAAGAAGAAAGCAAAGAAGACATCCTAGGAGAAGATGAAGTAGAATCTATATTCTCCATAAGATCATCACTAAGAGGGAGAGCATTAAGGGAAAACATATCGTTCTCCAAAAATACCTCAGCACTAGAAGGAATCTCAAATGGACATAAAGCATCTATAATGTTTTCTTCATTCACTAAAATGTGTACATAAGGGAGTGTGTTTTAGAAAAAGAGTTATCATCATGTGTGAATATGTCATCCATTAATAAATAACTCTCTTGTATGAAAGCTTCTTCATGAGGATGGGATAAATCAATGTCTTTATCGATGAGATCATCCACAATGGTTTCATGAGGAAGAAAGCAATCAACATCCAAATCCAAAGGTTCATCCTCAATAGGAGGATTATCAACCTTATCAATAAAGCACACTATAGTATAATATTCTAAAGAAGGCTCATAGAAAGGAGACATATTAGGAGAAGAATTAACATCAATCCTTAAATCATCTCCACAAAGAGAAATGTGATGGAGATATAGATTAAGGTCATCTTCATGCTCTAATATATCTATAAAAGGTAATTCAAAAGAGGAAAAAGTCATCACACACACTAAACAAAGTATTTCTAGGTGTAACACCATGTGATGGCAAGGTAAGAGGAGGATGTTGTGTAGTGCCAAAAGAAGAACATTTGGAAAACATTTTAACCAACTTGTACAACATGATAAAAAATAAAGAAACAAATTAAAAATTGATCTAGATGCGTTCAAATGAAATTTATATGCATGAAAAGGAAATCAGACACCATAAACACAATAGAGCATCTAATTCCAGAAAGAACGAAAAATGTTAATTTTTTTGTATTTTTGAAGAAATTTTGTAATTTTTTGTACTTTTGAAAAATGCAAGAGCATAAAATAAATTTACTTTTTATATGGATGTAAGATCTAACATAAAATTCAATTCTAACATCAAAAATAAAGATCTGTCTATCATGGGTTCACCAATATGTAAGATGAAGTTGAACACACATGATAACATGAAGGGAAAACTAACACCAAAAATACAATAGGGAATCTAATTCTACAAAAGAGAGGGGGTAAGTGTGTTGGTTTACCAAAATGTATAGGATAAAATATGGATGATGAATAGGGTTTAGAATAATGCACATGAAAGAGACCCTAAGCCCATATTTTACACATACATATAGATTCTTATGATATGGGATGTAAATATAGGAGATTAATATTGAAATGAAAAAATAAAGGTACTTACCTCTAGAAAAGAACCTGCTAAAAACTTTTTGTGATGTGGAGCCTAATCAGACTCTGAGGTTTATTTGACGTGGTTTTCTCCCAATATTATTTCTACAGGAGTTTGATGGTAGCGCCCCCAAGATGGGGTCAAGGGGAAGCACCCTCAAAAATTCCCTTATATTGTAAAAGGTGTTGGTTACTATTTTTCCTATTGGACGACTTATTCTAGTCTTAATTTTGTCAGTGGCAAAAGCTTGTATAAAAAAGGCTTAGGGTTAGGGATTTCATAATGTAATGTTGATATTGTAGCTTCTTGTAGTGGCATTGAGCTATAAGGGATTGTAGAATGTAATCATTGGATAGTAATAATATTGGACTTCTTGGTGGATATAACCTAGGGATTGGGTGAACCTTGTTAAATCTTTGTGTCTTGTGTTCTCTTATGTGCGATCTATTATTTTTCTGATATTGGTTATATTTTTATATAACTATTATTTCTATTTGAGGTTAATCCTAACAAGTGGTATTAGAGCTAGATGGTCATCATTTTTTTTAGCTATACTATCATCATTTTTTATTTTTTTAGTGATCCTCTGCAAGAAGGTCTCATAGTTTATTGGGAGCAATGGAAAACAAGGGTAAGCTAAGGGTTTCCAAGTTTAATGGACGAGACTTTGTTAGAAATAATAGTCCACCAAGATAACTTAGAGGGGGGGGATGAATCAGTTATCCAACAATTAAAACATTTATGTTGTTAAAAAAATGTATCCATTCAACCAAAGTAAATAGTAACCATAATAAGATGCACATAGACAATTACATGAGATATTTTGACTAGGGAAACCCTTCATTAGAGGGAAAACTCCAGTGGGAATGATGCCCACAAGATGATGTACTAATGTAAATATTCCTTGTTAGAGGATGGACCCTGTTAGGAGACATTGAATCTCTATTAGGAGATTCCAACCCTATTAGGAGTTATGTCAACCCTGTTAGGAGTTGTAGTACAATGTATGCAAGATGAGCCCACTACCCAAACATGCAATTTCAACTACAAGAAGAGTTCACTACTCAAACATGTAATTTACTGTTATGTTCTTCTTTCCTTTTTTTTTTTCAACCAAATGAATCATTGCCAGACCTTGTAGACTAGGTCACAAACCTCGTATCACTTAGCAAAAAGCCTACTCTGCTTCAATTTTACATTTTGCTCTTGCTGCTATTTATCATCATTATAAAATCATACCATGATAAAGGAAAATATTCTTCCTTTATATTGAGTCCTAAAAAATTTCCTTGAGTTAGCTATTAGACCTTCTCAATTAATTATTATAGGACCACATTAAGAACATGTTACACTTAGCGATAACATAAATTTTCCACCTTGCAACTTGAATATCTTTCCATACATGCAATATTATGATGAAAAAACTTAGCCACATCATCATCATCATGCCTCCTTCATGTCCTCAACCTTGATTCTTAGAATATCAACTATGCTAAGAGATATAACAAGTTTACCAGAACATGCCTCTGTAAACTCCATCTCAGAACAAACATCACCAAAACTTACATAACTTCTTCTAGACTTGTAATTTCTTCTTTTGACACTAACTACATATACTAGATACTCAAAAGTATCTATCATAACCTCAGATGGTTAGAATACTCAACTAGCAATCTGTACCAGCTTGATCTTTTCTCTATTCTTCTGTTAGATACCATAGAAAACTGCTATGTTGACATCAATGACAAACTCAGTCATGAATATAACATATCATCATAGTAACATATCTACAATACTCCCCCATAGGAATATCATCAGCATTCATGCTTGCAACAATCTCCCCCTTTGGGATCAATGGTAACATAGATGAAAAACATCTAGTTCTAAGAATACCAACAAAATATTGTTCAATTTACTTTTCAAATCTTCTTCATCAATCATTCTCCCCCATTGATATACCTAAATGTGCTTTCTATCCAAATGTCATTCCATGCTATGCTTATCCTAAATATTTCTATACTATTTTTCTAGGCTATTTTTCATGTTAAACTTCTCCCCCAACATAATGATTTTCATGCAATGTTTCTCCCCCATTGACATTAATGTCAAAGATTTTTGCAACCAACTTTATTGCATCAAACTCTGTAACAACTAATTCTTACTTAGCTTGAGTGTCAAAAGACACTGTTCAAAAACAACATCCAACAAGAGTCCTAAATGACTCTGTCCATCACAGATACTCCCCCATATAGGAAGCATTAGCATTTAGTCCAGACAACAATGGTACTTTGTTACACTGGATTGATGCATTCTTGCATCTTCTACTCTGATGTAGGAAGGGGCATTACCCCAAGCATACCTTGAAAATACTCAAAAGTCCCTTTCAAAAGGGGCTTAGTGAATATATCTACAATCTTCTCTTCAGTGCTCACATACTCCAATCTAATTTCCTTTTTGCAACTTTTTCTCTCAACATATGATACTTAATAGAAATGTGCTTGGTCTTAGAATGCAACATTGGATTATTAGACATATTTACCATGCTTGTGTTGTCACAATGTATGGCAATAGATTCATTGATTTCTATCCTTATATCCTTTAGCATCTATTTCATCCAAATGACTTGATTGCAATTATTTGCTGTTGCAACATACTCTGCTTCTACTATACTTTTTGATGTACAATCCTACTTCTTGCTTAACCAAGAAACCAAGCTTCCTCCAAGAAAGAAGGCTCCACCACTAGTGCTTTTTCTATCATCCATACTAATTGCCAAATCTGCATTAGTATAAGCACTTCAAGTGAAATCATTAGATCTGTCATACCACAATCCAAACTCAAATGTTCCTTTTAGATATTTAATTATCCTTTTGACTATTGTATAATTTGCTTCTCTAGGATCAGCTTAGAATCTTGCAACAATTCCAAATGCATTTTCTATATCTTGCCTTGTGTGAGTCAAATATTGCAATCCTTCAATCATAGATTTTTACTTCTTCTGCTTAGTAGTAGGTGTCTCATCCTTTGTAGATAACTTGTGTCTCATTACCATATGCATTCCAATGGGTTTGCATGTTTCCAAATCAAACTTTTTTAGTAAGTCCTTTAAGTACTTAGTCTGATAAATAAAGATTCCTTCTTTATTCTATACAATCTACAATCCTAGGAAGTATTTCATCTCTCCTATCATACTCATTTCAAATTCTTTCTTCATCTCCTCAGCAAACTTTTCACTTTCTTCATAATTTCCTCCAAATATGATATCATCAACAAATATTACCAAAATCATCAAACCATCATCAATTTATTTCCAATATAGATTACTGTCTTCCATACCTTTGTTATATCCAAGTCCTATCAAATGTTTGTCCAACCTTGCATACCAAGTTATGGCTGCTTGCTTTAATCCATACAATTCTTTCTTTAATCTGCATACTATGTCCTTGTCATCTGTCAAAGGACATCTTTCATGCTACTTAATATATACTTCTTCTTCAAGTTCTCCATTTAGAAATGTTGACTTGACATCCATCTAATATACTTTGAATTTCTCCTATGCTACATATGCTAAGAATAATCTTACTACTTCTATTCTAGCCACTAGAGCATAAGTCTCCTAATAATCTATCCCTTCTTGTTGTGAGTAACCTTTACATACTAATCTTGCTTTGTTTCTTACAACTTCACCTTGTTCATTCATCTTATTTCTGAATACCCATTTAGTTCCTATCACATTCTTGTTTGTTGGTCTAGGGACCAATTCCCATATCTCATTCTTTACTATCTAATCCAATTCCTCTTTCATGGCTTGTTTCCAATAATCATCTTTACATGCTTCATCTGCATGCTTAGGCTCAACTTGAGATATCAAGCGTAGTTCTTCATTGACTATGCTTCTTGTCTGCTACACCCTTAATATTGGTGTATATAGAGTTATGAATAGTCAACTTGTGGCTATCTTAATCATTAATTAAGTCATGTTATCATTATTATATTGTTATTTAGTTAGGTAGGTTGGCCTAGGTGTTATATATGGTTGTGTCTATTCAATTTAAGCATAATTAGGTATATATAGGAGGTTGCGAGTCTTATTTCAACATCATATTGTGAGGTGTGTTCTTATTGGAGATATTTAAAAGTTTCCCCCTCGAAGTGGCCTATTAATCTCAGTTATTATCAAGTATTTATTTAATATTTCATATTATTTTTTCTATTGTGAAATTTATTTCATTACAAGTGGTACCAGAGCATGATCTTGGCACCATAGAGGCATGATTTTTTCTCAACATTGGAGCGATTTTTGGAAGAGGATAACTTTTAGATTTTACAAAAAAAATTCAAAGATTTTAAAAGGGTTTTATTAAAGTAGCTATAGTCCAAAATTTAGAGGAATTGGAGCAAATTTGAGAAAATTATTGTAGAATTACCATTTCTACACAAGTTATTGATATCTATATATCTCTCACATCTTGCCAAATTGGAGTATAACTTGTATTGGGTTTTCGAATACATAGTAGAGGAGCCTACATTTCAAATCTTGGAGAAATTGAAGAAAAAATAATAAATTTATTACAAAATTAGGAAATTTCACTTTCAAGGCAACAAATTTGCCATTTTTTTTGGATTTTTCCTAAGGGTATCTTGGCCCTAGTAAGTTATAGTAAAAAATAAATAAAAAGATTAGAGAATTTATATTTCATTTGTGTGATTTATTTCAAAAATAATGGTTTCCATCATGATAGGGCCTCCAACAAGAGGCAAAAAGAATGCTACCACACTAGGGAAATCTTTTGATCAAGATTGGGAAACAATAGAGGATAGTAATCCCAATGAGGAAATTAGTAAGTTCAAGGAAGAGGTTAAGAGGGATATGTATGAGCTACAAGGAGATATATTAGATATACAAAGCATGTGAAGCACTTATATGAATGAAACAAGGAAGGAGCTCTCAAGAAATCAAGGTGAAACCTTCAAGTCAACTAATAATGACACAAATTTTATTAATCCTACGGGATCTAGGAATTTTTTTCCAAAGGTGGATATGCGTAAATTTGATGGCAAGGGTCCTCTAATATGGATAAATCAATTGCAATTTTTTTTTGAAGTACATCAAATCCCATATGGAAAAAAGGTCACGATGGCTTCTTTATATCTAGAACCAGATCAATTCATTTGGTATCATTTGCTTTGTACTCATAGGAGGAAAAAGGGTCTCACTATATCATGGCCAATTTTTACAAAAGAACTCCAAGCACAATATAGCAATAGTGTGACAAAAAACTTCTTTAGCCAACTTGCTAAGCTTAAAAAAATAGGATCACTTAAGGATTATATTCAAAAATTCTAAAATCTATCCTTAAAAGTTGATACAATTACAGAGGAAAAATTGAATGATTTATTCTTGGGTGGTCTCAAGGATCACATTCAACATGAGGTACACATGTTTTGTCTCAGCTCAGTAAATGAATCTTTTATATTGGCATGCAGGGTAGAGGAGAAGTTATTGATTCCTAGAAAGCAAGGGGCTAATGTGACGAGAAAAAGGATATTCAATACCTTCTCTTCCTCAACCTACTAGGTTGACTCCACACCAAATTGAGGAGAAAAGATCAAAAGGGTTGTGTTTTAATTATGATATAAATATAGTCAAGGACATAAATGTAGTGAAAAGAAATTGTTTTATATTGAAGGTCCAAGTGAGGAAGAAGAGGATGAGCCCATATCAGAGGAGGATAGGGAGTTAGGCGAAGAATCACATGATTCTCAACCAATCATTTTTTCTCATGCACTTTTAGGTTTCAATGCACCACAAACTCTCAAGGTAGTGAGTTTCTTAAAGAATTAGAAAGTAATAGTGTTGATCGACTCAAGTAGTACTCATAATTTCATCAACAAAAAGTTGCCAACTCTTCTAAATTATTTTATTTATCGAACCCTAGAGTTTCAAGTTTTGATTGCAAATGGGGGCATAGTTAGTTGTTTAGGGAAGTGTCATAGCATCAAATTATCCATGGGAGATTATCAACTTGATAGCCCAATGCATGCAATATCCATGGGTGTAGTGGATATTGTTTTGGGAGTACAATGGCTTACTACATTGGGAACAATTGAGATGAACTTCCAAGAACTATTCATGTGATTTCAATCAAAAGGAGAAGTACTAGAGCTAAGGTGATTGAAGGAAAAATCCCGACAAATGGTAAGCTCTCATCAAATGAAAAAGCTTCTTAAGAAAGGTTTAGATGGATTTGTGGCCTAACTATGTTCATTAGAAGTCTCTCAATCTAATGCTCTTACTCATCTAGATTTACAAGCAATAATCGATTGTCACTCAATGATTAGAGATATTCCTAAAGGACTTCCTCCTAAGAGGGATCATGAACATGCCATACAATTAGTTCTAGGGAGTTAGCCACCAAACATCAGGCCTTATAGGTGCCCACACATACAAAAAAGTGAGATAGAAAAAATTGTTGAGGAAATCCTAGAGGCAGGAATTATCAGGCATAGCCAAAGTGTTGCTCCTCACCTCTGTGATGGTGCATAAGAAGGATGAAACTTGGCCCATGTGTCTAGATTATAGAGTGTCCAATATGTACACCATTAAAGATAATTTTCCTATTCCAGTCATCGATGATTTGCTAGATGAATTAAATGGAGCTATGTATTTTACCAAATTAGATCTTAGATTGGGTTATCACCAAATTTGGATTAAGGAGGAAGATATTTGTAAGACAACATTTCAAAATCATGAGGGTCATTATGAATTTTTGGTGATGCCATTTGGTCTTACCAATGCACCATATACATTCCAAAGTTTGATGAATTCAATTTTTAAGAAGTTCTTGAGAAAGTTTGTGTTACTATTTTTTGATGATATATTAATTTATAGCAAGACTTGGGAAGAAAATTTGTAGCATGTAGATCAAGCATTACAATTACTCACAGATCATCAACTCTATGCTAAGCCATCCAAGTGTGCTTTTGGTCTTAAGGAGGTGGAGTATTTGGGACACATAGTTTCACATGAAGGAGTAAAGGTGGACCCTAACAAAATTAAAGCTATGATGGAATGGCCCATTCCAAAAACTATTAAAAAGTTAAGGGGTTTCTTGGGATTGACAGGATACTATAGAAGATTTGTGAAGAATTATGGTCGTATAGTAGCACCCCTTACCACTCTATTGAAGAAAGATTATTTTCATTGGAATGAATTTGCTAATGTATCATTTGAGCAATTGAAGAAGGCTATGTATACAACTCAAGTGCTTGCCACTCCAAATTTCACTAAGGAATTCATTGTGGAATGTGATGCTTATGGAAATGGGATAGGAGTAGTTCTCATGCAAGAAGGTCAACCAATTGCTTTTGAGAGTCATCAATTAAAAGGTAAAAATCAACTCAAACCTATTTATGAGAAGGAAATGCTAGCAATCCTTCATGCAGTTAAAAAATGGAAGCCTTATTTAATGGGTCAACACTTCAAGGTTAAGATAGATCATGAAGCCTAAAATATTTTTTGAAACAATGACTATCATCAGAAGAGCAACAAAAATGGGTCACTAAGATGATAGGATATGACTTTAAAATTGTATACAAGAAAGGGAAGGAAAATAATGTGCCCTTTCAATATTACAAGAAAATTGGGTGGTAGAAGCCAAAGAAGAGTGGCAAAATGATGTTGCAACAAGTAATCTCATCCAGAAAATAAAAAGTGACCCTAGTAGTTCAAATAAGTTTTGTTTAAAGGGGGATATTCTTTGGTATAAAGAGTGCTTGTATCTCTACAACAATTCCTCTCTTAAACACAAGATTCTCAAAGAACTACATGAGTCCCAAATTGGTGGTCATTTAGGATTTTTAAAGACATATCATTGGGTCAAGCAAGATTTTTTTTGGGGAGGGCTAAAGGCAATGTTCAAAAATTTGTGGCTAAATGTTTGGTTTGTCAAAGAAATAAGGGAGAAACAATTAAGACACTAGGTCTCTTGAAACTTTTATCTATTCCTAGCCAATGTTGGGAAGAGGTATCCATGGACTTCATCACAGGGCTTCCCCAATCTAAAGGTCATACTATCATCATGTTTTTAGTTGATCGCCTTGATAATATGCACATTTCATTGCATTATCACATCCTTTTACAACAATTATAGTGGAAAAATTTCTCTTGGAGAATATCCAAAACCTACATGGTACACCTAAGGTTATTGTTAGTGATCACCATCCTATCTTTACTAGTCACTTTTGGAAAGATTTATTCTCATGCTTGGGTATTCAATTGGCTCATATTTGTTCATACCATCCTCAATCAGATGGGAAAACTAAGTTTGTTAATAAATGTTTGGAAGGATATCTACATTGTTTCACTTCAGAAAAAAATCTCAATGATAGATTGGCTACCTCTTGCAGAATGGTGGTGCAATACTTCTATTCATAGCTCATCAAAAATGTCTCCATTTTTGGCACTTTATGGGTATCATCCTCCTTCCATCACATCATCATTAAAGGTGTCACCAATAGTTCAAGTAGTAGAGGACCACTTGCTTTGTCAACAACAGGTGCTTTTAGGACTCAAGGAGAATTTAGCTATGACACAAAATTGAATGAAACAACAAGCACACCAACATCGTAGTGAAAGAAATTTTGAGGTTGGGGACTGGGTCTTCTTGAGATTGCAGCCTTATAAAAAAATCTTAATGAAGCAACAAAAAAGGAACAATAATTTGTCTCTAAGATATTATGGACCATATCAAATCATGCAAAAGACTAGTAGTGTTGCCTACAAGCTTGAGTTGCCACTAACGACAAAGATACATCTAATCTTTCATGTTGCTTGTTTGAAGAAGGTAATTGGGTAGAATATTCCTACTCAAATAGTACTACTAGATCTTGATAAAGAAGGAAGAATAATTTTGGAACCAAAGTACATTCTTCAAACATGCATGAAGAAGCTAAGGAATGGAACCCTAACTCAATATCTCATCTAGTGGAAGAAATTACTAGTTGAAGAGGCCACATGGGAGGATAAAGAGTTCACATAAAAGAATCCACACTTGGTTAGCATTGAGGAAAATGCTTCTTTCAAGAGAGGGGGCATGCTACGCCCTTAATATTGGTGTATATAGGGTTATGAATAGTCAACTTGTGGCTATCTTAATCCTTAATTAAGTCATGTTATCATTATTATATTATTATTTAGGTAAGTAGGTTGGCCTAGGTGTTATGTAGGGTTGTGTCTATTCAACCTAAGCATAATTAGGTATATATAGGAGGTTGTGAGTCTTATTTCAACATCATATAGTGAAGTGTGTTCTCATTGGAGATATCTGGAGGTTGCCCCCTTGAAGTGGCCTATTACTCAGTTATTATCAAGTCTTTATATAATATTTGATATTATTTATCCCATTGTTTAAGTTATTTCATTACATTGTCATCACACCTTTGTCTTTGCTTTTGATGATCTGCTCAGATGGATGATTCTATATCATATTCTTTCGTGAAGTAGGAGTTTCTATCTCAACTCTTGGCTCTACTGAAGGTTTTGAGCTCTGTTCCTGCCATGGTTCTCCTTCATTCTACAAATTATTGTTAGTGTCAAGAAATACCTCATCATTCCTTGGCTTAGTAACAACATCATCATCTGAATTGTAATCAACTATTCTCTCTTGTATCCTAAATTTATCATCAATTCTCTCTTTTTGACTTTCCATAATAGTCTTAGTTCTCTAATTATAACATCTATAAGCCTTTCTTCTCAATAAATAACCAAGAAACACACCTTCATCACTTCTAGCATCAAACTTACCAATATCATCATCTCTTTTGATATAACACTTACTCCCAAAAATTCTAAAATACTTAATTGTAGATGAGTGACCAAACCATAGTTCATAAGGGGTCTTGTTTGTGTCCTTCCTAACTTGCACTTTGTTCATAGTATAGAATATTGTATTCATAACTTCTCTCCAAAACATTTTGGATACATCATTCTCTGCTAACATAGCTCTTGAAACTTTTGTAACTGACTTGTTCCTTCTCTCTACAACACCATTATGTTCAGGGGTTCTCAAAGCTGATAATTGTCTTTTAATTCCATTTTCTTCACAAAACATGTTAAACTCATTTGAAATAAATTTTCCTCCTCTATCAGATCTTAAAAATTTAATCTTCATACCAAATTCATTCTCAGCCCTATTCTTGAATATCTTAAGTTTATCAAATGCCTCCGATTTCTCTTTAAGAAATGCAACCCACATTATTCTAGAAAAATCATCAACTAGAATCATAAAATACTTTTCACCATAGAATCCTTAAGTCTTTGTAGGACCACTAAGATCTGTGTACAATATCAAATTTTTTTGAAGTGGTAAACTTCTTATTGGGAAAAGAAGTTTTGTTATGCTTAGCCAAAACACACTCCTTGCAAATTTTATTAGTGGGCTTTACAATCTTTGGCGAATCTCTAAGTGCAAACATTCTACTAGACTTCACAATACTATCAAAGTTTATATGAAAAAATCTCTTATGCCATAACCAACTATCATCTACCTTTGTAACCAAACATGTCATTTCAATAGGATTCAACTAAAATAAATTACCTCTAGATCTGGTTCCTGTTCCAGTTACCTTTCCATCTTTGTCTTTGATCATGCATGTCTTTTTTATGAACTGCAACTAATAACCCTTGTCTACTAATCATCCAACACTCAAAAGATTATGCTTTAAACTATCAAAAAATTATACATCCTTAGTGTTATGCTTACCATCAAGAGTTATAGATCCAATACTATTAACTTGGCATATTGCATTATTTCCAACTCTGACAATTCCTCTATCCTAATTTTTGATGTCAACAAACTTGTTCATGTCACCAGTCATATGATGTAAACAACCACTGTCAATTATCCAAATAGATTTCTTCTCAACCTATGACACCAAAGCTACCTTTTCTAGACTTTCTTCTTTAATTTCCACAAAACCAATTTCATCATCACTAGCACTTAATGCTTGTTCATCTGAATCCATTATCTTCATTTGCATACAAAAACTCTCTATCTTTTCTAGGTTTGCAATTTCCCTTATATGTTTTCTCTTTTTTAGGACACTTAGATGCATAATGACCATATTAATCACAAGTCCAAAATTTAAAGATTTTCTTACCTCCTTTTTCTCTTCTTACTAGAAGGGCTACTCCTTCAATCTTTCTATCCTCCTAAGATTTGTTGCTACTAGCAAAATCTCCTCTAGCACTTGTCCTCCTTGATAGACCGGGTTGAATATTCAAGGCACTAAAAGTAGTCTTTGATTTGGTCAATTCTCCAGACTATCTGAGCTCATTCTCAATTGCTTCAAGTCTTCCAAGCAATGACTCCTTTATGATATCTTTGGTACAATATATTAACAAATGTATCATCTAAACTACTGACTTAAATGGTGGTGTTAGAGTCTTCAATATCTTCCATATAACCTCATCATCTTCTTTGGTTCCTCCTTGAGCTTTGATACCTACAGTAATTTCTCATATCCTTCCTATATATGTTCTTACAAATTCATCTTCCATCATTTTAGCATCTTGAAACACACAAATCCAACTTTGTAGTCTCAATTTCCTAGAATGTGCATCTCCTTCAAAATTGTTTTCCAAAGCTTTCCAAATCAAATGTGAAGTACCAAGTGATTTTACATGATTGTACTCAATTTTAGGAAGTGCAGTCAATAGTGCTTCTCTAGCTCTCATGTCACACATAAAAAGTTCTCTTTCTACCCTAGTACAAGTTTCCAAGTCCTTCTCAGCAATGATTGTCTTCACTGATTTTATCAAGATCCAATATTCGGGACCCATACACAACAAATGTATCTTCATTTTTCTTTCCAGCTATCATAATCTATTCCATCAAACTTTGGACTATCTTTCCTCAACATGTTCTCCATGGATCTCCCAAAGTTGTTAAACTTTACCTTCAAAAACTTGATTCTCTAATACCAATTGTTAGAAAAAATGTTCAACCAAGATAACTGAGAGGGGGGGGTGGGGGTGAATCAGTTATCCAAAAATTAAAACATTTATCTTCTTTAAAAAAACTTAACCATTTAACCAAAGTAAACAACAACCATAATAAGATGCACATAGATAATTACACCAAGTATGTTGACTAGGGAAACCCTGATGGGAATGATGCCCACAAGATGATATACTAATATAAATATTCTTTTTTTGAGGATGGACCCTATTAGGAGTCTATTACAACATTTAGTACATAGAGTCCCTATTAGGAGACTTTGACTCCCTGTTATGAGATTCCAACCCTGGTAGGAGTTGTGCTAACCCTATTAGGAGTTGTAGTAAAATGTACGTAAGATGAGCCCACTACCCAAACATGCAATTTCAACTACAAGAAGAGCTCACTGCTCAAACATGTAATTTACTATTATGATCTTATTTTCTTTCTTTTTTCAACTGAACCAATCAATGTCAAATATTTTAGACTACATCATGAATCTTGGATCCAAATATCAAACCTTGGATCACTTAGCAAAACCTCAACAATGAAGTTTCCTTCAATTTCGCATTGCTCTGCTTCAAGTTCGTATTATTCTCTTGCTCCCACTTATCACCATTATAAAACCATACCATGATAAAGGAAAATGTCCTTCCTTTATATCAAGTCCTCAAAATAATTTCCTAAGTCAATTGTTAGACATTCTCAATTAATTATTATAGGACCACATTAAGAACATGTTACACTTAGCGATACTATAAATCTTCCTCCTTGCAACTTGAATATCTTCCCGTACATGCAATATTATGATGAGTGAAATTAGCCACATCATCAACAATATGTCTTCTTCATGTTCTCAACCTATATTCTTAGAATATCAACTCTGCTAAGAGATATAACAAGTTTACTATAACATGCCTTTGTAAACTCTATCTTAGAACAGACATCACCAAAACTTACATAACTTCTTTTAGACTTATAATTTCTTATTCCGATGATAACTACATATGCCACATACTTAGAAGTATCTCCCATAACCTTGAATGGTTAGAATACAAAACTAGCCATCTATACCGACTTGATCTTTCTGCTATTCTTCTATTAGATTCCACAAAAAATTGCTATGTTGACATCAATGACAAACGTAGTCATGAATGTAACATATCATTATAGTAACATATCTACAATAATCCCCCATAGGAATATCATCAGTAGTCATTCTTGTAACAAACTCAATTATGGAAGATGCAAATGGAGGACTATATTTATCAAAAGGATTTATGGAAGCTGTTGGAAGGAAAAACTAAAAACTAGGGAACTATGACAAATGAGGAACAAGAGACTTTAGATAGAAAAGCGCTTGGAAGAATTTGGTTATTCTTGACACCATCGGTGACATTTAACATTACAAAATTGAACACAATCAAAAAGTTGATGGAAACCCTAACAAAATTGTATGAAAAGCCTCCATTTCAAATAAGGTATTTCTCATGAAGCATTTATTTAATATGAAAATGGTAGAAGGTGGATCTATTGCAAATAATTTAAATGAGTTTAATATTTTTACTAGTTAGTTATCTTCAGTGGGTATTAATTTTGATAAAGAAATTAGGGCTCTCTTGATTTTGTGTTCTTTGCCTGAAAGTTGGAATGGCTTGGTAATGGTTGTGAGTAATTTTCTTTCTGAATCTAATACCATAAAATATAATGATGTGATTTGTGTCATTTTGAGTGAGGAAATTTGTAGGAAAGCATCAGGTGGATCTACATCAAGAAGTGCTTTGAATGCACAAAGCAAAGGCAGAACCACTGAGAGAGGAAATAATTCCAAAAATTGTGGGAAATCAAGAGGAAAGTCAAAGAGGAAGAGGTCTCAATCCAGAGGACCAAGAGATTGTTGGTACTATGGGAAACTAGGGCATAAGAAGAAATATTATTGGACTTGAAAGAACAATGAAGGAGATAAACCAGAAGGGAACAAGGAGGAAAATGTGGTAAGTAAAAAATCCAAAGAGGATGCTTTGCTTCTTTCTTTAGAAAGTATTGATGATTCATGGGTTTTAGATTCTGGTGCTTCATTTCATGCTACACCCCATAGAGTTTATTTTATTAATTATGTTCGAGGAAATTTTGGGCTTGTTTATTTAGGGGATAATAAACCCTGTCAAATTTTTGGAAAGGAAAAAGTTAACATTAAGTTGCAAAATGGGAATCATTGACTACTACATGAGGTAAGACATGTTCCAAGGTTGAGTAGGAATTTAATTTCAGCAAGAAAACTCAATGATGAGGGTTGTGTAGTTGATTTTAATGATAAAATTTGGAAAGTTTCAAAAGGTTCCCTTGTAGTAGCAAAAGGTGTGAAAATAGGCACCTCATATCTTTATACAGGTCATATTGTTCCTTCTACTTTGATTGTTTCAAAGAAAGATGAATGTTTAGAAACAATTGTTGTAGTTTAGTAGGGAGAACAAATAGTTGCTATAGATTTTGATACAACACTATGGCACAATAGACTTGGGCACATAAGTGAGAAAGGTATGAAAGTAATTCATTCAAAGAAAGTTTTACCAGGCCTAAAATGTGTTAATATGGATTTGTATGAAAGTTGTGTGTACAAAAAATAAAGAGAGTGAGTTTTGTGAAGACTGGAAGGAAAAGAAAAGTGAGAGATTAGATCTTGTGCATATAGATGTATGAGGACCGGCTCAAGTATCTTCCCTTAGTGGCTCTCATTATTATGTTACATTTATTAATGATACAACTCAAAAAGTATGAGTTTATTTCCTTAGACAAAAACCTAATGTATTTCAAACTTTTAAGAAATAGAAATACTTGGTTGAAAACGAGAGTGGTAAGAAATTAAAATATCTTAAATTTGATAATGGTGGTGAGTATTGCAATCATGAATTTGAAGATTATTACTTTACTAATGGTATTCATAGATAGAAAATTGTTCCAAGGATTCCACAGGAAAATGGAGTTGTTGAACGCATGAATAGGACTATAATGGAGCGTGCAAGAAGTATGAAGTTGCATGCAAGATTGCCCTTAAACATGTGGGTAGAGGTTGTCAATATTGTTGTATATTTGATTAATAGAAGTCCCTCTACTCTTTTGGGCTATAGTATTCTAGTGGAAGCATGGACTGGTAAGAAGGTGAGTTATTCTTTTCTCGAAACCTTCAGTTGTGAAGCATTTGCTCATATAGATTCTGAAAATAGAACCAAGCTAGAAGCTAAGTCAAATAAATGTGTATTTTTTGGCTATGGCATTAGTGAATTTGGTTCTAGGCTTTGGGATTTTGAAAATCATAAAATTGTAAGAAGTGGGGATGTCATATTCAATGAGACAGTGTTTTACAAAGATCTATTGTAGCAATATGAGAAGAAAGAATATGATTGTGTAGTGTTGGATGATACTCCAAAATTTGATGTTTTGGCAATTCTTCATGATTTGCAACAACTAAAATAAAAAATACCACACACACAGTGAATGTTAGATAGTCAACAAGGCTAAGTAGACCTCCAGAAAGATTTTCTCTTTCTTTGTACTCTATTTTACTTACTAATGCTAGTGAACCTAAATCTTATGATGAAGCTGTGTAGATGGATTCAAAGATTCAATGGGAGTCTACAATGACAGATGAAATGGACTCTTTGCTAAAAAATAAGACATGGGATTTATGCAAGTTGCCTATAGGTAAAAAGGCTTTATAGAATAAATGGGTTTATAGGTTGAAAGAAGAGGATGAAGGTAAGACAATATTTAAAGCTAGGTTAGTTGTAAAATGATTTACATAGAAAAAGGAAATTGATTTTGATGAGATATTCTCTCTTGTTGTAAAAATGACTTCTATTCACACATTTTAAAGTATTGTGGCTACTAAAGATTTGTATTTGGAGTAGCTTGATGTTAAAAAAACCTTTCTTCATGGTGATTTGGATGAAGAGATCTATATGGCATAGCCACAAGGATTTGAGGTCAAAGGTAAGGATAACTTAGTGTGCAAATTGGAGAAAAGTTTATATGGCTTGAAGCAAGCACCTCAGCAATGGTATATGAAATTTGACAAGTTTATGCATGAGCATGGATATAGTTGATGTCACTGAAATTGTTATGTTTATTTTAAGAGATTGGATGATTAGAGATACATTATTTTATGTTTATATGTTGATGGTATGCTTGTCTCTGGGTCTAACATGGATCACATTAAGGGGTTTAAGGAATAGTTAGCACATTCATTTTTTATAAAGGATTTGAGGGCAGAAAAACAAAACCTTGATATGAAGATTTATAGAGATAGGAAGAATAGGAAATTGACATTATCTCGATTTGATTATATTGTGAAGGTGTTGCAATGTTTCTCTATGGAGAATGCTAAAGCTATCAGTACACCTTTATCTGGTCATTTCAAGTTGACTAAGGAGATGTGTCGCAAGATGCAAGAAGAGGAGGACAAGATGTCCAAGGTACCTTATGCTTTAGTTGTAGGAAGCTTGATGTATGCTATGGTATGTACAAGGCTAGATATTGCACATGGAATGGGAGTTGTTAGCTAGTATATGAGTCATCTAGGCCTTGAGCATTGGAATGCATTTAAATGGACTCTCAAATATCTAAGAGGAACATCTAGTAAGTGTTTACATTCTAGGGGATCTACTACTGATTTATAGGGATATATTGACTTAGATTTGGCAGGGGATGTTGATACTAGGTAGAGTACTACAAGTTATACATTTACTGTTGATGGAGCCGTTGTGAGTTGGGTTTCTAGATTATAGAAGGTTAGTGCTTTATCCACTATAGAGGTAAAGTATGTTGCTACTATAGAGGTAACCAAGGAAATGATATGGATTTAGTTCTTCATGGAAGAATTGGGACACTCTCAGAAGGATAATTATTTTTTATAGATAGTCTGAGTGCCATTCATCTTGTAAAGAAGTCAGCTCTACATTCAAATACAAAACACATACAGTTGTGGTACTATTTCATTCAGTCAATTTTGGATGATGGACGATTAAAACTAGAGAAGATACATATAGATGATAATCTAACATATATGCTTACTAAGGTAGTAACAAGGGAAAAGTTTAACTCCTCTCCAACTTTGGTTGGTCTTCTAGACTAAACAGAATAAAAGAACAGCAGAGTCCAGGGTGGTTTGATATTTTAGTGGGCACTATAGGTTTAGTAGTGCTATGATCAGTCTCCAAGTGGGAGGTTATTGTTGTTGAGTTTGATCATTCTCTAAGTGGAAGATTATTGTGATGTGGACCCTAATCAAACTCAGAGGTTTATTCAGTGTGGTTTTCTCCCCATATTATTTCTACAGGGGTTTGGGAATAGTGGCCCCAAGACAAGGTCAAAATGAAACACCCTTGCAAGGTCCTAGGGAAATGCCCGAGGTGCACTTGCTATTGCAATATAGGGTAGGTGCAATATAGGCATCAACTACTATTTTTTCTATTGGATGACTTATTCTAGCCCTAATTTTGTAAGTGGAAAAATCTCGTATAAAAAAGGCTTAGGCTTAGGGATTTCATAATGTAATGGTGTTATTATAGTTTCTTGTAGTGGTATTGAGTTGTAAGGGATTTTGGATTGTAATCACTAGATAATAATAATATTAGACTTGTTGCTGGTGGACGTAGCCTAGGGATTGGCTGAACCACATTAAATCTTGGTGTCTTGTGTTCTCTTATGTGCAATCTATTATTTTTTGATATTGGTTATATTTGCATGTAACTGTTATTTCTGTCTGAGGTTAAATCTAACAAAACCTTGTCAAAAAATCTTAGAAACAATTGATTTTCACATTTCTAAACTGAAACTATGAGATCTACAAAACCCAAAAATATTTTTCTTTTTTGAGGGTAGGATTACCTTGATCTAGATAACAGGGCACAATCTTACGTCGAGGCACAATTGTGCCACAAAAAGTTGACCTTGACCTGCACTGCTCCAACAAAGTTTTTATTTGTAGATCCCACAAGTTTGAGGAAAATTGTATCCAAATCTGCACTAATATTCATTGTTCCACAACTATACCTACAAGAAAAATGGGTTTTTTTGTTGGATGGGGTGGTTTGCCTTGGTCAAACCCTAGTTTGGAATCAACCTTGAAATGTAATTGAAATTGTAATGTGTATAAACAAAGTAAATGGAACTATTCACCTTGCTTATGTAGAAATTCTTGTGGAGGATTCAAATCCTTGAATCCACAAGTACGAATGCTCCAAATGAATGTGGAATAGGATGTAGGATGTCTCAAATCAATTCTCTTAGATCTTCAACACCAATCCTAAATGGATCTTGGAATAAGAAGAGGCTTGAATGGAAATTGATGAATCTTCAACAAGAGAGCTCCATAGAGTTTGAATCCTTTAATGGCAACTAAAAGATCTCCTTGATGAATTGAATGCTTGAATATTGATGCTTGCTTGAACTTGATAATGCTTGAATGCTTGATCACAAAAGAGTATAAATTTGTCTCATCTCCTTATGCCTTATTAGAGAAAATGAGGGAAGAAGGCTTCCTTATATAGGGATCTAGGGCACAAACTTCTAGAGAAGGCCAACATGGGAGCATTGAATCCCAATTAATTTTAACCACTAGAAATGGACCTAGATTAAATGCAATTTAAGATTTTACCATTTCAGAGACCAAAACAAGCAACCTAGAAGTGGGAAAACAATTCTTTCTAAAAATTGACATCTAGAAATCATGGAACCTTGAAATTTGGACTTGGGGTCAGGGACGAGGTTAACACTCCCCTAGGTCAAGATCAAGGTCATCCTTGACCTAGGTCAGGGTTAAGGTTAACCTTGACCTAAAAGGTCATCCTTGACCTTGAGGTCAAAAATCTCAGGATCTCAATCTAGAATGCTAGAAAAGTGCAGAAAGAAAATGGAAAAGGGAGCAGAATCAAGGGAAAAATTTAGATCTAACCCAAGGACCCATTCAAGGTGCTTGACATGACCCCAAATCACCTACCAGGAGGTCTAAACTAGTCCTAAATAGAAGTTCTTCCATTTTTTGATGATACAGAACCATCTGCAACATACTTGGTATGGTACACCCATCTGCACTGAACCAACTTTCTTCCTTTTAGAAGAGGACAAAGATCCCAAGTGTGGTTCTTCATCAAAGAAGAGTACTCCTCATCTATAGCCTTATGCCCAATCTGAGTGTCTTGTTTCTTATGAAAAAAATTGTGGATCATCTGAAATGGCATGACTCAAAAGTCTATTACTAGATGTCTAAGCTAAGTGCAATGAGAATTTGAAGGATCTCCTTCCATATGTCCAACTACATCAACAATATCATAATCTCACTTTGGTACTCATGGAACATCATGGAGAGGAAGGGAAGGTGGATCATAATCAAAATCTTTCTCAATGGATAAAGAATCATGTAGAGAAGAGGAGGAAGTATTAGGCAGTGAGGGAGAAGTTGATAATGGAGGCTCTGTCAAAGGACAATGCTCATCAAATTGGACATCTCATAGAAACAAGACCTCTCTAAAACTAGGATGAAACATCATGTACACCTTTACATGCTCATAGTAGCCAACAAATATGAGTGGTCGGCTCTTCCTCTCCATGGTTTTCCATTATGCATTTGGAATAAATACCCAAGTCTTACTACCAAAAATATGGAATATAGAAACATAGGGCTTGACATGAGTCCAAGCCTCCTCAAGATTCAAATGCCACAATGCCTTGTGAGGTATCTAATTTTGAATATATTTGGCACAATTGATAGCCTCATCCCAAAAAGAAGGACTCATATCTTGAGATTGTATCATATAATTGGCCATCTCCCATAATGTTTTGTTCTTTCTCTTAGCAAATTCATTTTACTGAAGAGTATGGGAAACTATGAACTGATGTTGCAAACCATGCTCAGTGCAAAAATATCTAAAAATTGATTCACATATTCCCTACCATTGTCAGCTTGTATACACCTGATAGGAAGACCAAACTGCTTCTCCACAAATGTCTTACAGATTTGAATTAAATCAAAGAAATCAAACTTGTACTTCAAGAAGTACACCCATGTGCATCTTGAGAAGTCATCTATGAGGTAAGTACATATTAGGCATTAGAAAAAGATAGATTGGGGAATGACATAACATTACTATGTATCAAGTCCAATGGTGTACAACCTTGACAAACATTGTCACTACATGAGATATGAGATAGTCTAGTCACTACCTCACATTTACTCATGTGATGTAGAGATTTGTAGTTGACATAGCCAAAAAACTCATGCCAATTTTTTGTTATTGTGTCTACATGAGAAACAAAAAAAAAATTATAGAATCAAAGTTCTTGAAGCCATCAAATTGATATAAGTTGACATAATGCAAGGTGGGAGAATCCCTAGAGGAGATGTCCTAGCCCCTAGACAATAACCACACAATGGAAAAACAATAACAATGCAACAAAAATGCAAGATCCAATACCAAATCACAACTATTTATTCATATAATAACTATCTACATGCAATATGTCAGGCTATAAGGCCTTCTAGGTTATGACCAAATACAACTGCAATTACAATGATAGTTCTGCAAGATTCCTCAAGATCCAATCCAAACCCTAGCTAGTCTAGATCTATAACATAACAAAAATATGGTAGAAACCTCCAAGATCTCAATGTTTTCTCACAAGCCACCAAGAAACATCCTTGTTTCTAAATTGCAGCCAATAGCTCTTCTCAAAAACTCACAACTCTACCACAATCCTACTGTAAACTACCTCACATTCAACACTCTATCCACAAACTTAGGAAAAATTGCCCTTTAGCTACTCCATACAAACTCAGAATCCACTCCCTTTGAATGAATGAATCACTCCATGAATGAATGACTAAAAGAGTCCACAAGACCCCCTACTTATACCTAACTAAGACATAATTCAGCCTAGCAATTACAAATTAAATACACCCCTTACATTAAAAACATATTTAAGCCACAAGTCGGCTCACAACAAACTTTAAATACAAAATGTTAACCATCGCATTAACTCACAGTTAACATGTGATAACCACACAAAATATTTAGGACAAGTCCCAAGTTTACAATATAGATATAAATGCACATAGGAGAGATAACCAAGACTACAAATAGGTCCACACAAGCTCCTAGGTTGATCTACATCATGATCACATGCTACATGCATTAAATACACCAAGAACTCTAGTCAGCACCAATAGACTGTCGAGTGATAGCAAACTCCCAAGCATCGTGGAACTCCAAATACATGTTGAGCTCCAAGACCATGTTGAGCTCCTAGACCATACTGAGCACCAGTCAAAGAACCTTCCAAAGAAACTACCAAGCCTCCTCCAAGAACTCCAAAGTAGTCACCAAGAAAACCCAAGATGATCTTGCATCAGACTCCCCAAGTAAATAGAAAAATTTGTCCCACGCTTTGATGCCCAAAGAAAGATCAACAAACATCTTCATCTTCATCAAAGGCTTCCACTTCAATAGGGAAAAGAAAACTAATCTACACATCATCCACATCTACATCATTCTATCAAACACCAGAATCTCAACCATCCAATCAGCATGCTCACTCCTAGGAATAAACTGAACATAATACTACATCATCAAATCCACATCCACAATAGTAACTAATGAATCTACACCAGTAGAAACAAACTCTACATCAACAGCAATATGTAGATCTCCATCAACACATGCCAAATTTACAACACCAACAATGTCATTTCTCACAACAAGATGCTCTGCAACATACAACTCATCACCAACAGAAACCAAATCATCCATGAGCAAGTGCTTTGCAATCTCTATGTTAGACTCAACCAAATGATCATGAAAACCAATCTCCATCCCAACATCAACAAGGTTATGAATATTCTCAACAACAACCTCTGGTTACTCTATAGGTTCTATATCAAACTCCACAAACTAATCAACAAAACCATCCTCTTCCACCTCGACCCTGTTATGCCATCTTCTCTCTCAAAAAATTCTTTGAACTGGCCAGACAACTCTTTTCTAGATTGGTAGACTCCAATGCCAAAAACATCCAAAGAATTCCTTCCTCACCCCATGCTTAGCTTGATCAGACAAGCTAGCTTCCAACCAAGTAGCCATCTCTAGAAAACCTCCTCTCCACCACATCACAGAGATTCACAATCATCCCAGGGTCCAATCCTCTTAGAGCTATCTCCCAAAATCTTCATAAACCCTCTGCAAAAAATCTTTCCTACACTCCTTGTGATAAACCTGAATTATTTACAAGTCAAATTGTAACTTGCCACCTCACATGAACAATCAGAAACCACATCACAAGTCTAGGAACACAGATCTACAATACACAAACTCTCTGTGATCATGTCTCAACAAGATCAATCTTCCATCTGCAAGCCCTCTACAATTGCAAGTCAAAACCATGATTTTTTGCCTCACAACCAAGAGATCTAGGACTCTAAAAATAATAATCCACCACCAAATCAAGATCAACTCAAATCAACATCTCTCAACCCAAGTCCTAGTGCAAACTACCTCAGCTTTGGTGTTCTATCTACACACTTAGGAAAACCTTTGCTCTGATACCACCTGTCATAGTGAAAGGAGGAGAATCCCCAGAGGAGATGTCCTACCCCCTAGCAATAACCACACAATGGAAACACAAAAACAATGCAACACAAATGAAAGATATGATACCAAATCACAACTCTTTATTCATATAATAACTATTTACATGCAATATGCCTAGCTATAAGGCCTTCTATGTTACAACCAAATACAACAACAATTACAATAATAGTTCTACAAGATCCATCATGATCCAACCCAAACCCTAGCTAGTCTAGATCTATAACATAATAGCAATCTAGTAGAAATCTACAAGATCTCAACTTGTGCTTGTAAGCCACCAAGCAACCTCCTTGTTTCTAAACTGCAACTGCTAGCTCTTCTCAAAAACTTACAACTCCACCACAATCCTATTGTAAATTGCCTCACATTTGGTACTATATCCAAAGACTCATTAAAAATTTCCCTTCAACTACTCTATGCAGGAATCAGGATCCACTCCATCTAAATGAATTAATCACTCCATGAATGAATGACTAAAAGACTCCAGAAGGCCCCCTACTTATACCCATCTAAGCCACAAGTCAGCCTAGCAATTACAAATTAAATAAACCCATTTCATTAAATGCATATTTAAGCCACAAATTAGTTCACAACAAACATTAAATACAAAAATGTTAACCCTCACGCTAGTCCACAGTTAACATGTGATAACCACACAAAATACTTAGGACAAGCCCTAAGTTTACAATACAGATTTAAATGCACATAAGAGAGATAACCAAGACCACATATAGGTCCACACAAACTCCCAAATTGATCCACATCATGATCACATGCTACATGCATTAAATGCACCAAGAACTCCAGTCGGCACCAACAGACTACCGAGTAACAAAAAACTCCCAAGCATCATCAAACTCCTAATAGATACTGAGCTCCAAGACCATGTCAAGCTCCAAGACCATGTCGAGCTCCCAGACCATGTTCAGCACTAGTCAAAGAACCTTCCAAAGCAACTATCGATCCTCCTCCCATGAACTCTGAAGTAGTCACTAGGCAAACCCAAGATGCTCCCACATCATAAGTGAAACTATAAATCAACACTCCCAGTAGCAACAACTAAATTAGGATAGTGGAGGTATCGGATAATCACATCATGTGGTGAGAACTCAAATTTCTTACCAAAGCCAGAATGAAAAATCTAATAGACAACCAAGAGGTTCATAGTAATGGTCGACACCAATAGAACATCATATAGGCAACCAACCTCCAAAGAGATAGTGTTGAAACTTGAAACTAAAAGATGTGTAGAGTTGGACCACCAACTACAATCTATGTAGTAACACTCGAAGAAAGTGAGGTAACCAAATCAAGTGAGTGTGTCATATGGTGAGAAGAATTTGAATCAATTATCTAAGAAGCTAAAGAATACAAATCTCATGTAGAAAGAGAATTTCCTTTCCTTGAAGGAGGAGGTGGTGGCTTCAAAGAACCAATACTGTGTTGTTGCATGACCTCATCTAAAGCCTCAAAACATTTTCAACACCTCAAAATTAGATGTCCTTCCTTGCCGCAAAAACTGCAAGGATCACCTATAAACTTCTTAGTCTTGGAAGAAGACTCACCAAAATTAGAAGATTTACCCTTTACAGTGGATTTTTGAGAATCTAATCTAGGAGATGGATTGAAGGAACTCTAACTTCCAACTAAATCTTTTTTGGGCTTTGATTTCTTCTTTTGCTTCCCTGCAAATGTTTGAGCAACCAATGTCTGGTTCTTTGATCTTCTTAGAGAGTCCATCTATGTAAGCTTGGCCTACTCTCTAGTCAACTGATCACAAATACCTCAAATGTGGGCATGGTAAATCTAGGACCCAAAATATCCATAGTGGAATGGAAGGCGGAAGAGAAAATGCAAAATTTTCCTTGAAGCTTTGACAAAATCATATAAATGCACTCCTTATCAGTCTTTACTTTACCTCAATTGTGTAACAAAGGCCTTTATTGTTTAAACCTTATCTGAAAGTCCTCAATGGAGTGAAAATAATCAAGTACAAGTGATGTAAGCTCTACCTCAATCTAAAGTGCCTTGAACTCATTGACTATACCAAATAAGATCTCTAGCTTATCCACATATCTCAAGGAGTAGTGCACCCATCAAGATGAAACTAAAAACTATTGGATACATGCAAAGCAATCAGCCATGTAGCCTTACCCATCTTGTTCATGTGTTGTATGACCTCAAAGGCCCTCTATAAAACTAGTAATGCTTTTGAATGAAAAATTTGGTGTCATCAAGGTTTTCCATATGTGATAGTTATGTGGGGTTAGAAGTTCTAGACAAGAAGAGTTCTCGGCCATTTTTTAGGTGTCTTTTAAAAATCTAGTTCTAGTTTATTGGTGTAAATGACATAAACAAACATATAAAACACCCCCCACAATGCAAAAAACTAAACCCCAATAGCTAGTAAGAAAGGTTATACAATGAGAAGAGAAAAAAAATTAAATGAGAATCATGTGTACCTTTGAAAAATTCTAATGAAATAACAGAGAATCTGGAATGAGATCAAAGAGATCTTTCTAGATCAAAAAATGGACAAAAATGAGCAATCTAGGCCCTCGTAAATGTAAGAACATGACTACAAAAATAGGTACCATATTGGAAACATTCACTAGTAAATCTATACCAATGTGTCCATCTCAGAATCATCCTTCTGACAATATCTCATTTGCCAAAATATGCCTCTGTATGCTCAAGATATCGTAAAAACCCCAAGTAGGTTTAGAAAGTAAAAAAAACTCAGAAAACCCCTTTATGAGCTAAGACTTTAGCCCTCTAGGCTAGCATAGGACCACTTGCTAGCAAAAACGGGCTAGTGGCTCATGAGTAGAGCAATGGCAACAGGATGTAGTAGATGTGGCCACGGAGTGGTGGTCAGGTGGTGCAGGGGCCAGGCAAAGGCCACAGTGGTGGAGGTTGGGCAGCGGTGTGTTTCTTGTAAACGCATTGCATTTTTAAAAAAATCAATTATTATTTATTTTATTTTTATTTTAATTATTTTCCTTGATTTATGTGATGAGGGTTGTACAGTTGTGGTAGGCAACTTTTGTTTGCCTCATTGGTCAACAATGTCTAAAGTTGAAGTGTTTTATATGGAAATAGGGGTTTCGACATGCTCTGAATCCAACCATGAGGTTTGTTTGGATTTAGAGTGCTCTAAATTTTAGAGACCCCCTATTTCAAAAAATAAATCTTGAAAGTATCATTCTTTTTCTGTCAAGCCCTCATTCCTCTTTTCTTTCAAATATGAATAAGCTACAGTAGATCTAACTCTAATACCATGAAGGATTTGATGAGAAAAAATCCACAAATCCACTAGAACATCAACATTCAAGAACTTGTCACATAGAAGAAAGACACAAGAGAAGGTGAGGGTTTGGCTCTAAAAATATGCAAGAATATATTATCAGACTAAAAGAAAAATATACAATTGATCAATCCTTATAGAAGGAGATCATAAAACCTAAAAGAGAAACCCTAAGAGGTAAATGACACCTAATAAGTAATATTTAATTATTAAATGAGAATGCATGTGCATAAAGGGAAATCTTAAGTAGGGAGTAAATGTAATTTAATAAAATTAAATTAAAATAATCCTTTACTCTAACAATAATATAGCAGCAAAATAGAATCTATTGCAATAAAAATCTCAAATCAAAATTTTGATATTATGTAGGGAAATTACAGCTAAAAATTCTAGATTTTAAGATCAACTTAGATACTCAATATTTTCACAAAATATCAACAACCAATTGATAAAATATCCCCTATATTTTAAATCAAAAATACCCATAAAAACTAGAAGATACAATCCATGAAATTATAGGTAAGAGATGCCTTGAAACACTTTAAAAGGAAGAATATCCGTAGGAAAATAATTCTTTAAAAAATGAATGCAATTGCACATGTGCAAAATGCTATCCCATAAATAGCTCGCGTTAGCCTCTCAAATAAGCCACCAAAATTAGAATCAACAATCCTTAAATTTCTAGTCAATGATCGCTATAGAATAAAATGTAAAATGTGAAACCAATGCCACCGAGTAAGGCACATGATTGCTCCAAATTGAAGATTTTATTTTCTTTCCAAGATTTATATATATATATATATATATATATATATATTAAAAAGAAGGTGCTCAAATAAGATTGATAAAATATATAATCCAAATTTTGCATACCTTGGCACAAAAGTAAATCTTTCATCATAGACTAATTTCTAGCAACAATATGAGAAGTCTCTCAAATTCAAACTCTAGAAACTCAGCTCAAATCCATTATACTTCAGTAATGGAATTAAATTCACAAAACTCAAAATGCTCAAAAGAGATAATAGAAAACAAGACAACTGGACGATCTAATTACTTCATGAGGCCTTCTTTTATAATGCAACTTGGCTTTACTCATACACCTTTCATTACAGATTCTTCATCAACACACCTTTTGATTGGAAGCTCTCATCTTATTCTTTTAAATAAATAACTTTTCACTTAAGAGGCTTCACATTTGCAATTCCATTTTATAATTTTAAATAACATCAAATACTTTTAATAATCAAAGCCTCACAATTAATTATAAAATATAAACTCCATAATAATATTAGACTATTATAAATGATGAGCAACCACATGTGCCTCCACCGCACTACTAAATATAGCAACCATCCCTAAATAGACTTACTAAAAATAATAAGTGTGCCTTATGGACCCTCAAAACATGTTTCCATCTTATGAGGATCACTATGATGAACTAACTTAGCCAATTGTAAGAACTTGCTAAAAGTTTGGGACTTTATAATCCTCCCTCCCCGAGATTTTTTGTCCTCAAGAAATCTAGTAACATACCAAACTCCAACCAAGATCCCATAGGAATATGCATGTGACATCCCTATCATCGTCAAAAAATCTCAATAGATACAACACCATTAGAGTGAATAATATAACTTGTAAAACCACACTCAGAACTCAATAGGAAGTAATATGTTTTGCCCGTCCTTTACACTAGCTAAACAATCTTGCTAGATATCACACTTCAACACAAACATACTTTGCACCCGATAGAGATCCTATACATGGGGATCAAATATGAAGTTGAATGCTTTGATACCATTGTAATGAGCCCTACTAGCTCTCAAATAATTTGTGTTGAAGAATTTTTTTTTTTTCACTTTTGAGGTTATGCAATTTTCGATACAACAATATAAAAGAAAAATAGAATATATTTCAATAATAATCTCAACTCAAATTTTGGAAATTACATAGGGAAAATACAACTAAAAATTATGGATTTTAATATCAACTTAGATACTCATTATTTTCACAAAATATCAACAATCTCATTGATAAAAGATCACTTAATATCTAAATCAAAATACCCATAAAAATTAGAAGTTACAGTTCATAAACTTACAGGTAAGATATGCCTTGAATTACTCTGAAAGGAAGAACATCATCAACAACAAAATTCTTCAACAAAAATATGTTGTTGGAGATATGGGAAATTTTTCTCTAGAAATATCCCTTGTTACCCTCTAAAACAAGCTGAAAAAATTACAAGTAACAACCCTTGAATTTCAAGTCAATGATTTATCTAGCATAGAATGTAAAAAGTGAAATCAATGCCACAAAGAAAGGCATATGATCACTCCAAATAGAAAATTTAATTTTCCCTTCAAGACATAGAATCAACATAAAGAAGGTGCTCAAATTAGATTGATAAAATATATAATCCAAGTACTATATAACTCAGCACAAAATTAGATCCTCCAACATAGACTACTTCTCAACAATAGAATGAGAGGCCTCTCAAATTCAGACCCCAAAAAATCAACTCAAATCCATTATACTTCAATAACAAAATTAAATTCACAAAACTTGAAACCCTCACAAGAGATAATAAAAAGAAATAGACAATTGGATGATCTAATTGCTTCGTGAAGCCTTCTTGTTAGAGTAATACATATTTTCTTATTATCTCTAGTTTACTTTAGCTAAAATATAGGCATATAATAATTAACTCTTTTATTAGTTATTATCATGCAACCTAGGTTAGTTAACTCCTAAGGTTTTGATCACCTTTATAAGGATGAGTCTCTCTTTGTACTAACACTTTTTGATTGAATAACACTATATCTTTTGCACATAAAAAATGTCTCCTCTATCACATGTCTTTGAACTTGAGCCTCCATAACTTTTCTTCTCTCTTTATGTGATAGGTGTTTGCATGCAAGTGATTCTTCAAAGTTCTGGGTTGATCTTTCTTCAATTTTAACATGGTATCAGAGATCCAAACTTTCATGTCCCTATTCTTTTCATGAGAAATTTGAATTGGTTTTTAGATTTGGTTTCTATAGAGGGACCTTCATTTTCGATCACTTTGAGTCCAAATGGGAATCATCGTTGAAAAAGCACCCAAAAACTTTCATTTCCATAATATAAAATTTGTTCAATTTGGACATAGTTGGAATTTGAGGCAAAAAAAATTGCACCTAGGTTGAACAAATTGTGCACATAAATTAAGGCGATGATTTTTTTTAAAGAATTTTTTTCCCCAAAAAATGAACTAAAAAGTGGAGGCATTATTAAATTTTCTTTTTATTTTACAACATTTTTTTTTGCATTCCTTATCATAAGTAAGGTGCATGCTATTTATATTTGTAGCTAGGCATTTATTATATAAAGTGGGAAAGATGAACACTAATGGTTGGCCATATGGTTCAACACTACCAAGTCATGTGCATGACCCTGTCAATGCCCTACTTCTATAAGTGCACATGAGAAAAACATTTATTTTTGCATGGGATTTTTTTAGCCTTTTTAAAGGCTCTTAATTTGGAGATTGCATCATTTTAGGGGAGCGTACCACAGACAACCCTTTCCCATGCACTTTGTTGACCTTTGGGACAATTGTTTTATGAAGAGAAGGGCATTTCATCAATATCTTCTCCTCCACCAAGCTCCTTGATCAACTCAACTATTGTTTTGGGTCCCCAATATATGCTCCTCCACCAAGCTCCTTGATCAACTCAACTATTGTTTTGGGTCCCCATTCATATGGTACAACATCATTTTTGAGGATGGAGCGAGATTTGTGGGAAGGACTCCCTATTAGACCATGTGGGCTCCACCCTCTGCATTAATGTGATGTGAGAAGGACATGTCTGATTGCGTTAGTACCCTCTTCCCAACTGGACCATGTGCTAACATGGAAGGTGTCCTTTATTTTTCTAAGGCGAGATCTTCTTCCTACCACTGTGGATGCCCACCTCAACCTATGAACCAACTCAACCATCACTCATCCTTCCCATGCACCATCTTTCTTCCTACTACATGATTATTAATGTTTTTATTAGCATGTTTTCTCTTTCACGCAATTCCAAGTCCTTTGACCTGTGCATGCAAACCCTTTTTGGAAGTTATGCATTTTTATAGGCAGTTTCCTGACCTTTTCTTGTGTTTTTCTTGATGAGTTTTTTGGAAGGCATTGGGGTATTCTTTGGCAACTTTTTATTTGTTGTTTTGGTGATTTATCCATGGATTCAACATTCTACCAAGGGTTTTGATGAATCTCAGGCATTTTTCAGGGGTTGTATCTGGGGGTTTGCCCATGCTAGTATTTTTGGACCATTAGCATTTTTTTGGCCTTCTGACACATGTTGGTCTTTTCTAGGTGACTAGTTTTACCAGCAGTTGTCTTTTTTAGCATGTGGTTGATTTTCTGATAACTAGACTAATTTTCCTAGAAACTTCCTTTTCTGGGCATCTTGGTCTATTTTATCCTGGCACATGGGGAGTTTTTCAGGCATTATTTTTTGCCTTGATGGTTATTTGACCATCAAATTTAGGACTCTCATTTGTTGACATCAATGTCTACATCATCACAGCTATTTTCCCATTTGGCCATCTTTGTACCAACCTTCAACTTTTTGTCCATATCTCAAGCATATGGACTTTGTTTTCCACAAACAAGATATCGTTGGAAAGGTGGTTCCAAGCCTATTGTGATGGTACATGTATTTTTCTAGTTTGATGTTTTTAATGTTACTATTTTGCACTTGGAAGATATATCTTGAGTATTCAATCTCCATTTTTTGAATTATTTATATCATTAGAAAGGTCTTTTTGTACTCTTTCTAGTGATGTTGGTTGTTTTCTAGATTTTGCTCCAAGTATGTCGTATTCAATATTTTTCTTGTTTACTTTTGGTAGATATCTTGGTTGTTTCAAGTTCAAGGATATTTTTTGTTTCTTGGGATGACTAGTCATTGGATATAGTTTATGTTGTATTAGCCTTATGTATCTTCTAATCTTTGTAGCATGTTTATGTAAATGCACTAAGATGAATTGTCATATTCCTTCTATATTTTCTTTTCACCTTTGTTTGCCTAGTTTTTCCTTCTAATTCAAGTAGTGTCATCTAAGGACACTCATAGAGATTACCGTATTATTGGGATTCACCATATCTTGTGCCTTATTGTACACACACTACTCTGATTAAGTGTCATGGGGGATTGATTATTTTCCTTTGTTTTCCATCTACCTTTTTCTAGTAAGTATCCCTTTCCTAACATTAGCCTCATGATGTGTTTCATATTGATCACTTTAGTACATTATTATGTATTTATATGTTTATCTTGATCATGGTTCCTTGACATGAAATTCTTATTGGCCTAATTTTTCCAATTTCTTGTAACCTCGCCCTTTTTCTACATCGCGGGGGGGTTCTTTTGTTGGCTTGTTTTCTTCCTTGGTTTGATGGAATGAGATGTATATTCAATGTTTGTTCCTATGAACTAAGTGAATGCAGTGGCAAGGTACCAATGGATTTTGGTGAGATGGGTCATTTACCATATAGACACGCTTCTTTTTGTTCTTCATTTTGGATGCAACCTTCCATGTTTGATTGATTAGCTCTTTAGGCTTTGGTGTTTTTTTCCATCTATATCTTTGAGCTCAGTTGTTTACCTTTGTGTGCCTCTTGATTTGAGTAGTGTCATTTGAGGGTACTCATGCAAATTATAGTCTTCTCTACCTGCTTAGGTTCTATTTAAGTGGACGTTCTTTAGATCAACAATTATATTTTGATAGAGCTTTGCAACTTCTTCATTCTTCAGTAGTGTTCTTCATGATCATTATTTTGTTCATGTTTTCTAGGACATTCTCTAGTTTGGAAGCTTTTGTAGTCCTTCACTAGTTCTTTTATCATTCTTTCCATCTCTTTTTAGAGTAGGGTTTTTCTCATGTGGTTTTTTCTATTTCTCCTAACAAAGATTTGGTTGTGATTAGGAAACTTAATAAGGCTTTGTTGTTGGAACCCAATTTTACTTTTAGTAGTAGTGTCTAGGTTTTTAGCTACTCCCTAAGTTTATCTTAAGAAGAGGCATTAGAGTAATAAGGTATTGTCTTATCATATCTAGTTTATGTAAGCTAAACTTTAGGCATAAAATAATTAATTATTTTATTAATTATTATTATATAGCCTAGGTTAGTTATCTTTTCGAGTTTTGATCACCTTTATAAGGATGGATCTCTCTTTGTAATAATACTTTTTTATTGAATAGCAATTTAACTTTTGCACATCAAGAATGCCTCCTCTATAATGGATCTCTGAATTGGAGCCTTTATAGCTTTGCTTCTCTCTTTTTGTGACATGTGTTTGCACGTGAGTGATTCTTGGGAGTTGCGGGTTGAGCTTTCCTCAACTTCAACACTTCTTGTATAATGTAACATGGCTTCACTCATACACCTTTCATTAAACTTGCTTCATTAAAACACCTTTTATTTAGAAGTTTACATCAAAATGTCTTAAATAAATAACTTTCCAACACATGGCTTCATGAAGACACTTTTCACTTAAGAGGCTTCACATTCACAATTTGATTTTATAACTTGAAATGAGATAAAGTACTTTTAATAACTTATTAAATATAAACTCCATGAATAATATCAAACATTTGTAGATAAAGAGGAACGACATGTGCCTCCACTACAATGCTAAATATAGAAACCACCCCTAAAATAGACTTACTAAAAATAAAGTCCCTCAAAACATATTTCCAGATCACAAGGGTCATCATGATGAACTAACTTAGCCAACAATAGGAACCTACTAAAAATGAGGATATTACACAAATCATCATGTGATTGTAATAGAAATCACAAACCTTAGTCTACATAATGTAAATTAAACCACAACACCTTACTTTAGACTGATTTAATCAACCAATCAAGTCATTCATCATCTATCACTAATTATATTCTTGGTTACACTAGCATCCATCAATCAATCATAACTCCCTCCTGACTTGCAATCTTATGCAATCCAACACACAACATCTAGAGACATTGCTAAGTCTCTTATTCAATTTACGCACTCCAATTCAACTCCAACTTTTGTTGCAACATTGGTATTCAATTCTTTTGCACTTAATCATCTCTCCTGATGAACTCACATCCAAAATAGCCCTAAGTTGATATCAATGAAAAAATAATAACTAGTCACCTTGGCATAAACCTACATCACAACACTTCTCAATATAATTTGCACTATTTATGTCAATTGTTTTCACCTATACCTGGAATATTAAAAGACTATGGGTCAATGTTTTTCTTATTAGGTTGGCTATCAAGATGCAACAATATATAAAGTTAAGGTCTTTTATTTCTTCCATCACTTATTAAGACCCTCTTACCCCTAGTATGGACCTAAATTAATTTCCACAAATGTTAATGATTTCATTCAGGTTTAGTTTGTTAATATCTCATTTTCCCATATTGTTAAGTGTTTCTCTAGATTCTTCATCAATACCTTTTTAAAAAATAGTTTTACTAATCTTTGTATCTAAACCATTCTAACATCTTACTATTTTACTTCAAGACTGACTAATTGGATACACACACACACACATGTATAAATACATACATATGTGTGTGTGTGTGTGTGTGTGTGTGTGTGTGTGTGTGTGTGTGTGTGTGTGTGTGTGTGTGTGTGTCCTTATTTTTTTATTCCAATTTTAAAACTTGCCTCTTCTAGGAAAGTAAGAGTAGGTTTCAACATAACTAAGGGTTTGTGTTGAGTAATATTTCAAATATGATAATAAGTGTCACAATATTTGTGACAACATATTTTTACTGAATACAAAAATATGAAGGTTTTGGATGTAATTGAGAGAATTTTGAGTGATACTATATGAAACCATTAATTCATCAATTCATTCAATATGATAAAATACAATAATAACAACAAATTTTCATATATTTTACAAATAAAAAAAAGAAAGAACATGTATTATAATTACATAATTGGTTACTCCAAATGAGCACAAAAGAATCCCTCCCTACAATATTATGTTTGAATAAAGCTTGTTTGCCTAAGGCATGATTTTTCGTATTATTAGCTTTAAATAGAAAGGTCCTTACCTTAGAAAGATTTGAGAAAATGGGATACCAAGGCCTAAGTAGATGTCCTTTATACAAAAATTGAGGAAGAATCCATTGACGACCTTTTTTGCATTGCCCTTTTCCAAGTCAATGTTGGAAATGGATTTGATCTCAATTGGGGTGGGCATTAACATTTCCAAGAACTATAAAGGATATGCCTCATGCTTGTCGCATCCTTCAAAAAGATGTCATTTATAGCTTTTTATGGATATCTACACCTTCCATTGTCTCATTGGAATGAGAAAATGAGAGGCAAGTGGATAGGTATAAAACTACCCATCTTTATACGAATGGGGGGAAACTTCAAAAAGAAAATGAGAGACGTGTCAATAGAAATTGTCCAAGGAAGCATGATAATTTAAACTCAATTTTGACGGAGCTTCATGAGGGAATCTAGGAAGAGAAGACATTGATTGTAGTATCCATAACTCATAAGGCATGAAAATAACTAAGTTAGCAAGATATATAGGAACATAAACTAATAATGGGGTAGAATCAATGATTTTAGTTGAAGGACTAAAACTATGTAAAACTCTAGGTTGCAAGGATGTAGAGATTAAAGGAAATTTTGCAATTATAATAAATGTTGTAAGGGAAGGATCTCTCACTATGTTAGACCTTTGACAAGATAACAATCAACTATATATATCGGGACGACAATCAAAGAACAGATGAATTAGTAAATATATGTATAGAAGATTTTGTTATTTCAATATAGGGACTCCATCCGAATAAGGGATGGTTTAGATTTCTTAGAATTTCAACCATAGTTTGCATCTCACTATCCTAGGGAAGAGTTAAGGGCCTTTCTTTAGCTTTTACCCACTGGCGACATCTCGCACCCCAAGACAATATGGTTAGATAGACAAATTCCTTGTAAAAAAATGGTGTCAGAGCTTGAGAAAATAAGTTTTAGGTGAATTAATAAGTTATGCAATCTTCTAGTTTGGACTCAATGGACATTTAGAATGACAAGGAGTCTCTTTACCCCTGTTTTATGTCACTACTGTAGTATAGGTTAATTATTGTTGTATTTTTATGTGACCAAGCCAACAAAACTCCATTTGGTGTAACAAATTGATAATCACACTGCTTAAGATATGTTTCTCAGCCGAAGAATGACTATTTCACTCTATTAGATGTATTTTTTTATGATATAAATGTGTGTGTGTGTGACTATTTCACTTTATTGTTGTATTTTTATGTGACCAAGCCAACAAAACTCCATTTGGTGTAACAAATTGATAATCACACTGCTTAAGATATGTTTCTCAGCCGAAGAATGACTATTTGAGAGTTAAGTACAGAGAAGTAAATATGTGTATATATGTATGTATGTGTATGTATATATGTGTGTGTGTGTGTGTGTGTGTGTGTGTTAGGTCATTTATCTATTAAAAAAACATATTTGGTTTCAAACTTCATGCATAATTAAATCAATATGAACATAAGATAAGCTACATATAAATGTGTGTCATCATTTTACCATATAATTACAAAAAATATAAAAGTTTTCGTACCTCAAATATAAAAAGTAAAAACATATTTCTTTGTTCTCATCAATAAAAGAGCATAAAGTGCTAATAATAAAGAAAACAAAATCACACAAGAGAGCTACAGAGAGAGAAGAAAAGAGAGGAAAGGAAATATAGGAAGGGGGGGAAGTTGTTAATAATAATACCGATGCAAGTGCATAGCATTTATAGGATCCTTAATTATGACACCATCCATATCTGCTATTTTATGTACACTATAGTCCTATACTTTTGTGATAATGGAAGGGCCAAGCCAATCATGAATAAAGCTTCCTTTTTCACTGAGTAGAGAATTCACATTGTTGATTCTCAGAAAGAACCATATCGCCAACCAAAAAGGAATGCTCAATCACTTTCTTGTTGTACCTTCTTTGAAGAGATTTATGATTTGCTTTAATAAGTTAAAGAACATTAATATGTTCTAAAATCTTAAACTGTTGTAAGCATTATTCTCCAAAGTGTCAATGTCAATGTCAACTATATCATTAAAGGTAACTCGTAGAGAAGGAATTCACAATGTCGGCACTTGTTATATAGGCCGAAAAAAAGAGCGTGTGTTTATTGTGTATGCTAATCTTTAGCATATTTATTAACAATGCTTCTAAGAATTTGTTCAATAATTCTATTAGATGTGTCTTCTTGACCATTAGATTGAGATTAATAAGGAATACAAAACCATTGATGGATATGAAACTTTTCTAGGAACTTTGCCACTTATTCTTATAAGATGCACCATTATTAAAAATAATTTGTCGAGGATTTCCAAATCAAGCAATGGTGTTTTGAAGAATGAAATTACATATAATATTAGTAATGGTAGAAAAAAGAGGGACAACTTGAACCCATTTAGTGAAGTAGCTAGTAGATGTAAGAATGTAAGGATGTCCTTCAAAACTAGGTGAAATTTTTCCAATAAGATCGAAACCCCATATATATTGAAAGACCATGAATTGCATGTGTGGCGGCATGGATGAGATTATTGTGATGTTGACACATTTTGGCAAAGGAGAGAGCATCTTATTCCATAGTTTGCTAATAGCATACCATAAGGAGGACTTGAAAAAGGCGTTATCTCTCAAATAGTGAAAAATATGTGAATACCATGCAAATTAAAACAAGTTTCGAGAGAATAATTGTCGAAGATAGGAGTTTCAAGTGTGTATAGTGAATTGATAACTATCAATATCAAAGGAATATTTTTTATTGATATCAGTGGTCTGATACAAATATGTTTGACATTCAAAGTGGCTTTTTCGATTTCTTACAAGGATTAAATCCCAATCAAAAAGTACAAATTGGTATAGATTTGGGTTCCTTCTTTTCTTCAATAGATTTAAGATCTATGGTGGATTCAATGTTCAAACAATTGTTAGGTCTGTCAACTACATGTTGAAGGAGTGACATGCATGTTATGTAACCATGGCCTACCCAAAAGGAGGTAATTAAGAGGTCCAAGCATCACATGAATAGGCGTATCTAGAATAACAAGACCGACCTTAATGGGAAAAGTTATGATACGCAATGTCCCTTTAGCAATGATCAAATCTACGAATAAAAACAGTATCAAATATCAAGTTGAAGAATTTTTATATCAGCTTTTATTGCTTTTAACATGTCAATGCTACACATATTCAAGCTAGATTTATCAAGTAAAGTTATGTGAATGAGATTTCAATAAATAAGAAACAACACCTTTAGAACAACTACTACATTACTTTTGCTATGTTTATTAATAAAATTTTAAAAAATACAAAACCAACAAAACTCGAATAGAAAGCAGAAAACTGAACTGACAAGGAATAGTAACAAGTGATTGTTTCAAGTTTTGTGGAGAAAATTAATGATATACAAAGAAAGGTTATCAGGCACAAAAACAAATTTAATAAGGTTATAAGAAACACGATAACAAAATTAATGATCTACTTAAAAAGATGATATAAGAGACACCACTAAGTCACAGATAACCATTAAAAAAATCAACTTGTAATCTTTTAGCAGCTCGTCAAATATAAACCATCTCTAAATACCCCACCCGAGTACGTTGTCAAAGCTACAGCCTTATCATTTGGATTGACCTACCCCTCCCCTCTCCACTCTGTAAGGTCTCCCGTACAAGCACACTCTAAGACAAAATGAACTCCGTAAATATGGTTCCTAAAGCAAACCAATAAAAAATACAAAAAGCTGAGGCCGTGAGGTACTGAAAGCACCACCATGAGAATTAACTAGAACCGGAATAGGCATGGAAAAGTAGTTAAAATGTATCAAGCACCTACAAATAATGCAGATACACAAAAATTTGTAAAACAGCACCACAAAAAATTATTTAAAAAATTGATGAAACCTTGATCCATCATCATTAGTCCCATAAATATGTATAAAGAAAAAATGACAGACAGAGAGAGGCAGTCCATCAATCTCTGTCGAATTTGTCCTTGCACTTTAGCATGTCCTCACCATAAGCATTTAAAAAGCTCTTCTCCAAGTCATGTGAGCATGATATTACCCCTTGAATAGCTTGAGATGGAAAATCTTCGGAATTTGAACAGCCCAAATGCTCACTGGCCACACAGATATCTAACATTTTGGAAAATTATCGACTTGCCTTGGACGCTGAGCATGCCTCCGTATTGGAATTTACCCAACCTACTTGTTGCAGTTGAATATGCAAAGAGCAGCTGTCTTGTATTGACTATCTGGGTGGTATGTTTGACCTAGGGTACAAAGAACCAGTGTCCCCTGATCCATCATGTTGAAGAGGAGAAGAATATCCAGAAAAGGCAGATGGTGACCTAAATGCACCATTTCCAAGTCCATGTACTCCATGGTAAGTGCCAGAATGAGAACTACTAGAAGCAACAGAATCCCACCTCAAGCATTCTGGTTCCTGTACAGCCCACGGATTTCCAGAAAACCCATCTCTACTCCAAGGAATGCCTTGATCACCCTGCCAATTTGTATCTCGCGCACTTGCTCTTCCATCTTGACCCCCACTAGAAGCTGCAAACGCCCGGTGCAATTGTGCATGGGAATCTCTTGAATGTCCTGTCCTGCCAGTTCCCCCATGGCTCCGATTACTCCAACTGCTTGAAGTACCTAATGCATTTCGATTGGATCCTGAGGGAGGTACAGGGCCTCTCCCACTCTGAAGCTGGCTCTGAGCAGCTGGTTCAGACCAGATCGTGGAAGGATTTGAAACATCTGTAGTCCTCTGCGGTGCCCTGAAAAAGGAATATAAACTTTAATTATGAGATTATATGACACTTAGAGATCACCAACTGCCTCAGAACCTGAATATATCCAAGAATGGTGTTATCATCAAGAACTATTAAAAGTAATAATATAATTTTATCCTGAAACGAAAATCAAGGCATTAAAATGACACTTTTCATCCATGGACTTTAACAAAAAATTCTCAGATAATACAATCAGAGATTCTGGCAAAAGTTAACAGACACCAAATTATTTTAGAAATCTGCACGTATGAAAAGGAAAACAATTTGTATACTTCACAAGTAAAAAGTTCCCGAAACAAGTCTTTCTGTTCAAAGAGTGTGCCTAGGAGCTGCACAATAGCTCTGAAGTATTTAGTATGTAATCCTACCCATGTAAAGAGATCCAAGACTATAGTGATTATTTAGCTGAAAACATTTTGAATAAATATCCTGAAAATGTTTATGAGTCTATCAAATTGAAATAACATTATGCCAAATTGTATTCACAGGAAAAGCAGAATTTTCAATTACTTTGGAAAAAGGGTAACAATTGCAATGCTAGGGTGAGCTGCCTAGTTATCTCTATATTTCAATGGAACTCTCCAATAACGGAACTGTAACAATAGCCAACATTTATTCATAATTTAAAGCATGTTTAGTGTTTTCCTTTATGACAAATTAACAAGCAGTAAAGTAATAACCCTTGTAAATCCCAGAAAAATAAGAAACACATCATGGTCAAATATATTGGTATGAGGAATTGAATGATAGCACATTTAGTTGAATGCCTCATTGAAGAAATTGCAGAGCTATTAGATTTCATGAACCTTTTTTACAGAGTCTATTATATTAATAGAAGTGGTAAGGGCAACTATAAAACTGCATGCCCATCACACGTTTATTGTATTAGTAAAAGTGGCGAGGGCAACTGTAAAACTGCATGGCAATAGTTAGATTGCATTGGCAACTCCAATTGGAGGCATATTACTCCAAAAAAGCCAAGTCCCAGAACTAAAACCATAGTGCTATTCCACCCATGGTATCACACACAAAATTTTTTAAAACGCTATAAGATTTCTTAGTTAGTTTATATACAAGATATAACCTTCTTGATAAGGCAAAAATGGATTTAATCCACCTTTTCTAATAGCCACGAGAAAATTACATTAATAAATGTGGTGAGGTTACCTATAAAACTGCACAGCAAAAGTGGGTTGCACTTGGAACCCTCAAGTAAGAAGAGGTAGACTACTCCAAAATAACCATGTCCTAGACCTAAAACCATTGTGCTATTCCACACATGGTATCACACCAAGTGGCAGCAGCATAGCACCACTAATTGACATTGTGATTTTCTTTGAATTCACAGAACTTTATTCAATAAGGAGAGTTATTCACTTGGTAAATTGGTCCCGGCTTCTACATAGGTTCTAACTTTTAGCGCTAAGCTTCTTCCTTGCGATTGCATACTGCATTTACCCAAACTAAATTTAACAATACAATGTAAATGGGTTATTTTTCTATGGGGCTCATCACTTGTACACCATGTTGTCATATAATATATTTGAATTATTATGTAAAAACACAACTTAGGCCATGTGGATCCACATAAACATTATTTTCCATTTGTAAATAAATGGAAGCCACTTTGTTAAATGAGGCCTGCATATTAGGTGACAGTTGTTACAGAACATGTATGGGTTCATTGGTATTCATTTTGATATCTGATAAGATATATATTATATAAATATATTGAACAACAGCAGATAATCTATCTTTTCACAAAATGTGTATTCTTGTTTCCCTTTCCAATGATGAGTACAAATGGCTACCCTTCAACTGCAACAAAAATTATATATATAATGGGAAATGCTTGAGTTCCATCAATTTCAAAGCAATAAATAGACAACGTAGAATGATACAATACCCTGTATTAGTTGGCATTCGATATGGAAGAGACCTCTCATGGACTGGAATTAATCTTGATGAACTGGCAGCATTGGATGGCATAGAAATTGGCATTGGCAGTATATGATGAGACCATTGACGCCCATCAGAAGATGTAAAACCTTGAATGCCAGCAACCTCAGCACCAAGAGACTCATTCTGCATATGATGCTGCAAAGCTCCAACTACTGAATCATAACCAAGCTGATAATTTGATGGCCTAGCTTCATTGCCAGGACCAAAGTGAAATGAGGGTGGCAAGTTTCCACATACAACATTGACTAGTAAATCAGGACCTGTTCACAATCAAAACCAATCATTAAATCAACTTGAAATCAAGCACCATAAAAAAAACATGTTATAAAAAACATCGATGCAGAGGTTTGACAAATTTTATCCACCCAGGTCCTATATGAATAGTTCTGCAAGAATAGATATAGGAATGTATATGGCATAAGAAACTGGAAAGAAACAGCTTGATTTCATAATTCACATTACACATGCACATATAAACATGAAATGCAATTTGACAGTAAATTTTCTACATGACTGAGGAGGAAGTTTCTGCACAGAAAAGAATAAAGCATGAAATGCATAATAAAATAATAATGTAATGCACAAGTTCAGAAAATACTTACAACCACTTGCTGAAGGATCAATTCCTCTGTCAAAAAAACAAATGCAGTCCAAAATAAGACCAAAGGAATATTACATTGTTTTGTTTCATATGTTTCTGTCAAAAAAACAAATGCAATCAATCCAAAATATAACTACATTGATATTACATAGCCTGTTTCTTAGGTGTCCCAATAATTTTTGCATTTGCTAAGAAATAAAGTAAGTGTAACAATGTGTGCAAACTTACCCTAATGAAACAGAAAACTGTGAATATGAAGAACCTGGGTAAGGGCACCAATTTGTAGGTCCGATATGCTGAAAAAAATGAAATGAGATTGAGTCAGTGAACCCACAGTGGGTAAAATGAAATACACGGGTAGTGATTACATTAATACACAAAGATTCTGCTTGCATGCATATTTCAAAATTTTCAGATCTATCTGGTATGTCAATGCTTGCCATTCAGAACATTCAGAACACACAATTGAGGTCAGATACTCTCTCTAATAATTCAGAACGTTTGTCATATAAAATAGAATGATAATACAGTCCTAACCATGAAATTGGAGTACCTAATAGCATACACATTTACAATGGAATGCAGTTTACTTAGATAATAGATCCAATCAATGCAATACATAAGAAAAGGGAAATCATGCAAGCTACATAAATGGAAAACTGTCTACCTCTTAAGAAACTTTTTTATACAAATTTTCCACTAATAAGTTCCCTTTTTACAAAATGAAATTCTTTCAATACAAAAGAAAAACAAATAAAAACCATGTCAATTCAATCTTTGAAGAGCCGACTTAAATAATTTGAGACAAAATGACAATACACATAAAGGTTTAAAACTTATCAACCTAGCTGGATAAGAAGGATAAGAAATAGGGAAACTATAAAATTCAGAAATTAAAATATGTAAACATGTTTGACAACATAGTCCAAATGTTTCTGAGATTTTGAGAATGAACCAAAAATAAGAAAGAAGAAACAATAGAATACAATAACACTTCCAAAAGTCTGTATTTTATGCTCTTTCAGAAAGTAAGTGCTGGCCTACTTTTACATACGCCAATAGAAAAATAAAATCAGAAAAATGAATCAAAACCTTTTGAAAGAAAGCAATCACCTCATGTGAAAAGATAAACTCTGATACACCACTATAGATTTCATAGTCACCATCTTCATAACCCATCTCTTCAAAAGGGATTTCATCTGGCAAACCGCCCCCATTTGCATAAAGCCACTGACCATCTTCAATGTCTCTGCAATTTGGGCACTGCATTATCCCTTTGACATTGTATGCAGATCCAATACAATCTGCAAAAATGTGATTAATACATTTCTCATATGAGAATCAATTACAACTATGACATTTCAATGCAATTAAGAAATTCCCATAGATATAAGAAATTCCTATAGATATAAAATGTATAAACTAAAGTTGTCCATCTATTTCATTATCTTGAAATTTTCAGGCACTTAGTGGCAAATAACACTACTCTCAGAGTCTCAGGCATTTCATAATTAAAAGAGCACTGGAACAACCAACTGTAAAAGCAAAGACCTAAGCAACACCTACTATTGTAACCACATGGAATAAAGCAAGCTCCCTTGTTGCTGCAAGATTTCTTCAGCTAACCAGCACTACTTGAATCATCATAAAACTAGTTTGGAAAAATGTATGGCTTAATAATCTATAATTTATAAGATCTAGACAAATGTAATATTCAGTAAATGATAATTTACGAAAAAGCAGTAACCTACTGGCAAATGTGACAAACAGACAAAATTGCATTCTGAAAGGAATAAGTCCATCAATTAGATTTTGAGAGCATAGACGTCCAAAAATTTCTTAACGGGGAAACTTGACAAAACAATTATATGAAAAAGATCTTATTAATGGTTCAACATTGCTTTCAGAAATAACTGTGCAAGTAATTTGCATTAATGTGTCATCCCCCTGGCACAAAAAAAAAGAGTGCCTTTTATAATTATGACTGTATGGTCGCAGCCTTTTATCACGGTCATCACAGTCAGGACATCACTTTTTCGTTCTCTGATTCTAGAGTGAGTGACATCACTTATTTGCAGTGTTACATGGGGACTCCCACCCCCCTCCCAAACCTCGGAGTACCCATCCCCGAGACGTCCCCGCACCGGGTACTCACATACCCAAGTAACCCCACCTCCGCCATTCCACAACCATGTTGCCACTAGTATGGGGACTTGGATTTCTATTTGACTTTTGGTTTTTGAATGTTACTGTTGGGTATGTAATATGTTACTGTGTTGAATGTTCAATGGTTCTAGTTCATGTTGCAATTTGGCTATGTTCAAGTATTTTAATTTGGTATGTTCTATTAAAACATCATTTCATAACAAGCATTTCAAGTTCTATAGGTATAGTATACAACACTCCTCCCTGCCCCGTCCTCCCCTTGCCACTGCCCCTGGCTGTCCCCTCATCGTTCTGAAAATGAGGCCCATTTTCCCCATCCCGGAAACTCGTTCCAACGTCCTGCCATCCTGACATACCCCAGTACTGGGGTAACATTGCTTATTTGTCCCCAATTCTAGGGTGAGTGATCCAAAATTTTGATGCATTAAACTTTAAAAGGTTCGTAAACCTCTAGATGTAATAACTCTCAATTTAAGTGGACCTGAGATAAAAAGTCATTAATGCTAATGGAAAAACTTGATTTAGAGATTATAACCAAGTGTGATTCATATTTTTTGAGATAACAGTTTATTTTCTGTGATGCTATCATTCAAGGAGTTGAATGTTTAAAATCAGTAAGTGAAGCCGGTTCACTATAACTTCCTGTTGAAAGCTGGGATCGGACTCAATGAATAATCAAATATATATTTTTCCTTGAAGCAGTAACTAATCATATTTCATGTTAAAAAATAAAGGTTCTTTTCCTTCTTATCTACCATGTCATGCCTTCATATATTTGGACATTTTCAAAAGACTGGATTAAAGATAGTCTGGAAACAAAGCTTTATCAGACAGAGAAATCCTTAAAATCATAAGCACACAAATTGTTCAACAAGTATGAAAAAAATCAAGGACATGGCTTCAAAAACTAGGACATCCCTGATCCTCTACCTATATGACAGAACCAGTAAATATTCCTCAAAATGGGGGGACCAATGCATGACTCGATTAAATAGGCATCCAGCATGATTCATGCTTACCGCACCCCAGAATCACCAAGGATAGGGAAAAGGTGATAATTATTCATCAAAGTTCATTTGCATACTGTTCCCAACAGATCTTTGCAACTCATCAACAAGTAAAATCGTTCCAAAAAATCTTTGAAAAACAATTCTGAAACAAATTACTAACCGCTGTTTCAGATTATTGGCACAGCACATCTCATAGAGACAATAATAGATGCTGGGCTGAAAAGAACGACAAAACGACAATGCTTAAGGTTAATGTATTTTTGTTTTTTGACAAACTCTAACAAATCTTACTCATGATTCATGCAAATTTGACTGTTCTTGCCAAAACAATCGCAAAAGAAAATATCATAGAAACAACAACACACGCCGTCCTGAAAACAATGAGCAGCTGGAAACATACTATCGAATAATTAACAACACGACTCCACAAATCAGGAATAAAACCATTTATGAATTCTCGCTGAAAATTATTTGACAAGAAAATCTCCAGGATGCAATTGTACATACCAAGGTGAAAATAATGTCCGCACTTGAGCTTGGCAACTGAACGATTTGCAGCATCCACAATAACAGCTTCGAGGCACACAGAACATTGATTGGCAGAGGACCCTGGAATCCTCGGTTTCTCGCCTACCTTTAGTGTTCCCTCCACATCCGAGGCCTCCATGACCAAATATCAATGCCTCTGAGACCAAGCTAACCCAAAAAGCTTCAAAACCCCTTTTCCTTCCGTATCAAGACGTAAGCGAATCCCCACACCAGGTGTCAAATATATATATGCATCCAAAAAACCAAAGATTTCTCCTTTGAAAACACACCCGACGGTAAGAACAGAAAAGCGCCCTCTCCTTCAGCTTCTACTATAATCCCCTATTCGAGAAGGTGTTTTTCTCGCAAATTTTACTTTTTAAGGCAAGCTTTCTTTATATCCAACGGTTTAATCTTGGGCCTCGGTTAGTTTTGTATCATCGCCGCTTAGAAAACCACCACACTGTCACCGAAATCTTGTGGGCATTTTCTCCAGGAGCAGGGTTCTGATTTCGAAACTTCCTCGGAAGAAAACAAAACTTAAACTTTCTCTTCCCGAATGCCGAATTCAACAATCTATCCGGCAAATCCCGAAGATTTCCGACTGCGCGGATTCAGATCGAAAAACACAAAACCCAGGGTTTGAATAAACAGATCCGATTTCCTAGAAAACCTCAATTCAACCACAATTTTCGTGGAAACAAAGCTGTCGGAAAAGCCAGGCTTACCAGTAACTCAAGCGCGATTGTGTGCAGACGAAATCCGTCTTCGACGAGAATTTCAAGAAGATTCCGACCGTGCCTTCGATGATTACAGGTGGACGGAAGGTAAAAGTATAAAAAGCGTTGGGGTTTGTATATAGATGGCTTCACTCTCAACGCCCTTCTCCCGCCGTGCGATGCGATGATTAGACGGACAGCAATTTATTCGATGGATTATGATTTCCCGGGAAAAACAAAATAAAATGGAATTTACACCATTTATTTAGCGGGTGATGTAACTGAAAAAAATCAGGCTGGTCAAAGTCAGATCTATATTAAAATTACGTAGTGATATCAACTGATCTGGGAAATGTGCGAAAATTTGTTACAGATGGCAAATCAGGCACAATTGTCATGCATGTTATGGGATGGATCTGATATCAACCAGTTGCTTTTATGTTGCAATAAACTTGAATTTGTTTTATAGAAAATATCAAATTTATGCCGACCTAGGTTGGAAAAATATTTTTTTATTTATTGGAAAAATGCATATAATTGATTTATAATAATAAAATTAGCTTCATTAAATCATATTGGACTTTTTTTTAAGGTTGTGGTGGTTGATTAGAGGCTCATGGAGCATGTGAACTTGGCCCCACTCCATTAATAACACGTTATGCTTATGGGCCTTATAAGAATGTCCACTTCTAAAAATATTTATAAATAGTTGTAAGGAGGTTTTAAGGAGGGAATCACGCCTGGACCGTTTTTGCACTTTTTAACTATATATGACAGGGTAAAAAATTGTAAGACCGTATGGTTTGATAGGCTAATTTTTTAGAGAACCGTCAATATGACAAGTAAATCTATTACTAAATCGTCAATATTTGTTATAGGTAATTTAGTATTATATTTAATATTATACATAAATGTGATTTCATAATCTATATAATATATATGTATGACAAATATATTATTTTATATTATAGATGTTTCTATTTTGGTGAATGCTAACATACATAAATTTAGAAACTTGCTTCTTTTATGATATTGTATATAGTACTAATTTATAATTAAAAGTTATTCATAAAGATTTTTGCATATATTACTAATTAATGTTATTATTTTCTAATTTATAGAATATTTAAAGTTAAAATGAAAATTGACAACCAATTTTTTTATCAAAACGTAGAATGAAAGGCATGAAATTTTTTTAGCCGTCATAGAAAAATCATATGACAGGCAGGGGTGACTGTCAAATTCCAAGCCTGGAGGGAATGATATTGATGCTTCTAAATTGGTTAATATGTGTTATTGATAAGGGAAGAATTCTAGTTATGGTCTATAATTCAATTATCATTTTTTCAATTTTTGCTAATTATAAGTCTAGTTGTCTATTGTTTTGGAAAAAAGTTAATAATTAAAGTGTAATTTTATTGATATTTGAGCCCTTCAATAATGGTTGTCAAAGTGAAATTGTTTCAAACAATGCTTTGAAATTGTCACTTCATGATTCTTGCATGGTTAACAAATTATCATCTTTACTCTTTAGTGCCTAAAATAAATTGTCAAATTTTGAAGCATCATTTAAAAACTTAAGGCATGCGAAGTTATGTATAAGGATTATTAGTTTTCTTCTCTTAAGTATTTATATGTATTATTTAATCGATAAAATAGTTTTTCTAAAAAATATTTTGATGAATAAGATATTTTTTTAATTTTATCATCATTTATTTTAGAAAGTAGTTTTTACCTCTAAATTTAATATTTTTTTTATTCTAGTGTAGATACACAAAAGTGAACTTAATCTAGACCATTTATTTAATAGGTTGGCAATATTTAGGGTTAAAATTTTCTTTAATTAGAAATAAAATATTGAGAAATATTTATGATTAACTTTAACATAATTTTTTTAGAGATTTTCTTTTTTTCTGGTAAATAGTTGTTACAAGTAACACCTTTTGTATTAACATCAAAGTTTCGAGCATGCCTGTAGTGCCTACCCCTAGTTCACTTTCAGTTATTATTGCT